>JAODUP010000586.1:0-259809 GCA_025642065.1 Paralvinella palmiformis | reverse complement strand
CAAAATCGTAGGTATTTTTTATATAAGAAGGGTGCTTCATTGCAGGTGGTTTAAGAATACTGTCGATGAAACTTGCAACATTTTTAGATTCACTATTACAGTCAGATACTATAGGTCTACCAGGTGGCATCTTATCTGGAAAAGTCCAACTGTTAAATGCCTTATGAATTTTAGGAAGCATATAGAACCGCCGAGGCCTTGGATTAATTGGCGGTAATAAAAATTGCAATTGTTTATCTGTGATAACACCAGAATTTCATAATTTATTTAATATTTCTGCAACATTTACTGATGTTTGGGAAAATAAAGGAGTTTGAATTTGTTTGTAGTGGTGAGTATTATTTAGTTGTCGATAACCTTCAGCTAAATAATAATTTTTATCCATTATCACTGTTGCTGAACCGTTGTCTGCTTTTTTAAATACTAAACTCTTATTTTGCGGGTATCTCTGAGGGCTAATGATTCCGACTGGTCTTTATTATTCTTTCTTTTCCTTCAGAATAGTTAAGCTTTTATTTCTGATGTGAAGTTTGAAATACACTGAAAGAGATTTGGGTCTATTACTTTATCAGTTGGGATCCAGTTGGATTTCGACACAAACGTCTTACTGTTTTTAATATAGTTGTTACGGCAACATCTAAAAAAATATAAACCCAAGTTAAACACTGCATTTGTGATTGCTGTTTTATCAATATCAGGGGTAGGGACAAATGACAAACCTTTGCTTATTAAATTAATCTCCTTTTCCGAAAGCATATAAGAAGAAATATTAATTATATTACGATTTTTGTTAGAACAGGGGTCAAATTGACCTTCTGGTTTATTTAGTTTAAATAACTTAACCAGTGACGTAACATAGCATTGGCCGTGTCTTCACTCCATTCATTATTATGAATATCACTGGAAGAAGTCTGGAAGACCTTCTCATCTAATTTGGGTATAATGTTGACTTCTTTATATTGAGTCATTGATTTATTTATCCTATTTAAATTTGAATGTTCTGCTTGTGGAAGCAGAGAGGAATAATTAATTTCCGTTAAATATATTTTAATTGTTGGAAATCTCGCTCGTACCCGTCATCATTGTCATTAAATTCCGACATGATGTTTTCACAGGGTCCGAGCTTTTATCATGTAAACCAACGTTAAAAATAATGAATTTAGGTACCTTTTTATTGGCTTTATCCTTCTTCAGCATATCCGTGAAGTGCTGGAAACGAGCTCCCGGAAAACTTTCTATTTGTATATGCTCTTTTGGAGAGGATGTAATGGCTCCAAGTCCTCCATTACCCATTATCAGGATGTCCTGCTCTATAACTGGCCACTTCCATTCACCTTTTTTCTGTCTGTGTGTTGTTACCACAGCCGGAAAAGACGATGTTGTCTTTCCCCCTCCCATTACATTTTTTCGTTTCCGTGATGGAGGACAGGATGGGACAGGACACACACATACATACACATACACATTACACGCCTGCAAACGCACATACACCACGCGCAAACGCACCTCACACATAAATATACGCATACATACATACTTCCATGGATTAAATCTATATTAAAAGAATAACATTTAAGAATGCATCAAACAAAATTCATAAAAGAAATGATATGTTATTAATCGTATTTACAGACCTCGCTTATACACAATAAAAAGCAAAAGAAATTTACAATAATAGTTTAGTCATGACTATAGGCAGCATGCATATATCCTACCATGTGCACAAAAGTGGCCGTAAAATATCACCAATTATCATCAACTTGCATTATAGAATCTATATATACGATGTTCTTATACTTTCTTATTGCATAATTACTGGGGTATGTATGAATTGCATGCATATATATCGGGACGTTTATCGATTTACAATTAAATGTTAATCAGATTCACAACATGTGCTCTGGCTTACTTATTTAAACAAAGCACATTGCTTGTATAACGTAAAATAACATTTTCTACCTGTCACATCTGTTACTTTATCTGTTTACAAGTTGCTTAAGCGTTATGATTTTCTCATCCGAACTTCTTGAGGACACCGAATGGTCTAAATTGTGCCGATGTGTCGTTAAACAGCATTCATTCATTTATTCATTCATCCGAACTTCTTAATCAGTTTTCAACGAAAGATTGCTGAACCTGTAAGATGTATCCTCTGATTAAAAACAGATTAATACAAGATGTTAATACTAATCTTCATTAAATAAAGCGCCCTTACTAGCAGGAGCAATTCAAATGCGCTATACGTGATATCCCAAATAATATATCATTACAATCACTTTAAGAGATTTAGACTATATTCATTATACATCTGTAAAAGTAACCTTGAACAGATGTGTTTTTAGAATGGGCTTCAATTTTTCAAGAGACGACGCATTTCTAATATCTGTCTGCAACCTGTTCTAACAAATGGGGGCTGCACTAAAAACGCACTCACCATATGACGTGAATGGATACACAGGCACCTGCAATAGTATCTGACTGGATGACCTGCGTTTTCGGGATGACTTTCTAAGAGACGCCAGTTCACACATATATTCAGGCGCCATACCATTGCTAGATTTATACGTAATTGGTAAAACCGTGAAATGGATATGCTGTCTAACAGGTACCCAATTTTTAAAGAATTGGGAGTGATATGATCATATTTTCGAGTATTTGTCACTATGCGAGCTGCACTATTCTGAGTTCACTGAAGGCGATTGATGTTATAATCAGATAAATAATAATAATAATAATGTATATTTAATAAAGCGCCCTTACTAGCAGGAGCCATTCAAAGGCGCTGTACAAATAATATGTAATATAATAATACCCCAAATAATGTCTGTAAAAACCTGTAATGATTTAAAAGATAATAATTATTTATCTGTGAAAGCGACCTTAAATAGGTGTGTTTTTAGAAGAGACTTAAAATCTCCAAAAGACGACGCATTTCTAATATCTGCCGGCAACTTATCCCACAAAGTGGGGGCTGCAACACTAAATGCACAATCACCATATGACTTGAGCCGAGACACTGGCACCTGCAATAGTATCTGACTGGATGACCTGAGTTTTCGGGATGACTTTCTAATGGAAACCAGTTCACACAGGTATTCTGGCGCCATATCATTAATAGATTTATAAGTTTTTAACAGAATCTTAAAATGGATACGCTGTCTAACAGGTAGCCAATGTAGTTTTTGAAGAACTGGGGTGATATGATCATATTTTCTAGTATTTGTTACAATGCGAGCTGCACTATTCTGAATTCGCTGAAGGGATTAATGTTATAATCAGATATACCATATAACAGGCAGTTACAATAGTCTATACGTAACAAAGGCATGGACTACAGTTACAAGTGATTCTTGTGTCAAGAATGTTTTTAAACAGATATGTCATATAACAGGGAATTTAAACAGTGGACATTCTTAACATGGTAGTAGGCAGCTCTGCATACTGATGTGACACGTTCATACATGTTAACATATTTGTCAAAAATAACCCTTAGATTTTTACTGACCCCATATGAAAATCCACCCATCTGTAATACTGGCATTTTTAGGGATTTAATATTAATGTGATGAAGCTAAATATATAATATTTTTTTATTATGATTTAATCTTAGAAGATTTTGAGTCATCTATAGCCGAATATGAGGAATACAACATTATTTACATTATGGTCAACTGTATCAAATGCAGCGGACAGGTAATGTTTCACCCGAACCAAGTCTGTTTCAGTACTGTGGACATTTTTATACGGAGACTATAGTGATTCAGCAAGGCTATTACTAATTAAATATTTGTTTAAATGGAAACCAACTGCCCCTTCTATGACTTTAGATACAAATATAGGATTATATTAATGGTTTTACAGGGGCAACTTTAACAGATCTTGACAAAACACCCACAGATAATTGTGATCGGACTAATCAGAACATCCAGACACTTTTTCACACGACATGAAGGCATAAGGTCAACTGCACAGAAAGCATTAGATGACCTTTTTTGTAACTGTCTAAACTCTGTAAAAAGCTCAAATGTATCTATCATCAACATGCAGGACCCTTCTACCTATGGAATACCCGGTGATAAGGAACTGGAAGGGAACCCACCATGTATATTTAATATCTTTTGACAGAAAAGGTTATTAAAAAATCGACCATACCGTTATCTCGGTTGATAGTATTTGAAAGGATAGTCTCTTACCTTTATGTAGTACGTTTACTTTATTCACAGCACTGAAAAGAGCCCTATCATTTCCGTTGCATCCTTTGATCTCTTTATTGTAATATTCTGAATCGGTAATGACAAGGTTATTTTAACTATTTTCATAATGAACAAACAATTAGGTCCTGATTGACATCCACTCATAATACAGTTCGTGTCTCTTTACAGCTTGTATGACCTTCTTTTTGGCATTTGTTTTTGTTCTTTTAGATACGTTCTCATCTACAAGATCCCTCAATGTACTATTGTAGAGATCCATCAGATTATCAAAATCATACGGAGGATCCAATACCAGATAATAGACCAGCAGATTAGCAAGACAATTATCCTTTTTGATTGACTTATATTTCCTGTACGAAATAAAGTTTCTTACAGAATCACACCCTCGATACAATTAACATCATCACGTGATCTAAGATATATGTGTGTTCTTTCTTGGACATGCTGCCTGAGATTGGCAGATTTAAGAATGTCAGCCAGAGAACAGGTTTCCTATTTCACATTAAACAAATTAGGGCAGTATTTAGATTGAGGATGCCCAAATTAAAATTAGCAATGGAAATATGTATGTCAAAGTAAATCCCTCTTACAACAGTAATATAATTATCTTAGATAGATGGTATTTGCATGCTTCCAACAAGCAATGATGCTATTTATAATACTATGTTAGAGAGAGAGAGAGAGAGAGAGAGATAGATAGATAGATAGATAGATAGATAGATAGATAGATAGATAGATAGATAGATAGATAGATAGATAGATAGATAGAAAGTTAAATAGATAAAAAAAAGAAACAGCTAATTAAAAATGTTGAGTTTATTCAAAAATAATAAAAATTATAAACATATTATACAATATCTCATAATTTCTCACAATTTCTTAAAATATTATATTGACTGTCGGTGAGGTAGGATATTCATTTCAAGATTTCACAAACATCGAATAACCATATCAAAGGAATTGGATGTGATTAGCTATGTGAAGTCTTGTCTATTAGACAATCATCCAAAACATTCAATTTTCTTGCTAGATAGAATTTCTGGCACCCGGTTTACGGCTTAAGTCAAACGATGATCATATCTTTGTTATTTTATCATCCCCCACCTTTTCGAACAGAATAGAGTAGTAGAGCCTACATGTTTCATCTCTTGACAAGTCAAAATATTCTAAAAACATGTTTGAGTTGTTTTGTCCGATAATTAATATTCCATCGTTTCTATTTTTTAAAGTATCTTAGATAGATGGTATTTGCATGCTTCCAACAAGTAATGATGCTATTTATAATACTATGTTAATAGTATCATTGCCTCGTATCATGACACGCCTATGATGTTTTAAGATGGCACATAATCCAGTATTTAGTATTAGACATTTTCAGTTAGATATTTGTAGTAAATGATTCAAATTTATTTGTGGGGGGGGTTCACGTTACAATGTAGGTTTGCCTTTGCTGAGAGAGATGCCAGCATGATGAAACCCGGAAATTATTGGAATTGATATTTCTAGAGACTTGAGTAATGAATTTTCCTAATAGGAACAACCTGACGGAAGTTGACATTCCTGCCAAGTCATTCATTCCTTTCTCTATGGCAAAGGAAATGTCCTTCACCGAAATAAATTCGGAAGAGGTATTTAGAATGATCAGAAATGTGACCCAACGCGGATATTAGGTATTCATCGCATGAGGATAATTTCACCTCTATATAGGCTCACTTGGCGAGTCAGTTGGAATAGTTGGTTTCCAAATTTATGGAGACTGAAATCTGACCTAAATGCGCATAATTTTCCATGGTAACCAAAATGAAAATCATCTACGGAGATACAGGAACCCGAACTTTTCCTATACATACAGAAGTCCATGTTATCAGGAAGTAGTAAATGAATAAGCGTGTAATAAAATAGATACAAATTCACCCAGCCATCTACTCATTCCAAACAAAACGGCTCTCAGCGTTTGTCGACAACTATCTTCTGCTGAGTAAAGATTTCGATATTAAATTTCTTGCTAGACATACTCCTGACCCTCTATATAACTAGGCAATTAATTACAGCATGTCCTTGGTCGTGTTGTATGAAAAGTCCTTTCGAAATAACGGCGCTATACCTTTGGAAGTTAGTATAGATGACAGTATAAAGGAGAATACTGATGTAATATCATGTCAATGATCTAACTCGGATGATATTGTTCGAAGGGTGGAGACCATTCTGGCCACACCTAGTGATGTCCACATAGTACATGCTAGATGAGTCTGGGTGTGCTCCCGTCAAATTAAAATATGCCTTTGTGGCCTCAACGGTAGGACGTGGGACTATTTACCAATGGTTATGATCATGCTGTGGTGTTTCTATATTGGGGTCAATTTATGATATTGTCACTTATGACAACGATATTAGTGTGGTATATTGATAGCGTAAAATCAATTCCATGATTTGTCACCAATGATTCTAAGAAGGCAGCAGTATTTTGTAGATTGGAGAACACAGCTTCATGTAATAGAATAATTATCTATTCAACTATATATATATATATATATATATATATATATATTAGATTAGATTACAAAAGGAAAAACTACTGCGGTATAAAAACCTGGCGCGTGAGAAGTTGATTTCTAGACATAGTATATTGTGAGACCTTTCATCACATCTATGTAGATCCTTTTGATCATTTAATGGACATTATTTTGAGCGCAATAATTGTACCACTTGGAAAAGTAAAACTGGTGAAGTAAGAAATAACAACAAATTTAATTCAATCTCACTTTTGATATCTACCTCTAAAATACTACAACTAATTGTTCATGTAAAGGCATGCAAAGTGTAGATATTCCTGCCCTATCCCTTACTAATTAACATATGTAATCGGTCTGTAAATTCATTAAAATCAATTTAACTTTTAAAAATTTCTAGATTATATATATATATATATATATAAAATATATATATATATATATATATATCGTCATATTCGCCTTTACGCCAGAAGTAAATTTCACTTCAGCAAACGTCATCACATTCGACCTTACATCACTCACCTACACAACATACGTCATAATAAACAGACGTGAAATTAAAAAAAGTAAGAATAAAAGATAAAAGAACCTAAAACAAACAATTGAAACTACAATAAAAACATATTAAAATGTATACACAATAAACCATTTACATGGAGAAGCATTTTAAACGCATTATATGAGGTTTAGGTAAAAAAACAGTTTATGTCACTTCGTTTGGAACCAGTTAATGAAATCAGGTGTATGAGATTACAAACACATAAATATAAAAAGATAGTCGGTGGGAAGTTAATTTCTGGATATATTGTACAGCGCGTCCTTTCATCACCTCTATACAATTCTTTTGTCAAATATTACCATTTAGCTAAGAGTGTTATAAGAACAATACTTGATTCTACTACTTGGAAAAGTAAAACTGATGAGCTAAAAAGGTGACAACAATTTGAGAAAAGTAAATGTTTTATGTCTGCCTCAAAAATACTGGAGATAATATTGAATTATATATATATATATATATATATATATATATATATATATATATATATATATATATATATATATATATATATATATAAATTAAATACAGTAAAACAAATAACACAACAGCTTCAGCTGCGACATTTTTATGCCTCTCGTGCATTCAATTATGTGAACTAGTTTTGTTCATATCAAATAAGAAACTAATTTTCTCTGGCACTTGTAATCTGTAAATAATAAATAATTATATGTGTATCAGACCGGAATGATACTGAAGTAAGCTGTGGTATTTAATCAACTACAAGGATCCACTCTCGTCAAACATCGGTAAATAGATCACTCCCCACATTCCATTTATTTTTTCATCCGTCCATATGTCAAATGTGAGAGTAGTAGTTACAGACAGCAGACACAAGGCTTCGTCGATAGTATATCAGTTTTCATTTAAAAGACACGCAAGCCTTTAAGAATATGTTCTATTAAATTAGCAATATTATTTGTCAAAACATAACATAAATTAATCGAATCTGCCATTGTTTTACGTGACTGGCTACATCAATTGAAGGAAACGGATATGGTATGTAATTTAAAGCTTCACCACGAGAACTAATTCCAAACAAATTTTAATTAGATGGTACATTCGGCGGAGAAACCATTACCAGTTGCCTGGCTGGATGAAAACTCCCCCTAATATACGGATCATGCACATGCACATGCAGAGAGAAACATAAATCGTGCATTGAACTCTTGACTATTCAGCAGAGTTATAAACCCAGAAAAGGGAATTTAAAATCAGTGTTTGTGTATACGTGTGTGTGTGTGTGTGTGTGTGTGTGTCTTTTATATATATATATATATATATATATATATATATATATATATATATATGTGTGTGTGTGTGTGTGTGTGTGTGTGTTTATATTTTTGTGTGTGTGTGTTATGTGTGTATGTGTGTGTTTTTTATATATATATATATGTGTGTGTGTGTATGTGTTGTGTGTGTGTGTGTGTGTGTGTGTGTGTGTGTATATATATATATATGTGTGTGTGTATGTGTGTGTGTGTGTGAGTATAGTGTATATATATATATATATATATATATATATCAGAATAGCGTGTATATACAGAGCTTGCGTAATTCGATAAATAACTATAAACAACGAGGAAACAAATGAACTTAATCCTATATACGGATCGTCATGTGCACACTCTCTAGTTACGTTCATGCTATATGAATAACATGCTTTGGACGTACCAGTGTAAAACATCAGCTAACACAACCTTTCCCATGAAAACAGTGATTGTGCCCAGCTGCAGGAATTATTAGTCCTACTTAGAAAAGAAAAGACCACCCAACATGTTGTTTTGGTGTGATATCCTTATTGTGATGAGGTAGACAAGACATCTTCGATAGCATATCATCTTTACAAGCGGATACAATAGAATTCCTCAGATTTCAAATTACTACCTCAAAAGGCATCAAGTATTTTTTCAGATGGCGTTAACTAAAATAGACGAAGGTTAGTGTGACCTCTCTAATAAAGACTTACTGTCTCCGAATACCTATTACTGGTACGCAAATCCGGAGACACGTGACCTGTTAGCGATAGAGAAGAAATCTCGTGTGACAAAACTACGTTTGGGAGAAGATTAACAAAACAGAGATAAGATGGTGTCTTGTTAGGACCACTTATGTCGCCAACTTGACATTTCTGTCGTCAGCAAATCAAGTACAGTCCTTTTATGAGTTCACATATCCAAACACACACGCTACGCAGACACCTTAAATCTAAATTCTTAGTCTCTTTTATATTCTTATCCCGAAGGATGACAAATAAACCCGACAAATAGAATCAACCATGCAATGTTTTTGTTAGGAAGTACTTTAACTTTTCACATATCATAATAATAGTTATTCGTGTATGTTTCCAGCTGAAGGAAGATGACTTTTCTACTAAAATCTTAATTCCTTTCCCTATGTGGAAGGGAATAACCTTCACAAAAGGAAATCTAAAATTAGTCTCTAGAATAACCACGAATGTTAGGACCCTCACATCCACATATATATACACGCGCGCACACACACATACATGCACACACATACCCCTTTTGGGGGAAAGATTTGACGTCAAATCTCTGGATACAGTAATTACTGGGTATAATCCTGACTAATCTCTTTGTTTGTATCTGTGATATGAAACACACTTGATAGATCAGCCATTTCACAGTACATCGCCATAACAGCATTGTTCTCTCTCCGATGTGTTGTACTATACAGGTGGACATTAGTGAAGAAGACAAAAGAAATGAGAGTATTGCAATAATATTATGCCCCAAGGATATTTCTCGAATCGTGGCGATAACTAGGATTGGGTTCAAAGGTGTCTACGTCATTCGTCGGATGTGTATCCGGGTATTGACCAAACCCCACGGCCACGATATAGACACCCGTGTGACCCCAACCGTCGAACGTCATGAACGGACGGCCCCCAACTCCCCTCCCAATATCAATCACCCGGAGAACCATGAATTCACACCCGCGGGACCCAAACATTTGTCTGGCAACAAACCGCCGAGCTGCACGACGGGCGATCACCAACCCACCTCCCAGCATAGATCTAACAGAGAACCGGCCATGACCCAAGTCCCCCGAAGGACAGACAAAACACAACAGACAAATACTGTTTATTATTATTATTATTATTATCAGCAGCAGCAGCAGCTGCCACATCATCATCATCATCATCATCATGTATCTAACCCCATGTACTATATTGAAAAAAAGGAAAATAAATAGGGTACACTATGCCAGCAAGTAGAAATATTACTCTTGCATATTTTACATTACACAACCTTAAATCACCCCTATGAGAACAATACTTGTATCATCTGGAAAATGTAAAACAATTGAACTAAGAGATAATAACTATTTTAGTTCAATAGCTTTTAGATGCGAATGACAAAATACGGTATAGTGGATAATACCATGGCATGAGATATGACATTTTTGTGCCTTTCGTCCATTCGCTTAAGTGAATTGGTTTTGCGTGTTCAGCCTGTTGAGTGAAAAGGGGATTCCTGTCATGGTGGCATTGTTAATAGTATAATACTCAACACGCTTCTATGAAATGGTATAATTCGGATTCGGTATTTATTTCACCCTTAAATGAAATTAGGCTAGATGATATCTTGTCTTATTTATTATTCATATTAAATATATACAAACTGCGTGCGTGAAATTAAATGATAATTAAATATATTCTTTTGGTGTCAGATTCAATAGAACTTGTTCTAAGTCACGAAATCTATTCATAGCATCACTAAATAAACTAATTATTCCGGCACTTCTAATCTCTGAGCAACAAATAATTATGGCTACTTCTTTAGTATCGAGCCAAAAATAAGCAAACGATATGTAACCGAATGTTTCCTGAAATTCTGAATAGATTGTCTAGAAGGATAATTCCAATAAAAGAACCTAAGCCCAATTAATTCAACTATTAAAGCAGATATAATTTGTCAATTTGAAACCACTTTCATTAATGACAACAGTCAGATCTTAGTAAATGCACTTAATTGATATTACTATCTGTGTCTTAACATGCTTTACTGTGTAAGCCTACAGATAAGAAGACAAAAATGAAAATTTCCTTATCTACAATTGTTTCGATTAAACTATTTGTATCAATTACAAGAGTGACCTTTTGTTCTTGAAACAGACTACAAAGGTTAACATTTCTGAGAGTCTCGATTTTTATATCCGTAAGAAGTCGTACCACTCGGGGATAGTTCGGTATCTGTTTTTAATTTTATGCCTTTCATCAGAGGTAATAGAATTAAGCAAACGTTTCATTACTTCAGATTGTGGCAGTTATGAAAAACCTCATCTTAACCGCCTATACGGCTATATTTATAACTATCATTTATTCATAATATACATATTTATACAGTACAATAATACAAGATAGTGCAGAAACATGAAACCTGATGATATAGTGATGGAAGAAAAAACCCACAAAAAACAATAGCTGCATTAAAATACATATATTATTAGGCATGTAGTATCATAGAGTGCATAGATCACATAGCAAAGTATATAGTTCACTATTGCCTAACACTGTATATACTGAATCATTTCTCATTAAACACAATTCTTTGATGAAAGATGACTTGCTCGAATCAATTTTATCATCACCGTTTGTTGAGACAAGTTGTTTTCTTTATAATTTCTGTTGTTCTTTTCCAAAATTTGACCATCATCATTTAATTTATATAGTAACATGCGTCTATTTCTAACAACAACGGATAATGAGGTGACACATACCTTAGCACAAATTGATACAATGTGATTTTCACTATTTATAACGCAAAGGTAAAAAATTTAAAACCTTGATAATAACTGTATTTCAATAGTTTTCCCACCATACAGAAACTCCAAAAATCTACAATGTGTGTTTCGAGGAACATTCCAAACACATCGAACAAATTTTCGCCAGTTACAATAAATTCTTTAATTATACTTATCTCACAAACTCCAAAGCGGAGAGGCACATAGTAACTTGTACAATATGTTTGAAATAGATAATTACGTACATTACTGTCACAAGAGGCAAATTGTGATAATACAAATTTGTTACGGGTAAATAAATCACTAATACCTTCATAAATTACGGACTTTTTGCATTCAATATTACCAATATTGTGACCCGAATGTGTTACAGAATTATGTAATGAGATAACTTGCCCATTTATGACAAAGTCACTTCTTGGTACAATGCATGCATTACTACATACTGTAATATGACTTTTATCTGAATTAAATTTAACTTTATACTCCAAACTGTTCACATATGGATAATAAACAATTTGTTGCACGACACGAAGGCGCTACAATATATATATATATATATCATCAGCATAACCCATACAGCATCAGTATAAACACAAAATAGAATCGGTGATAATATACCGCCCTGTTTTACCCCATTGCATATGCTAAATACTTTACTACGCTTACCATTCCAAGGAACTCTAAGTTTTAAGCGTGTATACATATGAGCAAGCGGGCATATAATGGACATATATTTCTATCAATCAACAATTGTAACAACTTGTTGTACTCTACACGACGAGTCATTTCTGTTATAAATATCAATAACTTACTCAACAACAAATGAACGTTGTGAAGTTTAATGTTTTGCTTTGAAACTAAACTGTAGTTTAGAAGACGTAAACATGGAATAGATTTCTCCATAATAATACTATCAAACGTGTTACTAAAAATAACACCTAATGCAATGGCTCTATAATTTGAACAATCGTTCAAGCATTTTTTGGGGTTCTTAGGGATAGGAACCAACATAGCCAATAACATATTATTTTGAGTAAACCCATGTCTAAGTAGTGCAGAGAAAAGTAGAGAAATATATGTGAATAACGAATGACATCCATTAATAAAAGCATCTTAATACCAAATTATTAATACTATCTGATTTTCTAGCTTTAAGTTTTTCCATTGAATCAATAACATCGCTGACTTCAATAACATACAAGGAATAACACTTTTTACTCAAACATTCATTTCTAATATTCATTGCCATAATATTCTTGTCAACTGGCACACTATTGTACAATTTACAATACTTGTCAGCAAATACATCACATATTTTCATTGCCATATTTAGCATTAATCACATTAACTACCGATTTAAATTTGCCCCTATACGCTTCACTTCTTTCCAAATATCACGTTTACTTTGTGATTGAATCTAGGTAGCCATTTTTAAAAATATTTGTATTTCTTGCTCTCTCTCTTGAGAGTCTTAACAGTATGTTTGTATTTGACCCTTATCCTACGCCTTATGTCTGCTATAATACGCAGGAGTGGGCGTCTATTATCCATCCAAATTGCCAGGCCAAAACATAGCCTTGAATATCACAGAAGAGGCTGAGCATAACTCGGTTTGGGAAAGTTGATTCTATTCCAACATATTACTAAAGTAAATTATAATTACAACTATATATTACAAGTGTTTGTTTAAAACATACCCAACTAAGCACGCAGAGCCTAATTCTAATGTTCTAGTTTCAGAACAGTGTTTCTCTTACTGGGTCAGAAGTACTTGTAATGCTCTCAGAACGGATAGCTCTTCCTGTCATTTAAAAAGCTGGATTATTCAATGCAAAGACTTAAACGGCGTCCTCCAAAGATCCAACTTCTGCACTGAATTTATAGCTCAAGAGTTTTCTTAAGAAGCTCGGACCAGTAATCATAAGGACTCCACGCATAGAAAACATAACCTTACAACCGCGGCACAGTATGCTCTCTGAAATTTACCAGATGCTAAAATATCTGAAGCACAAAAATCCAATAAATGTTATTACTTACTCGCCATTTACCTGTTATGATATTACATATTACATGCACAATGAACACAAGCAAAAATCTTCTAAATTACCATTTTATCTGCGTTTCTTATCTAATCTATTCTCAGAGATGTCACCTTTCTGTCCTGAGTGATTTCAGTATTCGACTCCTGATGTGGTAGGTAGCGGAATACTTTTAATTAACCATTCTTAGAATTGATATGGATGGAAGGATTCTTTTAGGAAATAAGATTTGATATGTATATATTTCGGTTACATTTTTCCCTATTATAGTTTACTTCCATTAAAGAACGTTCGAAACTGCCTTCTTGGAAATATACTCTTCTGATCTATCGCTTCAAAAGTAACAAATTTGTCTGTGATATTAATACATGTTTTAATATTCTTTGTAGGATTTTAATAACGTCCTGTTTGAGCCATGCTGCAATTTAAAATGTCTGTAATTGTCATTCAGTCAGATGTTAAATAATTATCCTATTTTGACAATTGGAATACACCTAATGTTTTTCGTAAACAATTACATTCACTATTTTTAATCAACGGACAAAATTCTCGATAGCTCGTATTTCATGCGACAAGAATAACGGTCTCAATCGATGTATAGGATTTACCAAGCTAGCAAATACTGCAATCGCATCATATAAATGATCTTAATATATTACGGTACCACAGTCCAAAAGTTACCCATTTCTATCACATTAATTATGCTGTTTCGTGAATCTAAAATTAAATGTTCAAATGTTATTTTAGGACCTTATTTTATGATAATAATAATAATAATAATAATAATAATAATAATAATAATAATAATAATAATAATAATAAGAATAACAAGAAGAACAAGAAGAACAAGAAGAACAAGAAGAACAAGAAGAACAAGAAAAACAAGAACAACAAGAACAACAAGAACAACAAGAACAACAAGAACAACAAGAACAACAAAAACAAGAACAAGAATTATATTAACTAATAAAATGTATAATAAAATCTAAATCTAACAAATAAGGCCCAGCACATGTTATAAGGTCACCCCGCCTCATGACAAACACCAACAGAATTACATTAGATCAAACAATCCCAAACAAATATCATTTCCTTTATAAGAAGAATGGCCCCACATTTAAGTTTTTGCCCTTTCTATTAAGCAACATATATCGAACTGCTAACAGGTTATTGGTTTTTCTCATCAACTCTATCGATATTTATATAATTGATTTAAGGTTAAATTTCAGCTTCTTTAATTATCTCAGAACATTGTTGAGAAACTTGACCAACGTATGTCTTGGTGTGGGTTAATAACAGTTAAAAACCTCAAAACATAACTTTATCAAGAAAATTGAAATTTTGTGAATGAATTTACGTATACTATAATACTTTGGTAAGTTTATGTCCTGAGGTTAGTGAGTGATTAAGATATTGATTGATTAGTTGGTTGAGTAGTTCATTAATTAGTTGTTTCATTGATTTAAAGATAGTGCGTGAATGTGTAATTCTTTTTTATTTAGCGTCGATGCTTACATTATTAAGAACTTTTTTCAGGATTTTCTGACACTTTATGCATACAGTCTAACCTGCTCCTAACGCCACCTGTCTGGAAGCACCACCTGCTCTAAACACCACTTTTCCAAAGTCTCGATGCAAATCCCATTAAAACTGACCTGTCTAGAACCGCCACCTGCCCTATCCCGCCAACCGCCAGTGTTTCGCGGTCCTAGGTCTACAATATTACCCATTGACCTAAAAGAAAACTAGACCGAGCAGTCAGTGGTGTTTGAATGGGCCGCCATGACCAAACAGCGCTGACTTCCGGTAGAGGCAAAAAGCAACGTTGAACCGGCTGCGCTTCGAGTTTTGAACCTATGAATACGGACATTTATTGTGATGCGTGCATTATAATTTTATGTGTGCAGACAATATGTATTATTCCTGTCCTATTATATGCCATGAAATATGTAAATGTCGTTTTATTCAAGTCCGTAGATCTAGTTTAATTGGGATCAAACGCCAGAGATAGGCCGGGGGTTATCGAACAGACTAAATATAATAACAGTTAAGCTTAATTTCGCGCCAAAATAAAACCTGCTTTAACAGCTATTTTAAATGTGTTCCTTATGGTTACCGATGAAAGAATATCTCGTTTCTATTACTTCCACGCCCATGGCTTATGCAACCATCGACACAATAATAATTCACCATGTTTATAAACCTGATTTTGCAGTCTGTGTTCCCTTTTTCCTCGATCGGAAATTGGGACCTGTTTGCCATCAAATCGGCGGCGTGTTCGGTCTAGTTTTCTTTTAGGTCAATGACATTACCCGTCAGGTAACCGCCAATTACGATAACACCGACGCTGATTATCATTGGCCACACACCACCAACATATTGACCAATAATGGCTCTTTCCCAATGATTATGCCTCCGCCAGTGTGCATGAAGTTTTGCGCTGACGGTTTCTTAACTATGTTATGTAAAGACAATTGATTCTTGATCAGCAAACTGACATTTATGACAATTAAAGTAATGATGTAACAGCTCCCCCTCTGACAATGGCTCACATAACGCCAAACAGACAAACCTAGAAAATCTGTGAAAAACAGAAAACTGCTAAAGGTTGTATATGGACCTACAGGATATGAGTGTCACATTAAGAATGAATTCGTCACTGAAGCAAAGCAAGATAAACGACTTTTTGTGTAATTAGATCTTTCTGCATATATATTTTAATAATATGATTATATTGTAACAATTAGATATACACACATGAATATAAATAAATAGCATATATATATATACTAGGTGTTGTTTAGTCACTGGAAGTTCCACCTTTTAATAAGTGCCTGGAGTCCAACCTGTCTGAAAGCTCCACCTGTCTATAAACGCCACTTTCAAGTGGTATTAAGAGCAGGTTAGACTGTATACTTGATGTTCCTCGTGGATTATAACAGTTGGCTTTTGGGCGTAGAATACATAGCCAGTTGCCTGGCTGACTGAAGAACTCCCACTCTAGCCGTGATTCGAACCCTCTACCCCCTGCACATTATCATCACGAGTAAAAGTTCCACGCTCTACTCTATGAGGTCATAAAGGCAGTTGCTAGTCAATCTTATGACATATCTCAATTGGTCCAATTCGCAAGGAAACTTCTCCAAGCAAACCCGAGTGAGTTAATCAAGGAGCGAACGAGCGAGGGAGAGTCAGTCAGTCAGTCAGATAGTCAGTCAGTAAATCAGTCAGTTGGTCAGTGAAACAGTGAGTTACTGTGTTTTTATTTAGTTGTGTAACCGATCACTGTTATGACATATCGGAATTGATCCATTCTGCAAGGAAACTTCTCCAAAGATAGATAATACTTATATCGAACCCCGACCAAAGGATCAGCAGCACAGTGTAGTCTATCTCTTGAAGCAGTTGTTGTATCGTTGAAGTTTAAAAACATTCATGATTTTAACGTATTGAATGAACATTTCTCTAAACATAATTTTGATAAAATTCTGACTAGCAGTATTTGAATGTTAGCGGCAAATTAAGTGCTGATTATCTTTGTCAATAAACCCAAAAAATATTAAAAGTCATGTTCCGGACAGAAAGTGACTGTATTTTTAAATGGTTCTATTTTAATGGGTTTCAAAAATTAATAGTTTGTAAAATATTTATGCATATAATAATTTTTCTAGGCAGACCTATTTCACTTCCGTTTAAGATTTATCTTTATTCATATCTTTATGGCGAACATATATACTATATATATATATATATATATATATATATATATATATATATATATATATATATATATATATATATATATATTACAACCTATTTCATAAGATAGTATTAGTAAACAGTAGAGTGTGGGGCATAAATGAATCGATGGCAAATAATTCCACAGTTAAGACACCAGATACACGTTTCTTCTAAAATATTTTAGTGATGTATAAATTCTGGAATACATAAAATCCTAAGTTTAAGGTTTGTAGGCAACAGAGTTCTTTTTGTGTCAAACTGACCTGCTTCACGTAGACGAAATCCTTGGTATTAGATTAAATCATATTTGATCAATGTATTCTGATGTTTCTGTTGTATTTAGGGTACGGTTATATAATAATATGTGTCATTTACGTATCGTCCTATTCAGCTAGATAGCTTCTCATTAAGGTGCTTTACGTTATTATGTTTCCTGGCTCACACCTACTTCAATTCAGAACGCTGCTCAAAACCCAAGGGAACATATGACATATGCTGTTTTTATATGCCCGTAGCATTATTCGGACACATATCCGTCACATCCCGTCGGATTCATATTCTGGCTGAGTGTACAAGTTGCCACATGACAGCCATGCAGCTCCCGAGAGTCGAACCCGTGAACCATCGGTTAAGAGATCTATGCTCTGACTAATTGCCCTATCACAGTTAGAGATAGTAAAGAGACAATCACTAGCAGCAATGATTATATCCGATCTCTAAACAAAATGTCTAAACACTGTCATAATAATTAATTTAATGTTTATCAATAAACTAAATGCTATACTCGAGGAAGTCGATTTGTGACTTCTATATCTATATAAATATGTCATGTTGCCATTCTTCTAATATGACCAGAGTAAGTTAAATGGTATTCTTTAAACTAGATATTCTAAATTCAGTTGATGCTGCAGTCAAAATAACCTCTTATAGCAACAGAAATACACCGAGTTGGAATTAGGATCGTTTTTATTCATCTCTGTCAGTGATATTACCTCAATTCGTTTTTTTCAGTCTTTTCATATGGCGATATTCGCCGAGTATATTTCATTGTATTAATGTATGATATTCGAATCTTCTTTCCGGGTTCACTTGTTTCCATTCTATAACGTGACAGGTAAGGCTAATTTAATTTTGCTGGCCATTAATAATATTAAAATCAATTATTAAAACCATATAACTTATATCATTGAAACAATGTTATTGGAATGTATTAATATATAATTTTCGATGTCCCCAGAAATTCGCGTCAGAACTGTTTAGTTTAATCATTTTGACGGGAATATCTTCGTAGACAATGGACATGCAAGGTTTAAAATGTAAATCGGTGCCTTTACAGCAATTATAAGATGGTTATGAAAATAAGCCTTCAGCTAGGTATCAGGACAAATCCTCCCCCGGTCAACTGCCCCTCATTTTTCTTCCAAATTTCAATTCATAATGATTTTCGAGCAACATTCCAATAAATTAGTCAAAGATGATAATTGATGTTTTACGGCTACTTTTGTCCACTTGGAGTGATTTCTTATGGCTGTAAAGCTAAAGTCAAAGTTCTTGAGGAAGAAATTGTTGGTAGATATCAAAGAGCACAATCATGCAACAGAAATTGCTCGTTAAGAGGTTATCAAGACTGGATAAACTATGAAAAGACGAGCTGAGACCATAGAAAAAAACACCACAGGTCATCATTATACAAGCAGTGGCTGGTGTTTGAGATAGTAAATATTTAATTTGAATCAAAATTAAAGTAGAGATATTCAAAACCTGGTGATTCATATTCTGAAGTTTTGTTAGAATGGGGTCATCTATGCACGAAAAATCGGTTGTCTATATCCATTACTCTGATCAATAGCTTATGATTTGTTTTCTCTCTGCCAGTTCTTTTAACGCCCTCGTAAATCACATATTGAATGTGACAAAAATTGAGAGCCGTATTTCACTTATCACCTTTTAGATCAGTATCTGTTAGTAGTATAAATAGATTGATATGTCAGAGATTATTGATCCACAATATAGCAATTCGTATTAAACTATGTTTGAATATTTAGTGGCCAAATGGCGCTTATTATATTACAGTTGTTCTCTTGAAAGTGTATTATTCTTGTTTATGCACTTTAGAGGGAGCTTTTTCACTCTGTAGCAATAACTACACTAATGTAAAGGTAACGGGTAATTTATTTATTATTTCTGAAGGGATATTTTATTTTCAAAACATGCGGTCAAAATATGTAAGTAAAAAAACATTTTAGCTTGCAGTCCAAAAGGAAAAATATAATGTTATGCTTCTGCACTAAATGGGTTATGCTGTAACGTCATAATATTCCCAAATTATTTTTCAGAACGTATTTTTAATTTGTAATGTTATTATTAGTTAATGGCAAATCAATCAGGCGAGATATTTATATTAAAATTTCAGTTATTAAAACTATTTTCATTGATTTTTCGCTTACAACAAAACTGTTAAAAGGAGAATCGTAAATACGCTTTAACTAGACGAAAAATACCCCGGCAGTTTAGAAACCTTTTAAGATGACGCGATATATCGTTATGCTCATCGCAACATATCCCATATAAAGATTTTGTACATCGTGTTTAGAAATGGAGATGAAATGATGTTTTACCATTTGAGAGGCTTCTCTCTCTCTCTCTCTCTCTCTCTTATATATATATATATATATATATATATATATATATATATATATATATATATATATATATATTATATATTATCTTTCTTCTTCTCTCTCTCTCTCTCTCTCTCTCTCTCTATATATATATATATATATATATATATATATATATATATATATATATATATATATATATAACTTTCTTACATTGGTGTAATAAGGAATCTGGATGGAAATAGATAAGATGTCTGGCACGGGCAATGTGCGTTTTAGGGTACATAGTAAGAGGCAACAGGCACAGAGCATCAACATATCTAAACATCCTTCGAAACCTACCTCCATAAATCTAAATACAACTATACATACATTAATCTAAAAATAAAATATTCCATAGCTCCACATATTCATAAATGTGTGCGTATACCTAAGCATGTGTCTGGTCTACTCATCAGCCTGTGGGAACCAGCTAATTCGCTTTTCGTACGCGACAAATATGTCACACCCACAGGAAAGCGGCTACATGCAGGCTACGTACAAAAAGCGGTAGCACCTAAAAACAATACCATTTGATATCACAGCTCGCAACAAACAACACGTGCGTGTGATTCGATGGTGACTTGCTACAAACATATCATAAATAATGTTGACACCACAGTTTACATTCAGCAGTTAGTACGTACACAAAATAACTACTTTGACACCGCAGTTTACATTCAGTAGCAATTTTCTGTGGTTCAAAAAGAACATATACTTAGAACATTTCGACACTACAGATGCTGACCTCAGCTTTATTATGGGTTCGAATAATCAAACAAATCCTACGTAAATCAACCGTGTAGATAGACGTCCGACTGGTCTGGCGTGCCAAGTTGTTCTATAACCTGAGTGAAACCTTGGGCCTGTTATAGGCTCTTCGCGTATTAACCAACAGTACAGTTTGTTGAACACGTGAAGTGACTTAGCTCAGAAATCAAAGTAGCAATACTGCACAATGGAATATTACTGAACTAGAACGAAAATGGCCTCAATCCTGAGTAAATACAATGATCTACTCAAATCTTACAGCTAATCCCCACACGCTTCCCTTCATCACTTAGTGAGCATTCATTAACGTGTGTCTGTGCGTGTGTGTGTGCGTGCGTATGTGTGCATCTGAGTGTATCTCTGTGTGTCTGTATTTGTGTGTCTGTGTTAATATGTAGACAAATATGTGCTTTGGGATTAATAATATTTGGTGGACGTGCTCCAAGAAAGCTGGTCTAGAATAACGAGTGAACTTTAATAACAACGTGAATCTGATTGACTAGATATGGCTGATGCCCTGACTGGACAAGCCATATCTGATGTGTGACCTGAGATTCAGGCACTTCTTCCTACTGAAGAGAACACTAATTATCAGCGTCATATATCGCCTGTACCACATATTATTATCTAGTTCACGCTAACAGATGAATAGACTCCGACTACTGAACTATTTCCAGAACGGTTCCTGCTTTATGACAACGGTCTCGAGTGTTTGTTCTTCGAAACTGTTGTGGATAAATATGAAGGTCGTGGTCTGTATATAAGACACTTTTTACAAATGGCACTTAAGGACGGTGCAGCTCCTTTCTATTTAGAAGAAGAATAAACCCGGAAGCGGTCGAATTACCTAGATTATAAATAACTACTTCATCAAGCATCAGGTATTTTCAGGTGGAGATAACTATAATCGACTAAGGTTAGTGTGACCTCTCTGATAAAGACTTACTTCCTCCGTAATGCCTTTTACTGACGCACAAACCCGAAGACACATGACCTGTTAGCGATAGAGGAGAAACATCACCTGACAAAACTACACCTGAGGGCAGATTAACAAAACAAAGAGATAAGATGGTATTCTGTTATGACTATCTCACTAGCCGATTTGACATTTCTGTCGTCCGCAAATATATTTCCATAAAACAAAATGGAATCGCTACAGAAGCACCTTAAATATAAATCCTTAGTTTTTTATATTCATGTTCTGAAGGTTGCCAAATCAAACTGAAAAAAGAAGAAAGTATGAGAATAATTTTGTTGGAGTTTCTTTAACACGGATCTTTAACCATAAGTAGCAAATTAATTACATACATCACATTAAATGTGCGAAACACATTAATTATATAAAACACATCGCCATTTTTGTTGTTACTCTTAATTTGTAACCGTGAATACATAACATTATAGTAAGTATTAATGTATACTCTGGCGTAAAGATGGCGTCAGAAAAAGCGTCAACTTGGTATCCTTTGGGAATATTTATCTGCTAAATTACAGATTTTCACGTCAGGAGAAGAATAGGTTGAATTTAACTCCTGTTATGCATACGTCATGTATCAGATATAATAATGCTCGTTATCAGAATATATCAACATGACTAACATTCTGAAACTTTATACAAAGACAACACTAAGTCTAGAATCGAAATAAACAAACACAAAAACTAAAAAATACTATAACTGATTCGTTAGCGAAACGCTTGAAAGTTTTGCTTTCTGATGAAACAAACTTTTACCAAGACATATTATTAGTAGTAAGGTGGATTATTATCCAATTAGTTAGCTGAATATAATAAGCCTCGGGTATCATCGAGACAGACTTACTAATGTAAAAAAAATGATCCAGGAGAGTAAGCTTCACACATATTATTTCTATGTTAAGTCTATAATATAACAATAATGATGATGATGTGTTTTGTGTGTGTGTGTGTGTGTGTGTGTGTGTGTGTGTGTGTGTGTGTGTGTGTGTGTGTGTGTGTGTGTGTGTGGTGTGTGCTTGTGTGATGGAGAGAGAGGGGGGAGAGAGAGGAGAGAGAAAAGAGGGAAGAGATAGACAGACACACACACAGAGAGAGAGAGAGAGAGAGAGAGAGAGAGAGAGAGAGAGAGAGAGAGAGGAAAGTTGATCTCTGAGAATAAGTTGATCTTTATTGATCTTTACATAATCTCTTTTTACCATCAAGTGCTGATTATTTTGGAGGGTCTTTGGTGTCCTTATTTCTGGAGAAAGGAATTCTATGCAAATACACCTGAACCAACTTAGAGCTCAACTCTACGAAATTAGGAAATGTGTAAAACAATATGCCTATTTCATTCACACCATCTACCCAACCAAAGCGCTCATCCCCACCCATTATATATTTATCACCGGCTTTTGGTAAATAAGGAATTCCACCGAAAATCTATGGATACATTAATTATTGTATCTAATCATGATTTCCTAATTAAATAGATCGTTATTTTGTGTCTGTGATATGAAATATCCTTGATAACATCCGTATTTCACAGTAACTCCACATAACAGTGTTGTTACTATGTAGATGGACATTAGTGCGGATGACAATAGGAATGATATTTTGGTATAAGATTATAGTCATTGATCTAAGGATTGGACGGAGGATATTACTCGAATCACGGTGATAACTATGATTGGTATCCAAGGTGTCTACATCATTTATCAAGGTCTGTATCTGGCTACTACCACAATGTGTCCAGGACTTATCCCATATAACTGTCATGGAGAATATATATGGCATATTTATTTTAGAAGGAGACAATGCAATACCAACAAGTTACTGTTATCAAGTAAGTGAGTCATTTATAAAAGCCTGAAATGACCATGTTCAGGATGGACACACCGTGGCCCATCACTCAGATATGTTTGACAAACAGCAACAGGGATTTTTAAAATGTGAACAGATGGAATCGAGCCGTCCGTGGCTGAAATGCATACGACATCAGTGTTAGGATGTTGCGGACATCGTTCGGGTAGATAGGCTTGCTTAATCCCTGTCAGATAAAGATATGACATCGTTCCGGAAATCCATTATAGACGTATGTACTTGGTGTCACAGATGGTAGCGTCATTAAGAAGGCATGGCAACCGTACTACAGGAATCTACTAAAAGATATGTCACGAATGATATTTTAGGAAAGCTGAAGTATTCCCTATATTAGGCAATATGGTTTCCTATGACCGGCTAATTATATTTTCCGATGTTGTATTTAACCGCATAAATCCCATTTAAAACTTAGAAAACAGATAGGGTATAATATAATGGCAAGTGGAAATCCTGCAAAATATATCATATATATGAGCACAATACTTCACAAGTACACTAAGAGATAACAACAATTTTAGATTAATATCACTTTTGATGTCTGCCTCTAAAATATTAGAAATAATTATCTTGGAATTATATGAAGTGATATATATATATATATATATATATATATATATATATATATAATCGGCTGACAATATACAGTAGAACAAACAACATAATAGCCTAAGATATGACATTTTTATGCCTCTCATGCATTCAATTATTGGAATTGGTTTTCTTGTTCAACAAGTAGACATGGTGGCATAAGTAATTATTTAATCTTATAATAATCAACACTTTTTTGTGAAACAGGATAATTGAAATCTTCAACCTTTGATGTAATTCGTCTGGATGGTATTTTGTTAGCCATACTATTTATAGTTTATAGAGACGAGTTAAGTATGAAATTAAAAGATAACGGAATTTATTCTTTTCATGCCAGATTCCACAAGTGTTGTTATAAGTCACAGAATGTATGGTTAACATCAATCAATAAGGTAATTATTTCTAGAAATTCTGGGAAAATTGACAACACAAAACTTATTTCGAATTTCTTAGTCTCTAGCAAAATTCATGTACACCAGATGTAATTGAATGTGTCCGGAAATCTGAATAGGTTTTCAGTAAAGAAAACTCCAGTATTAATCAATTACACGATTTTTAGCTCATTACTTCATTAAAATAAACAATAATTCCTAAATTAATACCACCTCTAAAGCTGAAACAAACTTTCACCAATGACAATAATCAGATATCAGTACACAAAATTAATTAATATTAGTATCTGTAAAAATAAAAATGTATTATATTCAATGTTTTCAATTAATACAGTTTGTTATAAATTATAATAGCGACATTTTGTTCTAGAAATAGGTAACATAGGATAACATTTCATATATTAGTGCTTAAAGAGAAATATAAGCTATTTAAATGAACAGTTCACCCTCAGATAGTATGACTGAAATGTGTAATATTTATAAAAGTAACCAATAAATATCACGAACTCTACCTGATATCATGGATATAAGGAAATAAATCTAATTACTGGAGGGTAGACATTACAGCTTCCTCGAATGTACGATTGTATGGCAGGAAGGACAAATGTCACATGTTCTTACATCAGGTGACATAAGGATAATGCCGCCATCTTGATCACGAGCCAGATAGGTCACATATGCTCTAGATTAGCATTCCTCGTGACCGTAACCTAACCCCGTGCTAAACCTACTAACTGACACCATTATTGGCATATTTATATAAAGTTGACCGATTGGTAGATGCTTCTTGTCACAAAAGTACAAAATAATCTTCATAAGGAATATCAATATATTTTTCTTTATGTATTTCGTATTATACGAGGCTATTTGGGCCAATTATATTATATTCTTCATAAATATGTTTTTGTTCCAAAAATACAATATTCATTGTCCCCTCTTTATATTGTTATAAAACAATAATACAAACGGCTTGTATTAAGTTGCATTTGAAAATCATATTATACTATTTTCTTCATAAATATGTTTTTGTTCCAAAAATACAATATTCATTGTCCCCTGTTTACATTGTTATAACACAATAATACAAACGGCTTGTATTAAGTCGCATTTCGAAAATCCCAGTAAATAGCACGGCTTGTTTCGTGATACATTTATTTCTTACTTGTGTTATGTACCATTTTCCATTTAGCAATGTTTAAAATAATTTTGAGCAAATATTGTGAAGCGTACAAAATGGGGTACATTCTTTAAATAAATCGTGTTTTGTATGAAACTCGAGCCCTCTGGTGGAAGAATACAATTTTACATCTTGTAGGTAATGAAAGGCTTTTTCAAATCAATGTATATATATATATATATATATATATATATATATATATATATATATATATATATATATATATATATATGTTTATATAATATATATATATATATATATATATATATATATATATATATATATATATATATATATATATATATATAAATGTCAAGAGCACTATAGAAATAATCTTAACAGGATGCCATCTTGTATCTTTGTTTTGTTAATTCTCTCAGTCGTAGTTTTGTCACGAGATTCTCGGATGCTAATAGATCATGTGTCTGTTGGTTTTCTATAAGACTAAAAGGTATTGCGTAAGAACCAGCTATTTATCAGAGAGGTCAGGCTACTCTCAGTATAATGTAATTATCACGACCGAAAATGTATGTTGTTTTGCGAAGTAGTAATTTGTAATCTGGGGACTTTGGCTGTACAAGGTTAGAAATAGTATATCTTATGCGGGATGGTTAGCCTATTTATATCACCTGTGAGTCACACAAAACGTGTCGTTGTGAGACATATGTCCAGATATTCCACAAAGTATCACTTTTATAACGTTTGTGTGTTTTTTAATGTTATGTATAATAAGGTGTAAACAAGATGACTAGATGAAACTAAGTCTAAGTTGTATATTTGTACTTATAATGAAATATATGTTTAACTATATTTCCTCTGATTAAAGCAACAAGGGCAAAATTAGATATTGAACTCCGCCGAAATAGTACGACTTCTTACGGTCGCCATTTTGGCGCCAGACATTGACAGGATGCTCCTAAATTCTGACGTCATTTAATGGAAGTTGTTTGTATTATTCAGTTATAACAACGTAAGTCGATGAAATATGTATTTTTGGAATAAAATCATATGTAAGAATATTCCAGTATAATTGGTCCAAGCAGCATGGTATATTACTGAAATGGCTCATGAAAACTATATATTGATATTCCATATAAATATTGTTTTGTACTTTTGTGATAAGAAACATCTATCAGGTTTATGTCATGTGACGAGGATTGATAACCTAGAGCATCTGTGACCTATCTGAGTCGTGATCGAGATGGCCACATAATCCTTATGTCACCTGATGTCAGAATACGTGAATTGTGCCCTTACCACCATACAATCTTGCTTTCGAGAAAGCCGTAATGTCTACCCTCCAGTAATTAGGTTTATTTCCTTATATCTATGATATATGGTAGAGGTCGTGATATTTATTGTACAATTTTTGGTTATTTTTATAAACATTACACATTTAAGTCATAGTGTCTGAGGGTGAACTGTTCCTTGAAGTAGTTCATATTTCTCTTTAAACACGAGTTTAAGAAATGTTAGTCTTTGTTGTCTGTTTCTAGAATTCTAATTTATATAAATTATTTTAATTGAAACAATTGTATAGAAATAAATTTTGAGGTCTGCCTTCGTATCCATAAGTTGTAAAACACATTAAAAGGCATATATTAATATTAATTAATATAGTGTGTAGATAACTGATTACTGTCATAAAGAAAGTTTGTTGCGACTGTTTTGTATTAATGAAGTAATTATCAGATCTAAAAATCGTTGTCTTACTGGAGTTGTCTTTATAGAAAACCTATTTAGAGTTCCCGAAACAATCGATTACATATTATTTAAGAGAATTTTACTAGAGACTAAGAAACTAGAAATATTTTTTTGTTTGCGATGTTCCGGAAAATGACCTTATTGATTGGTGTTAACAATAGAGTACATCTCTTTTAATGGATTACCGGCATGATGATATGTCTTTATCTGACGGAGAATAAGCGACCATATCTATACTCACCATGTCCGCAACACCCGGACACTGATGTCGTATGTATTTCAGACGTCGCCGGGTAGCTCCCATTAGCTTCGAACTTGAGTCCCCTTCGGAGTTTGTCAAACATATCTGTGATGAGCCGGTGTGTCCATCTTTAACATGGTCGTTTCAGACTTTTATAAATAACTGACTTGCTTGATAACAGTAACTTGTTGCTATTACATCGTTTACTTCTAAAAGAAGTATACTATATATATATATATATTCCCCATGACAGTTATACGGGATAAGTCCTGGCACATTGTGTTAGTAGCCAGATACAGACCTGAAGAATGATGGAGACACCTTTGATCCCAATCATAGTTATCACCGTGATTCGAGTAATATCCTTAGACGAATGACATAATCTCATTCCATAATACTCATTCCTATTGTCATCTGCACTAACGTATATATGCATAGTATCAGTATTTCGGAGAGAGAACAATGCTGTTATGGTGAGCTTCTGTGAAATGGATAACTTTTTCAAAGATGTTTCATATCACAGATACAAAATTATGATCTAATCAATTGGTAAGTCACGATTAGATCTAGTAATTAGTGTATCCAAAGATTTGATGTGGAATTCCTTATTTAACAAACGACAGCGACAAATATACAATGAAATAGGCATAGTGTGTTACACATTTCCTCACTTCATAGCGTTAATCTCTAAGGTGACTGAGGTGTATTTAGAACACCAAACACCAAAAGCATACTAAACACACACACTACCACCCCCTCCCATACTAACTAGCATCCTCTAAAAAGGAGATTACGTAAAGGTGAATTTATTATGTGTGTGCGTGTATATATATATATATATATATATATATATGCGTGCACGCACGCAAAAGTAGCCGTAAAACATCAATCATCATCATCATCATCATAGGGAAAGGAAAAGATGAAGACACAATCAGGAGAGGCCTTAAATGACATCGTAAAGATAATGTTTTCCGAGTTTCCTTGTGCCTATATTTTATTTATGCTAACACCTATAGAATTAGAAGAAAGGAATTTGTTGCTTTATAAGTAGATGAAAACATAAAACATGTTGTGTTTGGAATGATTATATACAATTTACGTAATCAAAATTAATCAAATATACTGAAACAATTAGATAGCTACTGAACATTTTAATAAAGTTCTTCGCCTGTAAAATTTACATAATTCTTAGTCTACGATATCAGTATTTGCCACATTAAAATACCCCCCCCCCCCTTAGCCGGGCGATGTTATTATACATGACATAAATATCATTAGTAGTAATTTCTGCATCTCAAATTATATTTCTTAGTTTCGAATGTTTCCTTAAATATATATTATCGTTTATTTTTTAAAGAAGAAAATGCATACCCCCCCGCACACACAGAGAAGAGGAAATATGGATTCAAGAAAATTAAATAAACATTTAGAAATACTTCAACCAAAGAAATATTTAGAACACTACCAATATAGTATAATCACTGCTTATGTTAAATATGCAGTGTCTCTAGGGTTATTTGGCGTCAAGTAGGTTAAATAAATACATTAAAGCAAATAGAATGTCTCCTGAAGCTCTGAAAGGGTTTGTCACAAACACAACTTCAGTAAATTGTCAATCGCCCAAAACTAAACTCTCAAAACACCGTTAATATGTCTGTAAAGCAATGAGATATCTTAATATCAATTGTCACATAGAGAGCTACGACTACTTCCTTTGAAGTATATTTTAAGTTTATTTTCTTATTATCAACGCATTTTCAATAGCTAAGCTGGACATTTTTACACCTGTATAAATGTCTTAGTTCTATTCAATTGTCATTGGCATGTTTTGTATACACCGGTTTATGTAATTTCACAAGAACAAAGCGATTAAATATCACACCTCCTTTGTTTACAAAATCTTAAGTGTGTAGTATCCTAATAGCCATACTTGCTCTCAGTACATAAATATATATCATATCAAATAGAACGCAACACAATAACATTGAGGAAGTATTTAAATAAGAGGCAGACTAAACACGCCTGATCCTACTAGGAACCCATTTATGAGATACTAAGATTAGCCACAAATCAAGAATGTTTAAATCGAGTGTAAAATAAAACTGCTTTCGAAAGCCAACAGCGAAAATAAATAACTATAGGAGATTGCCAATAAGCGCAGTAACAAAGGTTTCCTATCTTGATAATCCGATTTATCTTTTGTATCTAATATATGACATATTTGGCCAATCAGATTGGCTTATTTCTTTAAAGACGCTCTTCTTGGTGTGCGTGTCAGATTTTACATTATTTTTTCCACAACGCAATTATATCTATATAACTATTTCAGGTGTAATGTGCCTATTTTTAGGCATTCACCTTTTCGTCCTGACCGATGTGGACATTTTCAACTCACGATTCGCGTAGATGAAAACATTTAACCTTGATGCACCTTCGTTCATCCCTATGAACACTCTCATGTTATATCTATTCATGTTATATATATTGTGTTATTTCACGGAAGGGCGTTTCACCTAACCCCATATAAGGACAACAATAGAGATTCAACCTTATAAATAGCAAAGTTGAGTCACTAAAATATCAACCATAAGGTAATTATAACACAAATACAGTTTAAAATATACATAATTATATATATATATATATATATATATATATATATATATATATATATTAATTATTTTAAATGTATGAAAAATAATTAACAAAAGAATTCGTAACTAGATTATCTAAATATAAACAATTTACTATTGTCAATATAAAACAAGACTTTGTGCGATACAATCCAGACAAGAATTGGCCGATCGCATGGATTAATCAAAAGAAATTTAAAAAAAAGATAAATATTAATATGCAGTATAATTTAATAATATAAGCATAAATCACCATATATTCAGATATATATTCGTAGCAGGGACACAACGCAACTCAACCCAATAGCAACCACCAGTTCTGACTAATTCAAGTTTTAATCGGGTCGTGTAGACTGTCTCTAAGCCATAACAAAATGGCGGTCACTTCCCGCTGATATAAGAACCAGAACATCACATATATAATATGTCCAAAAAATAGTAACAAAAAGATCACAATAAACAATATATTACTAGAAATTTCATTTAGTAAAAGATTGTTGGAATACTGAAAAATATAAGTATCAATGAAGTACGAATACACCAACAGGTTATTTTGTGCTGGTATTGGGAATAAAATAGATAACCACCTATTAAACATTATCGCTTCTCTATTTTTGTTGTCGGCGTTTTTGAATGAGAAATAATGAGCAGTTAGCCTAGATTACAAAAAAATATGGATCAGCTGAATTTATATGCGATATCTAGTTCTCTGAACATTTATGATGCACACAAGGTGATCGATATACCTGTTCGATGTGTATCGGATATTGGTGTGACGATGATTATTATCTTGGTACTATATTACGAAGAATATTTCGTCAGCCGACATAATTATTAAAGTTTTCTTTACCAAATTTATCATCTAAAATTAATTATAATTATTCCCAGTAGGAAGGCATATTAAACATCATAAAACTTGCGTCCATCATTTTAGGTGTGAATGAAAATTAGGATGAAAGTTACCATTTTAGGCATTAATATAAATAATAAGCCTTTGTTATTACTACGATATTGGCTAGTTTCCTTACTACTTAAAGTGTTTAGGGTGTATATCAGTTTTCCGATATGCGTGCGTTTTATTTTACATATAATAAAGGCGTGGGCTCAGCTTTTCGTGATGCTTATAATTCTTACAGAATTATGACCAAACGACCACTACCTAAATAGAAAAGAAAGTATATACGTTAGTACATATAATGCGTATTTATTAGTGCATATTATGTATATATGATAATAATCCTAATACCTCCGACAATAGCAGAAATATTAGTATTTTCACTCAGCCTAAATAGCACGACTAGTTTCGGATCAAGTGCATGTGTCTAAAGTATTGTCTTGTCTTGTTGAAGTTTGGGGGTAGAGACCCTCCCCTGGCTGTCCCCTATTGGGCATAGGTAGAATTGTTTGTTTTGTTGTTCGGGGAGAATCCCCGGCCTGTCGCGTATTCGGCACAGTCTCTATTTTTGAGTGGTTGAGAAATCTCCTCCCCCACCACTCATAGGGGAGCAGTACCTAACTATGGAGCCGAAATGCCCTGAGAGTGGTCATCCAATGTGTTTTATGTCCTCAATGGGTCTTTAACGTCCCCCTTTATTTTTAATAATTCAGTCGATACTCTTGTTGGGATCGAACCTGTGACCCTTGGCACCAAGTGCCTTGTGCTTAACTGCTAGGCCACTGGAGCTCACTATCTAAAGTATTTACTTTGCCAGCAATATTTATACCACAATTCCCTAGCTAGTATTTTAGTTCAAACCATAATCTAGAAACTGTTAGCCTTTGTAGTCTTTGTCTAGAACAAAACCCTTGTTACTGAAATAATAAAAAACTGTTTTGATTAGAGCAATTGAAAATAAACCAATTTTCCCATTTTTCTTTCATAACTATAAAGATGCCAAAACACACCTACTAATAGCAATTGACTGTAGTGTGTCCCGAGATCTGACTGTTGTCAGTAATGAATGTTTGTTTCAGCTTCGGTTGAGATATACTTCAGGAAATATTGCTTTGTTTTACTAAAGTAATTACTAGGGCTGAGAATTGTGTAATTGAGTTTAAGTTGCTTTACTGGAGATCTCTTAACAGCAAACGTATTCAGAGCTCCAGGAGACATTGTTTAATATAAGCTTTTCTTACATTTTGCTAGAAACCAAGGAATAAGTCTAGAATAAACGGTGTTGGTTCTATATTCATAATCATTCAGCACTTCTTTTTGTTGGAGCATTTTATAATGCTTTCTTAATTTTTGAAAATGGTATCACAAATGGGACAACGTCATCATTTTTATTGGTTTTATAACATCTTCATATCTTTTCTTATTAAAACCTCGCGGTTCTAATGTACAAGATATTTCCCGATTTAATCTATTTATCTTGCTTGCTTGCGTGTGTATGTGTGTGTATATGTGTGTATATGTGTGTATATGTGTGTATATGTGTGTATATGTGTGTGTGTATATATATATATATATATATATATATAGAGAGAGAGAGAGAGAGAGGAGGGGGAGGGAGAGAGGACAACAATATAGAATCTGCATTATACATAACAAAGCTAATAGACTCAAACATGTTGTAATAACGACATAACTTTCTTACATTGGTGTAATAAGGAATCTGGATGGAAATAGATAAGATGTCTGGCACGGGCAATGTGCGATTTAGGGTATCTATAAAGAGGCAACAAGCACAGAGTATCAACATATCTAAACATCCTTCGAGACCTACCTCCATAAATCTAAATACAAATACAACTATACATACATTAATCTAAAAATAAAATGTTCCATACTTCCACATATTGATAGATATGTGCGTATTCCTATGCATGTATCTGGTCTACTCATCATTCTGTAGGAACCAGCTAATTCGCTTTTCGTACGCGACAAATATGTCACACCCACAGGAAAACGGCTACATGCAGACTACGTACAAAAAACGGAAGCACGTAAAAAACATACCATTTGATACCACAACTCGCAGTAAACAACACGGGCCTGTGGCTCATAGGTGACATACCACATACATATCTTAACTACTTTAAAACCACAGTTTACATTCAACAGTAATTTTCTGTGTTTTATCCCATTCTGGAAGAATAAGAATTACTGTAGACAGTTACTTTCGGAAACATGTCATCTAAGCAAATCGTATCATTCTTGTCACATAAACTAAATCTAGAAAGAAACCACCTTGGGATTAATAAACACAGAAACTTTTCGATAAATTTGAACAGGTTTGAAGTATGGAAAGAGCATAAGTTTGGTATAATAATAATAATAATAATAATAATAATAATAATAATAATAATAATAATAATAATAAAAATAACAAGAGTAATAATACAATATAAACCCTTATGTAACTTAAAATATAATTTTTACTAATTTATAATAATAAAAAAGAAAACTTATAAATAGTAATAGATATTAAAGGGACAGTCCACTTTCAGAAAATATTTTTTAAATATATAATGCCCAGAACAGTAGCCAAAAATTCCACAATAATTATGACGAAATGTACTTGACATCATAGATATAGGGAAATAATCCAAATCACCGGAGGCCGTCATTACGGTTGCACCGGAAGCCAGATTCGAAGGCGGGAAGGAGAAACAACCTGCTATTGGAAGATTGCGAATGTTTGGATTAGAAGAAATATTTATTTATATGTGTTTATGTTCTAATTTGCTTAGCTTTTTTTCAGATTGAACAAGCTCAATCCGAAACTCCTTTTCGCAGAAGAAAATATATTATTAAAACACTTATATGAAAATCGATACACTTGTATCATACTCTACTGTAACATGGTGTAATTACTTCCTTAAAATAAGCGTATAAAACTAAATATTTTCCTTATGTTATTACCAGAATTATTTTCATTCGGGAAAATGAAAGTTACTGACTCTCATTGTTGTAAAGTAACACGGGTTATTTACAGATGTACCTCCAGCTGTTTATTTTTATTATTTGTTCTATTGTAGGTTGCATGTATGCTGTTTTGTGGTATTACCTTTCCAATCAAAACGTAATCCATATGAATACGAGATTGTCACTTAAATCCATGTTTCCTGTAACAATCCACTGTTACACAACTCTACCGATATACCCGCTAGGGCTAAATCGCGATACTGCTCTCAGAAATATATATTATATGCTGACAGGCATATTCTCTTAATTGGATCATTGTGCACGTTATATACTTCGTACACAAATGGGAGAGTGTTTAGATTAAATCAGAGAATAGCATAACAAGAGGATCTCGTTACAGATTTTGAACTCTCATGGCTAAATATCTAAACGACATGTATGTGTATCTGGACGTTCAGTTATGGAGCAGTGGGTTCATTTCTGGGTCATACCTGTGTTTCTGTGATATGTTCATCCGGGAGGGGGTTAGTCCCTCGATCCTCTATCCCAGATATGACCAACTCAACTATATCCGATTTAGACCATTCATTATCTGCTATTATATTGAATATTTCATCATATAATATACTGTATTTTAATCAGACCAAATCAAACATCAGCTGAAACATATCAAAGCCACGGTTAAAGCTTAGAATCGAACCGACAAGATATAGCCTACTAAAAGCAATCTAAGGAAGAATAGGTGTGAATAAAAGGAACTTCAAGCATTATTGCGCCTTTATATTTATATTTAAGTATATCTGAATATCATCTCGCATGAAACACTTTCTCAAGGATCGTGAACATATGCATACATTGCCTATATATATATATATATATATATATATATATATATATATATATATATATATATATATATATATATATATATATGAGAGAAATGAGAGGAGAAATGTTGGTAATGTTATGCACATTTTTCTTTTACAATATTTGTGTGGTGAAATACAAGATTGTTCGGATACGGTACTACCATTTTAAGATGACAGGAATTATCAGAGATTTGGCTGGCAAGTAATATTTGCTGAAAATAAATTACTACTGCTATTACTACTACTACTAATAATAATAATAATAATGATGATGATGATGATGTTGCAACAACAACAAAACCAATAACAAAAAGTATAATATACATTATTTCAACACTGGAATACACATACTGTAGAGCACATTTCTTCTAAGATAGGAGATAATATCGATATCACCTATTCACATTTACCAAACAAATAGGATCATATTTCAATAAGATAGTAACTAAATACCCAGATTTACATTGAGATGAATAAGGTATTGTCATAGAAAAAAACTAATCATATCTGAAATAAGTAAGCTTGTTCTAACATCCTTTTCTTGACTTTAGAAAGTGAAGCTATTCTTATCGTACAGAGATACAACAGTCTCGGCATTAGGTGACACTTCACCTTCATTTAACCCATGGAATCCTAGTCGAGGAAAGAAAATTCCTAGTCCATTTATGAAATAGAACCTCAACAGAAACATGCTTAAAATGTAATGTAAATTAATGTAAATATTCCGTTTGTGGTCTGTTTGTGATGAAAAGCATCATTGCATGGATATGATTATAAACTGTTAAGACTACAAGAGTTATTCATCTTTGGCAGCCAAATAACCTCTCACGAAAAGTAATTAACAACAAGAACAACAACACCACCACAACAACACTAATACAAAATATATAGTATACACTATTTCTACACTATTTTACATATACTATGACAACGTTATTCATGAACTAAACATAATATGACACTCTCACTCTCTTAAAACGTGTATCTTGTTATGTGACGTTAATTGTTTAATTAAGAAAGATAGGATGATATCGGAATTAGCCAACTAGATCTTCTCTAGGAGGTTTTAATATAGCGTGTCGGAGGAGGAGAATAAGCTGATTTTGTCGATATAATGGCTGAGGTTTTATTGACATGTCATTTGTTACAAATAATAGGCTTAGTCGTGAAAATATTTAAAAAAAGATAATTTTTATTCTCTAGAAAAATTAACACAAGGGCAACATATGTCAAACACGTGAACAATACATAAGAAAGGGGGGGGGAGTTAATTGATAAGAAATGACAGGTAATGTAAAATATTATATGTTAGAAAGTTAGAATATGTATATGTTTCTTTATCTGTGTGACACTGATGATGTCATGTGTGGGGTAAGTGGCAAGACCCCTTGCACCATTATAACCTTTCCATATTCATTTATAATTTTGTTTGTAATAAGTTATAGAATTTTATTTCATGATTAATTTAGTTGTGGCTTATTTCAGTTCAATTCCAATCAAAACACGAATACAAATAACGCTCGATTTACGTGTATTTGTAATGGAATAGGAACCATGGAGAACGCTTTTTATTTTCGGATAGCACTATGTCGGTAATATCGTTTGACATCGAGAGTTTTATTTATTTTTTGTTGTTGTTAATGACTGAAAAATACAGTTTTTATCAATCAGATTCATTGACCTATTTTGGGAAGCCATAGCACGTTATCTATCACAAATCCTATTCTCCCAAAACAGTGCTTGCTTAAAACACAATTAATTTATTTAACTCTAATTATCACAAATTAATCTCTTTATCAGTGATGTAGACCTCCAATGAGCCTAAACAATAGTTTTCTTTTATTAAAATGCATCCTTTAGTTTTGATAACGTTTTTTCACTCTAAGTTTCAACTGAGGTTATTTCGTATAAATACCTGGAATGAATACAGCTGAAAGTCTGCGGACGTAGGCAATTTTATATGATCCCTTTGCGGTAACTGACGCCGGGTATTTTGTGATAAAATATAATATATTTCTAGATTCTTTTCGTCAGATTAACGGCAGGCATTGTTATTTTCTTTTGGAAGGGTTGGTGGCTGAATTCTTCAGTAGGATAGATTAATTTTGCTGATGAAAAAATGGAAACAAAAACGATCGGATATCCTTGACACGTGGAATCGTTGTCCAATGACTGAGCTCCAATATATAGTCTGTAACAAAGCAATTTTATACGTTAAAGCCTAGCATGTTACCCCGTATTAAGGTTCTGTGTAGCCTCGGTGTGTTCTACATGACGGTAATATAAACAAAATCACTTTAAATTATTTTTCTGTTACGATAGTGACCAGGTATTCTGATGCCAAAAGAGCGTGTTTAAAGGAAATGGGAAAGCTTACAACGTTTTAAAAGAAGATGGTAGTGGTATTCTATGTTCTTAGTGAGGAAGACTAGAGAATTTACTGTGGAATTTTATTTTAATGTCGCTGTTCTCTCATAGATTTCAAAAAGTTTATCTTCTAGGAACAAATGTTTTATAATAAACTTTAAATGACTTTCCGTTTTCAGGAGGTTACCAGCTTTTATCTAGGCCCCCGTCTATTGATAATCACTGTCATTGCCTTTCAATTTCTCTTAGATACCAAGTCTTAGCACAGAAGAGGTTAGAATTGATATAATTGGAGATGTCATCATGGCCCGGATAAAGTATAAGATAATCTAAAGAAGAGGATCAGCTACATCATCTCCCACAATCCTTCCAACATAGACAACACATTCCGTATTTGTATATTGATAATGAGAGCGATGTGGATGAATATGTGGACATCCTACTCCCCGAATCAGAATATATTATTACTTCCTGTTATACGGCAGTGTGCGAGATAGGACTAAATGCTGAATTGGTCAATATGCTGTTCAGATATAACATTGGTCTGCTACGGACTAATCCCCTCTAACGATTACTTACCGAGTTCAAATCGTCTATCCAAAATACCGATTGGAAGTCCCCTCAGTCTCACGTCTGAAACTGCAGATTTGTATACCTGATAATGAACCAGATACATCAACATTATGATGTCTTAAAGATAGAACTGCCATAAACTCCAGTGAATGGATTAGTCAGCTTATATCTGCAGAGATGTTTCTTCTGCGTGGGATGACAACACTAAGTACGATGACAGTCCTTATCAACGAACCGTGAACATCAATTCGTCTGATGATACTAGAAATACACATGAAGTTATACACGAAAAGGTGTTAACTATGTTAATTAACTACATCATATTTCTTCAGGTAGTGCTAAGCAAGTTAATTGTGTATTAATTCGTGTGACACATACTATTAACGTATGGAATTAAATTTACATTACAGATGTAATGCTATAGGACCATTTCAATTGTCACCAACAGGAATCTTCCTCTTGCATAGCAATGACGATATGTACTCGCTTGTGATATAATTTCAAAATTAGTTAATTAATTGCAAGGTAATTTATAGGAGAAGAAAAACGTATCGAAAAAGATAAAATGATCAAGATTAAGCTTAAAATGAAGATGTCCCCAAAAGACCAAGCGGATGTTTAATATATCAACATCAATTGGTATTGTTGATGATTGGAGTTGTTTAACCTCGAGAGTGGTAGCACGTGGGACATATGGCTGAGGGGTAACGCCATAAGGATACAAGGCCGAGAAATACAGGAATGAGGCAGAGTCGAACCCTCAAATTAGAGGGAGGTTGTGGCGCAGTGCTCTAAACACCGTGCTTCAACTTCAATTATGTAGTAGTAGTAGTAGTAGTAGTAGCAACAGCACTACTACTACCGGCACTAGCAGTAGTAGTAGTAGTAGTAGTAGTAGTAGTAGTTGTATCAGTAGTAGCAGTTGTAGTAGTAATAGTATGGATACAAACTAATCAATCTATTTTGGAGGTAGGGAATATGTGCCAGGAAAATTTAATTTTTTATGAGTATATATATATATATATATATATATATATATATATATATATATATATATATATATATTATATATATATATATATCATGTATCGATCTTGATCAGGTCTGTTTCGTTCTTCTTCTTTTTATCATAATACTTATCTTATCCTTCCAAAAGAGAACGAAATCTGACGAACATAAATCATTTAACTGTTCTCTACAGTGACTTGTGTCAAGCAGATATCGTGACATGTATTTTTTTATCTGACTACATAACGACGATTCTTATAAAAAGTGATTATTTCTTTTCTAAACATTACCTGCAATATACAGTGATAGAGGAGAAAGGCCGATAACTAATAAATTACACGTTTCTTCTTGTATAAAATATACATATTGGCTAATATCGGCTGTACCCCAGTAGCCCCAATACTAGGGGAGCCCCAAGCGCCCTCTATTGTTGAGACCCCATATAAAACAAAACAACATTTAAGATAAAAGAACAGAGGAGATTTGTATGTTTTCAGATTTCTTGGGATTCTTCTGAACTAATTTGAAACAGTTTAAAGTATTTGGGTCCCTCTAGTTGGAGTGGGTCGTTTAAATTCAATGGGGCCTTTGTATGTATCTTTTGTTTTGGCACGGGGGAAAACATACGTAATGAAGAGGCCCCAAAATATATTTGCCCAGAGGGCTCTTCAGGCCTAAATCCGGTTCTGAATAAACCGGACGCATTTGAATAAAACTAAAATTAAAAAGTTACACAATATGACACATAAAACTAGACGGTAATACAATCCTAGGTCAAGGATTCACTAAAAGAGATAATGACTAATATCATTAGGAATATTTACAAAAATGTCCAACAAATAATTCCACCTCTTTTTGTCTTCTTAGAAAGGAAGTAGTATTTATTTAGTATTTATTTTCTGGTATTGTATCTGGGTTTTTTACCCTTCTCTTTAGATAGCTTGCTGTTTTTATGGTGAAATATTTATTAGCTGTTTATGTACCTATCCAGGCTTCTTTGTAGTTCTTAGTTCTATGAAAGAATGACGTGGTACCATCCCATATGTTATCACATGAATGTCAGTGAGTGAAAATAAGATATGTTCAGTTGGTTAAAACATCACTGTTTTATGTATCAATTTTATGCCGATGATGTTCACTTATATAAGTCATTTAATGTATCACATCCGGTATCCATGGATGCTGCAAAACATTATATTAAATTATGTTATATATATATATATATATATATATATATATATATATATATATATATATATATATATATATATATATATATATGCCTGGATTGAGGCATGTGTTTTTTCGTTCTGGAATGTGTTCATTTCTTGATTTAAGGCCATTATGCTGGAGGGAGGTAATGCATCTATATCCAGGTGCATGTGTGTATGACTAGATGGGAAAAACACTTTTAGTTAAAAATATTCTTCATAAATTATTAAACAAAAAATGTTTTCATCATTTGTCTGAAGTAAATTACCTGCCGGCAGTATTTGTTAATCAAAGAAATATGGGTCGGATACTCTGATCCAGACACTTCTTGGGAGTTTCGACATCATCACCCAACAATCAGTGACAAGGACAAAGCTTTTAGAAACACGACCGAAGTGATGGAGTCATCATCCTTCATAATCATTATTAGTTATCATTTACACTTGCCTATTTAAAAGTGTTTATATATATATATATATATATATATATATATATATATATATATATATATATATATATATACCTTCAATGTATAGACTATCCTTTTTCTAGTTAACTATAATAGACATTAACAATATAATGAAATAAGTACTGTCTTTTCTTAGAAATAGGATTCATCGTATATCATAAGGTTTATCACTTCTGAGCAGCTAGAGCATGCATTTTGTTGTTGTATTGTTTCTGTCGTCATCGCATTAAGGTTCGTGTTGAAAAGTCTCTGTAGCTAAAGGAAGACGTTATCTTTATTGACCTTAATGATGATGATGATGATGATGATTATGATGATGATGATTATTATCATGATCATCATCATGATCATGACTGATGTTTTACGCCACTTTTATTTACCATAAACCAGCTACAAGCTTAAATACCTGACAGACTTTCATGTTATGTTTATTTTCTTCTTATATTAATCTTAGTAAAACATTCACCTTATTAAATGTTTGGAATTCATATATATATATATATATATATATATATATATATATATATATATATATATATATAGTCAGAATCCGTTAATCCGGACATCGTTTATCCGACAAATCCAACACCCGACACATTATTGTCTGTGACGCTGGTTCAGTCGTGCAAGACACACCTATATGTTGTCAGTAATGGTTCATTGACCCGCTCACCCGCGATAATTGCTATATCGTAAACAATTACAATCATCCTCGACTAAACACACCGACACATGTTGCTTCCATTGCATGTGGCTATCTAATAACCAGTAATGATCATTCAAGCTAATTAAAAACACAACTGTGTGATTTTTCTAATGAGCAGATCATAAGTTAATCTGATGGACAAAGTGACACAACTATTTGTTTATAGTGTCTGTAATTAACAAACATCAAAATGATCAATGGCTTCAATGCCATTCCGTATCTTGCGGACAGTTATTGAATATTGGTTCAAATATGAAGGTACATCTTAATGATTTAAAAATGTGTGACAAAGACTATCGGTATATCGAAAGTGTTGATATTCATGCATAAAGGCACAAGAACGCTTGGAGGTCTTTTTATTCACACCTATTCTTCCTTAGATTGGTTTTAGTAGGCTATATCTTGTCGGTTCGATTCTAAGTTTTAACCGTGGCTTTAATATGTTTCAGCTGATGTTTGATTTGGTCTGATTAAAATACAGTATATTATATGATGAAATATTCAATATAATAACAGATAATGAATGGTCTAAATCGGATATAGTTGAGTTTTTCATATCTCGGATAGAGGATCGAGGCGCTACTCCCCCTGGACGAATATATCACAGAAACACAAGTATGATCCAGAAATGAACCCACTGCTCCATAACTGAACGCCCAGTTTCACAGATATTTAGCCCCGAGTGTTCAACATCTGTAACCAGATGCTCTTGCTATCCTATTCTCTGATATAATCTAGACACGGTCCCGTTTGTGTAAGAAGTATATAATGGGCACAATGATCCAGTTAAAAGAATATATCTGTCAGCATATAATGTATATTTCCGAGAACTGTATCGTGATTTAGCCCTAGCGTGTATATTGGTAGAGTTGTGTAACGGTGGATTGTTACAGGAAACATGGATTTAAGTGACAATACACCTTTTTCATACATGCAACCTACAGTAGAACAAATAATTGATGTAAACAGCTGGAGGTAGAACTGTAAATAATCCGTGTTACTTTACAACCATGAATGTCAGTAACCATCATTTTCCAAAATGAAACAAATGGTGGTAATAACATATGGAAAATATTCAGTTTTATACGCTTATTTTAAGGAAGTAATTATAACATATTACAGTAGAGTATGATAGAAGTGTATCGGTTTTCATACAAGTGTTTTCATAATATATTTTCTTCTCCGAAAATGAGTTTCGGATTGAGCTGGTTCAATCAGACAAAAATGCTAAGAAAAGTAGAACATAAACACCTATAAGTCAAGATCTCTTCTAATCCAAACATCCGTAATCTTCCGATAGCAGGTTGTTAAAGGTCGAGAAGACCGGGAAGATATCCAGGTTATCCATGTGACCTTAAAATAATATTGACAACAGATTCTGCAAAAGGGTAAAAGTGGCAAGGTTTGACGAAACCGACATTTACACAAATAGAAACTACAATTTTGACAAATCGTAAACATTTTTAATATATGAATAACATGTAATATGGTGGACTTCGTATAAAATATATTCCTTCTTCCGTGTAAAAGTAGTCACAATTACTGTTCTAAGAATTGTGAAACGGATCAGAATAAATAGAAGCGTTTATCTCGTAGATCAAAATAACGTTATGCCTTTCTATAGAGAACAACAATTTCATAATTTATCATGCTTGTGAAAATATTTATTAATATATATTAATATTTATGTTTTCCTTTTATTATTATAAATTAGTGTATATTTTATTTTAAGTTACATAAGCGTTCATGTTGTATTATTACTCTTGTTGTTGTTTCTATTATTATTATTATTATTATTATTATTATTATTATTATTATTATTATTATTAAAGGCTTCTGTGTTTATTAATCCCAAGGTGGTTTCTTTCTAGATTTAGTTTATGTGACAAGAATTATACGATTTGTTTAGATGACATGTTTCCGGAAGTAACCGTCTACAGTAATTTTATTCTTCCAGAATAAAGCAAAGGTCAGCATCTGAGGTGTCGAAATGTTTCTTTGGGACCACAGACAATTACTATTGAATGTAAATGTGTTTAAAAGTTTTTATTTTAGATAAATCACTTCACCGATTTCATACGGAGTTGGTGTACATTGTCTCACGTGGTCAACAAACTGTAATGTTTGTTAACACGCCGAGGGCCTATAAAAGGCCTAACATTTCACTTAGGTTAGAGAAGAAATTTGACGCCAGACCAGTCGGACGTGTTTCGATATGGTTCATATAGGTAGGATTTATTTAGTTATTCGAACCCAGAATAAAGCAGAGGTCAGCATCTGAGGTGTCGAAATGTTTCTTTTGGACCACAGACAATTACTATTGAATGTAAACTGTGGTGTCAAAGTAGTTATCATATGTATGTAATATGTCACCAATGAATCACACGCACGTGTTATTTACTGCGAGCTGTGGTGTCAAATAGTATTTTGTTGTACGTACGTCCCCTTTCCGTATGTAGCCTGGGCCCCACAGGCTGATGAGTAGACCAGACACATGTATAGGGGTCTATATATGTATAGATATGTGGAGGTGTAAAACATTAGGTATTTTGATTGATGTATTTGTCTTGTCCTAAATCTTGTCCTAAATCGCACACACCACACACGTGCACAAACTCAAACACAGACATATATATATATATATATATATATATATATATATAGAGAGAGAGAGAGAGAGAGGGGGGGAGGGTAATAAGATGTCAAGCCCCCTTCATATAGTTATATATCTTTCAGTGAGATGATTTCGTGTATATAAGATGTTATTTTGTAAATAATATTAATATTATATATTTCTGGATTATGAATTGTAATCTTCGGTTACAAATAATATATATTTGACATCTGACAAAATATCACACCATATTAAATTTATCATCATTAGCTTAAATTTAAAAGGAATAGAAATAAAATCTTCAGTATAAATATTAATTTATAACAGTGAAATAACAAATATTGAAAATAACAAATTTCAATCAAATATTTTATTGGTGATTATTAACTGACATCTACAGGTATACACTGTTAATAAAAGTTAGTGTAGTATACATAAATTTTTTTTCATTTTAATCTAACATTTTATTTCTACTGCTACAACTAATGCTGGTCCTATTATTATTATTATTATTATTATTATTATTATTATTATTATTATGTTTCAGAAGGTAAATTATGACTTTTAATAAACCATTTACTATGTTAATATGATACTACCAAGAAGAAAAGCTACTAAAAGGGACTTGTGTCAAAATATACACAGTTTTATTTGTTAAATAAAAAAATCAATACCTTTAATTCTCCAGCATGGAAAGCTACGGAACAATATCTTGTCAATAATTTGTTTTACATGAGTTATTCTGTTAATTAAATGGGTTAAGTCATGCATTATCCCATTTCAACGACTATTCACGCAGTCTATCATTACACAAGCGTTATATGTGCTATATATATATATATATATATATATACTTCAGACGACAGACGACGGATATTATTCAACTTTTAAGGGCATAATAGCAATAACAGCCTTACTATTCTCTATGCACTATAGGGACAGCACGAAGTCGCCATTGTCGCGACAAGTCTCAACTGATACAAGCTATATTGTGTCCGAACCTCTCATTTTCCGTATTTGATTGATCAGCGTCATAAAGCTGTTTACAGTATCAGCCGCAATCCTCCAGATATTATCCAGAATCCGACTGAGTTTAGGATATCAACCAGTACATATACCGTAGATCGGCAAATGTTGACGATCGTTTTAATTTGGCGAATTTGGAGAATTGCTAAATATTGCAAATTAAAACGATGATCGCCAACATTTGCTGATCTTGCGATCAACGAACAAACACACCATCATAAATCTCGTCGAAAGCTCACAGTTGTGGGGATATACTATTGTTCTCCATAGTGTGAGCTTGTGTAGGCAAATTAATCTACATCAACAAATAAATTGAACGTTGATCAATAAACTAATTATATTTAGTATTACAAATGTTTATTTCACAGCAAAGGTATTATAATTTATCAATGTTAAAATGTAAATATCGAATCAGTTGAACGCATTATCAATAGTATGCATCATGGGATGTGATTGGCTATAACTCTCTAAATAGAATCCTCTTTCGAAAGGCGCATTACATAAACGCCTAATTATGATAATCATTTATTGACAGCATTTTCATAATATAAAATCACCAGACAATATCCTATTGGTTCAGTTTATTTAAATCAAGCACAAACCATCGTAAAAGCCACACATAGCAATCAACGGAGATCATACATTTACAACAACAACAAAAAACACTCAACATTCACACGCAACCTATTTAAATACCACACTAAACGTTTAAAGTTTTTGAACTGTGACACTTGTATCGATTTCTTCAATTGTTTTCTGTACGACTTGTGATAAACCCGAGCCTACCCAGCCATTAAGAAGAATGTCTTTTTGTTGTGCAATATCGTCGGTGTGTTTTGAAGCTGTGATTTGATACAATATTCACGAATTTACACAGATAATTCAGACTTTATATTACAGATAAACTGACGAAATTCGATCATTTTAGAACCAATTTAGAACCATCATTTGCCGATTCACAGTACTTTAATTAGAATTAGAACAGCATTCAATAAGTATCAAGGTCGACTCTGTTTATTATATTCCAGTGAAGTAGAAACTAGAAACATCTTCTCTATGTCAGAGATAGTCCCGATAGTCTTCTGGATGAAGGAAGAAAATCCTAACGGAAATACAACTGATTAAGTTTCACTTTTGATTGGCTGTAGATGTTCTTGACGACAAACGCAGCAATTCAGTAATCTGTTTGGAGAATCTCTCCAAAGTGGCAAATGTACGATAGTTTAGACTGCAGCTCATATAGAAAGAAGAATACAAAATAACATTATTTTTATCATCATTATACGACACCAAAAAGGAGGTTACTAGAAAAGGGCCACAACTGTATATAGAACATAATGATCATATTAAAAGAAGTCTACGGTCGATAGTAAATAAAGTATTATGTTGGAAAACGCACATTGGCTAAGACTGAGAATGATGTTTGGGTGAATATGAATATAGTAATATAATAATGCATGTTTATATAGCGCCAGAAACGGGTAACCCTGTTCTGATGGGCTGTACAGTATTATTATCATTGACTCACACTTGTTTCCACCGAGCACCCATTTCAACTTCCAATGGAGCATACAACGCACGCAACGCGTTACTCAAACACATAGCCATCACGCTCTTATTTTTTAGGTGAGTGAACCAGTCGCCACATGATAGCATTGCAGCTCCGAGAGGCTCGAATCCGCGACCCTTCGGCATAATACTTCTGCTATTCATATAATAAATTTTGTTATTATAATAACTGGTATTTTTGTGTTCACTAAAAGAAACATCTTAAAGACGACGGACATTCCAAAACCTAAACAACGGGATATTGAACAGCATTTAATTATCTTTATAAAATAAATACTGATTTATATATTCATTCTAGACAACGTTGCTACAACAAAACCCGAATGATAGAAATCATATATTAAACAAAGTCTAAGTTGGAACATAAGTATTGCAATTCACACGTTGGTTACGGCGGGAAAAGGTGTCTCGGTGAAGATGGAGGCATTGGAATGGATTCAATTTGTGTCGATCCTAAACCGACTTATCATTAGCATAAGACATTCTCCTGTTGTTGATATGATAAACGTGGTGGCCATAATAGGTAGATTGGTGATTGATGCTGAGGAAGGCTTATGATCGAGAGGCCACCTGCAGCCTATTTCCATCAGAGACGAATAATGGAGATATACTGTTGTTGGGCAGGTGATGGTCACTTCCCCATCCATGATTTAAAGCATGGTGATGATTGATGTTTTACGGCCACTGTTGTGCACATGGTACGCTAAATGGGCCGAGCGACCTCCAAATGTAATGAAGCGAAGTCAAAGATGAAACACCCTTCAGATATGCCACGCCGAGATTCGAACTCGGGTGGTAGTGATATGTGGTCCAACGCGCTACCAACTAGACCACGGAGGCGCCCAAAATAAGTAGATACTAATATAGACCGTCACAAGAGTAAAATATTGGCTGTTTTTAAACTGATCATTTACAGCCTACAGAATTAAAACGTGTATAAATTACCTGTTTATGCTAGCCTAGTGTGGCGTTCAGTTATATGCGAACAAACTAAGCACATTATTAAATACACGATCGTTGGTTTAACCGTTTTCATTTAACACATAATGAAAATATACTGCCATAGTCCAGTCGATAAATTATTTAGTCTTGGACTAATGTCTTATGTGTCTCATTATTTAGGTATATACGAATAAGTCCTATATTTCTTATTTGATAATATCAGGACCTATATATAGATTTCACCAATTAATGTAATTTATTAACATTTTTCCTAATAATATTAAAATGTTTAAATTCCATAAGAATATGAAATATTATTATTCCCAATCACCGTCCAACTTATTTCATGATCAATTATCATAAGAGCACTCTAATGTTATATCACCCTTACCCGTCCTATCCATATTTGGGGACATGAAGTTAAACAATTTCTAAATTAATGATGTCCCTGATTGTCATTGTGAATTATTACTTATGGCTGAATCTAGTATGTCGTTGTGTTGCCCTATACTTTGATCAATCCACTTATTATCATTATAAACCTGTGTAGTACAGAGAAATCCTGTTTACGGGCTAGAACACAGAACAATCGTGTTCATTAAACATTTTGTGATTATATGTATTTGTTCAGCCTAGGCTATATTGGTCCATCAATTTCCTGATAAATTGTTACCTTTTAATAAATTTTATATATGCGAAATAAACTATTTTTATCTTATCTAATAGCGGTATTACGTGTAAACAAATTTTTCCTTCACAGTGCATCTTCTGCTCTTCATAAAAAGATAACAACTGAGACATGTCATCAAGCTGTACATCCATATGATACATGAAACAAAAACATTATTTTGTCTCGTCACCTATTCATTTGACCTTGAGCCTATTCCGAAAGGAGATGACAGGGGGGTTTAAGCTAGTATTTGATTTTCTTGATCTATCATATTTTATTGTCGTCAGCGGAAATATGTGTTGTTTGGATAATATTATTTGGTTTAATTAACCTGATATAAATATTATTTATTGCGTTTCAATTAAAAAATACAAAATACAGCAATTGTCAAAAGACAATACTAATATCGTTCCACCATTTTCTTAGATATAAATTCTCGGATTGTTGCAGATGGTTTGGTGTTCACTGTTGATGGTGCCAAAAAGCCACATTGCATTGTATGGAGAAAATATATTCTGTGATTCACCTCCCAGTTTATGGAATAAGTTGTGTGATTATACTAAACTTTCAGCAAGTAAAAAAATATTCTGCGCGGTTCTTAAAACAACTTAATTTAGATTAGTCTATACACTACTATATTTGTGTCTTTATGCATAATATTTGTCTTTCTATGAGAACCAAGATAGGTTGTTCATTTTGTTTTCAATGTTAAGAGCTATAATAGCAACCTAAATTGATTCGGGTGTTTTCTAAATTTCTATTACTAGTATCTCACATTTATGATTTCGTTGTACCTAAATAAATATAACTGCTTATTTTTGTGTATAAATAATAAATATACAATACCCTTCTTGTAGTAATACTACTTTACCATCAGGATTAGATTTAAAGGAAATATAATAAATACTACCTGAATTATATATCAATATCAGTTAATATATGAAGATAGCATGTCCATTTTGACCAGCAGACTGATTAATGAAGGATAGATTTCTATCGGTACGTAATGAATAACAAATTTAGTTAGTTGGTACAATGTCACCAAATAAAAACAACTAAATTTAATAATATCTTGCCAATATTTGTTTTTTATGGGTATATTTCCAAGAATTAAGTACAACTTGTTACATCATAGTAAACTAAATTGGCTTATCACCTAACGCGCTGTTTTTCAAGTCCCAGTAATTGTCCGGATTATATTTAATGCCATGTCAGATGATACAGCTGGGGATCGGTTTATACTCTTACACGGGATCATAGTGGGCGTAGTATCCTATTTCTTTATGTTCTGTAGGATACAAAGAGATGGAAATAATGAAAACGCCTATCTAAGTTCGAAACCTATTTACAGGTGCATATTTTGAAAGGCGGGAAATACCTCAACAACAAAGTGATGATCCGATCATTTTCTCGGTCCCCAAACTAATTGGGGCGGCGCGAATGATCGAAGCGAAAAATCGATCTCCGACGAGACATGAAACTGTTTCTGACCCCTCCCCCCCAAACGAAAGTAATTTCGTCTGATATCCGATATCGATGTTCTGAGATAACCCCTCAATTTTAATATCTTCGGTGAATTAAACCATTACCGACTACTATAATCACAGTCTTACTTGAAGGTAATGATAAACTTTCATTTGTCCTAAAATAAGGATTATTTCCACCCTGCATTGTTTATATTCCTGGGTGCTAACGTGGCTCGTCTGAGTTAGTCTATAAACACAACTTTTTACCCTGTCTCAGAAATGTTGTCATTCTCGGATCAATTATGTATCTGATGTTTAGAGCCATTCTTAGATAAATAGACGTAATGATTCTTATTTCTATCACATTCACTAAAGCCAAAAAGAAATTTAAATTAAATTGTGGAATTACTTTTATTATAACATTTCGACAGAGCCGATGTTATAATCAGGAGCATATCGGTTATCTAACAGCTTATCAGAATCGTATTGTTTGGTTTATTAAAACAAATCATATGGCTATTTTTCCCTCACGATTTCAGTGTTATTTAAGACAAAGTATTTAACAAGATTTAATCAATAATTGGAACTAATGCTAAATTACGTATGATTGCCAAAGGTTGACTACGTAGTGTGAAGATTGTTGTCATTTTGTATATATAATATACAGCTTTATTTATTATCAAAAGAGTACCTCGCTGATGATTTATTACGAATTCTTCTGATGGAACGGAACCTTAAAGTACCAAGCTAATGTATAATTGAACTAATAAAAAGAAACCTAATTCGTCAAGTTCGTTCTAAATACAGTATTATGACGTCATTTCGCATTATTGATTTCTACGTCATGGTGTCTCTCATTTTCGACTAATTAATAATTTAGCTTTTTCGATATACGAAAAAAATATTTTTAAAGAAGTGCACTATCTTGACAAATATACTGTCATGTCATGAATCGGTTTATCAGTTTATTTACCTGGCTATATCCCATTGAGCTAAATATAATGCTATATCCTATCTTATTTGTCTAATTCCGAAAGTGCCCATTTTACCGTAGGTCACGTGTCACATAACGGTTGTGTTTGACCTGTGATTGGTTCCTATGATCATTACTCATACGTTCTAGTTTATCTAAAAAGCTATATCCTCATTTTCAACTCATTTTCTTGTTGCCATGCGTATCATATCCGTTAATGTACATTTGAATTGACATAATTTCCACTAATTTATTTCCCTCTAATGTTATGACAAAATATCACCTAAGCTCTTTTATTTTGCTGCTGTATGAATAGACTGTCTAAGGCGTAAACATCTACTTAAGACGACCAAGACAAATTCAGATAATCTCATCTTAAAATTATAAGTGCTCTTTTATCGGTCAGCCTGTGTTGCGTGTGCGCATGCGCGCGCGTGCGGACGTGATAGTAAAACAGATGTAATGTCTCCACGATTTCATCCAGGTATCATCTAGTCCCTGGGTTTACGTTTTCTTTTCAAACCACGTTGCGTTTCTTTATTTATTATATTTATTATATACAATATATGCTTGGACAATCTTTCGTCTACCATATACAATTTGATAAATCCCTAAAATTAACGAGCAATGATAAAAGAGCGCGAGAAAGGTTTTGAACAATGTTAATCATATTTTAATTTAGAGGAAGCATTATACAATGACAAAACGTATCTATTCGTAATTGTCATTATTTTACGCCCCACAATGCTAAGTCTTAGCCACAAAGATTTCCATTGTAAATGACATTGTATATTCCATAACCATGTTTCTTTAAGCATACAAATTTGTCAACACGTCGAGTTTGTTAATCTTCCAGTTATATATATATATATATATATATATATATATATATTAGCTTAGGTTTGGTGTTTCAATTTCACATATCAGTTCCGTTTCGTGTATAGGTCTGACAGAATGTCTGGCATTCCTCCTGGAATGGTGGCTCAGCTAATAAATAGTTACTCTGATATAAAAACCCTCCACTGCACTGAGTATAGATTGTGGTGTGAAGTAAATATTGAGGAGGAAACCAAACACAATCTGACGAGAATCTATCTAATACAGTCAGATGGTGTATCACACTTTTGAAACTGCACACAGTTCAGCTTTATGCTCCATATCCTTATTTCCTACAGCCACTAGATTGTGTGAGGTGTGGGTCTCTATCTGTCTATCTCCCATACCCTTGTCTCTATCTCTTTATCTCTGACAGAGAGGGGGGTGAACGTTTCCCTAACTTTATAGCTCGATAATAATAATAATAATGGCCGAAATGGCAGTTTTTAACGTGGCTGACAACCTCAAATAAGGGAGACGTATATGGTCTGTAATTTATAGCTTCCCCACGGAGACTAATTCTAAATAAATTTAGAATATATTGCATGTTCGGCGGAGAAAACCTTGCCAGTTCCCTGGCTGGATGAAAAACTCCTCCTACTATAGTGTCACGGCCGAGGCACAAACCTGCGAGCTGCCGCATAGAATGACCATAGTCTCATCTCTCTACCCATGAAGCCAATGAGGCAGTTTATATCATCTTGTCATAGATAGTCGTACGCATCTGAAGCTGTCGCTTCGTTTGGGCTCAGTCTATAGACCACGGTATTAAGCCAGTGCAGTTAATGAACTGTAAACATTAAAATGGGTTTTGTAATATAATAATACAATTCTTAGTCAAAGCGGAGGAGACTAACCTGCGCTTTGTATAAAGCATAACATTGTACGATGGTAAATAATGGATAATACATCATATTCGATAACATAAATTATCGGTAACATGGTTGCTTAAAGGAGATCAAATTCCTGTCTAAATTATATCTCAAAGGCTTAGTCACATCGAGCACAAAGATAATATTCAGCTATAACGACAGCAGCACCGCCATAACAGCAACGTAACGCTAACATACACCATTCACCTGGCTAACAGGACGCTTCCGTGGTCTAGTTGGTAGCGCGTTGGACCACATATCACAACCACCTGAGTTCGAATCTTTGACTTCACTTCATTACCTATGGAGGTCGTTCAGCCCATTTAGCCTACCATGTGCAAAAACATGGCCGTAAGACAACAATCATCATCATAACCTTGACCTGCCCAACAACGACATATCCCCATTATTCGTCTCTGATGGAAATAGGCTGCATGTGGCCTTTCAATCCTAAGGCTTCCTCAACATTATTGTATATTCAATAGATATGTTACGGCCAGATGTGTGAATGAGAATTGTTTTCTCTAGCTTCTGCGCTGCTCTCAACCGGGACATACATGTATGGCCGAAAGTGAGTAGAGATGATCAGATCGAAGTATTTCATTTTAATTGATGAAACATCCTCCAGATGCAAGTAATACTACGATTCGATCCCAGAATCTGGAAGCTGAATTAAAGTTCATGTCTACCCAATGTCCACTTTTATCTTTTTTCCAATTTCATATCTCGATACATAGTTCTTCCATTATGACAGCATAATTTGTATTAAAATTAAGCAATATTGTTACCCTTAACATCCTATTCATTGATATATTCAGTATAAGACTTATACTGAGAGAAAAACTCTTTGTGTTTTAAGTGGTTATAATATGCTTGAAGGAATTATCTGAAGATATAATATTGTACTAGATTTGAAATTTTCATTTTTTTATCAAAATATAAAGAGCTCTTTGACAATACAAAAAAATTGGCTAAATAACAACAATAACAACAACAATAAATTGACACCCAGAACTATTTGCTATTCTGTACAAAACGACAGTCCAGTTCTTACAATAATTCATTTTTACTCATCGTTAGGTTGATAAATGTAACAAATTCACTTCACCCACTACAAGTATGCCTGCAATCATAATATATATATATATATATATATATATATATATATATATATATATTTGTTAAGGAACAATAATTTCAACCCTCAACTGAATTATATGTCACGCTATGTCTATTAGCGCTGGTTTCAATCGATACAAATGTATCATATATAAGTAATACAATAGAATCCTCGTCCACTAATTACCGCCAACTGAGACAACAAGATATCAACAATTGTCTTAAATGGGCAGAAAACATCTCCAAAATAACAACTAAGAAACAATCAGATAACAATAAAACGGTATAAACAGTAGAATACCCAAGCACGATGTTGAGCTACGTTTAAGGGAATACAATGGATCTGTTCGGGATATAGTCTCACCGAAACGCTCGTATACCGGATGGAGAAGGTTCCAATCCCGAGAAGTTAAACCTACAGTCCAAGACATTCAACGAACACGTAACGTCAATACCACGATCAATTTGCTCAGACCAGGTTCATTAGCTGAGAGAAAAGCTGACGCCTCGGTCGTCATTCCTTACGAGGGCATACATCAGTTAATGAAACAACTAGCCATTCTACAACACGAACACTTCATTCGACGGCGTAGAACGATAACAATTAGGAATTCATTCTTCGGCTAAGATCTGCCCACAGACACATTTATGGCTAGTTAGTGCAGGTTCTTCATCGGATATCTCTGAAGAGCGTCTAGGCTGTCCACAAGTAGAGTGTCCGGTTTAGTTAATTTCGCTTGGTGATGTAAAGAAAACGAAATATTTACATTGTATAAAAAGTAAAAGAAAGTCTAGGGTAAACGAAACGGTTAAATTGTTATTTGGTCAATTCAGCTAATTTTGTATTCAGTCGATATGGTATCTAGGCATACTCACACAAGGAACACACTTATAATTACGACAGGACTTAAATACACCAATGGGGGGGGATATATCGTTGTAGATATTCTATTCTTGTTTTAAATGTATCTCCAGTTTACAAATATTCGCCGGATACAATTAACCAGGTTTATGATTTGAGGTGATCACAAATTATCCAAGGTTAAACCGTGGACTTTTCGGATCGACATGATAAACAAAATGTTAATTTGTGACCGCCGAAAATATTTACACCTTTCTGTTCATTTAAAAAAACAAATGAGTTAAAATGGGTATGAGTATATAAGTAGAGCAACATTTAACTGATAGGTCGAGGGTTGCTTACCCTGCAATATATATATATATATATATATATATCAGGGTTGGGGCGATTACAGGACCAAGGTAATCGATTACGATTACTTGAGAATACCATGATTACATTCATTCTGGATGTAATTATTTACGATTACATTGTAAAGTAATCATGATTACAATGTGTATAACACAAACAAGAACGTGATTCTTCATCAATATACGGTTACATGTATAATACCGATATAAACATCCTACAGTGTTTACATGTTGCTTTGTAAGAATCATATATATATATGATCATTTAGTGAAAATCAGAGATGGTTGTATTAATCTTCAAGGTGTGTATTTATCAATTTCACAATGAGGAGCAAAAGTATTACAACAGATTTCACATTTTTTAGAACAGAATATAACTGATTTAAATTAAATAAATATGATTGTTTTCAACCATGATCCCGCAAGCATTGTTTTTCGGTTTAAATTAGTTACGGGAATTAAACGTCATGTTGCTCGTGATTCTGCTGATATAAGGACGCAGAGACCGGAACGTTATGACATAATTTACATCTTTATCTTGGAGTTATTAAAGTATACTTTATGATATAATTACCACCACCCCCAAGAATTGAAGGACCGCATAGGTAAATAAAATAAAGCCTAAAAGAGTGAGTGCGTATGCCTGTGTGTGCACGCGCGTGTGTGGGTGTGTGTGTAGCACAGGCTCAAAGCATCAACACCTTTAAATTCTTTAAAATCTATACCTCCATTAATAATAATAATAATAATAATAATAAACTTCTATACCGCTAATATCCTCTAAAAGAATCGCGCTCAGTGGCGCACGCATTACAAGGTTGGGAAAATTCATAGTCCAGATACACTGCAAAATTCAACAACAAATGATCGGATGCAGTAAAAACGTAGGAGGGATATGCAAGTCTGAAAAGGTGAGTTTTCAAATGGTGACGGAAAGAAACTATGCTATTTGATGACTTAAGAAATATTCAGGGAGTGATTTCCAAAGAGTAGGGACAGGAACTGAAACAGCACGAGTACCAGCATTAGTTTTAACCCTAGAAACAGACAACAAGTGAAAACCAGATGAACGGAGTTCTGTGGGCTTGGGTGCTAAAGAAAGTATGGAAAATAGGTAGGAAAGTTCTCCGGAAGAACAACAAATATAGGCAATTGTACAGAGCTTGGAAATCATACGAGATTGAACAGGGGGCCAATGCAGTGATTTCAGCAGTGGCACAGAATGAGAAAACCGAGAAGACGTGTGACAACTTTAGCTAAGCAGTTCTGAACACAATGAAGTTTTGCAATATCCTTAGATGCAATGTTATAAAGAAGAGAGTTGCAGTAATCAAGCCTACTATAGTAATGAATGATGTAGCAAGGGTTTTGGCGACTGAAAGAGAAATATAGTGACGAATACGGCGAAGATCACGAATATGATAGAAGTAGGAGCGACATATCAGATAAATATGTTTTCTGAAATTAAAATCGCGAACATTTGTAACACCAAGATGATGCACAATTAAAATCAATACATATATAAATTTAAATATATAAAAACGTAACCCTCCACACATACGTAGACCTAAAGGTGTTTGGGCTACTCATCAACCTATGGGGACCAGCTAATCCGCTTTTCGTACGTGACAAATATGTCACGCCCACGGGGAAGCCGTTGTATGTAGGCTACGTACAAAAAGCGGGAGTGCGTGCAACAAGTACCATTTGAAGCCAAAGCTCACAGCTAAGACGTGCATGTGATTCAACAGTAAGTTAACGCATATACAAGATAACTACTTGGGCGGCACAGTTTACATTCAACAGTAATTTTCTGTGGCTCAAAGGTAACCTATACATAAAACGTGTCGATATCACAGACGCTGATCTCAGCTCCATTCTGGGTTCGAAAAGCTAAACGTATCCTAACTATATCCAAGTTATGCCTTTTATGGACGCCAACCAACACAAGAGTTTCAGTTTAACACACGTCTAAGCTATGTCGTGTACGCTACCTATATATATAGAGAATCAGCGATGTGACTAAGCTAAACAATTATGTATCAATACTGTACAATGGAAATATTGCCTCAATCCTGGGTAAATACTATGATTTACTCAAACCTACCAGCTAATCCTCAAACACTCAAATTCATCACTAAGTGAACGTTCATTCACGCCTAATTTAAAGTGCCTTTGCATATGTAAATAAGTGTGGTGGGATCTAAATTAAAGCGCCTATCCGCGTGATCTATTCGAACTATAATCGAGAACAGCGGATATCAGATAGATATCTGCGAATCAAATAATGTTCCTATATGATAGTAAACAGCGCTTTTGAACAGGCTTAATAATAATAACGTAATTACTTACATTATAGGGGAAAACTCTACCCGCAGCTTAATACACAAGGAGATGTTTACTGGAGTAACAAACTCCTCCAGGAGTATAAACCCATCGAGTTTTGTTGCAAGAATTAATAGAAGGTATTTCACACGACGGCATAAAAGGAAAATAATACAGATTCTCGACTATAGATAACTAAGCTCGTCCAGTAAAACATGTTACAATAACGCAATGACTTTCTTACATTGGGATACTAAGGTTGATTGATTGATGTTTTACGGCCACTTTGGGGCACATAGCTAGTAGATTAAATGAGCCGAGTTACCTGTAACGGTAATGAAGCAAAGTCAAAGATGAAACACCCTTCAGATATGCCCACACCGAGATTCGAACACTAGTGGTAGTGTGATCTGTAATCCAACACTACCGTTAGACCACGGAGGTGCCCGAATCTGAAATAAGCCTGATATCTGGCACGGTTAGTGTGCGTTTTGGTTACATTTATATGGTGGCACTGGCTCAGAGCATTAATACCCAAAAATCCTTGAATAAGCGGTATTTTGTTTAGAAAACGTAGTCTTTTTTCTCGGCAGTCACTTTGATATATGAAAGAAAAATTCAGAGGCTTCATTATAGATATAGAAAAATAATTGTTTTTCGTTATTTATATATTTTTGAATGCAGCTATGTAAAGCAAAATAACAACTGGATTGTACTAACAATTTAATGATGGTCTAAGATGTTGTATAGGGTTAAATAATGAGCTGTACAACGTTGTCTCTTTACTTGTTCAAAAGGCAAATGAAACAGTTATCGATAAAGGGTGTTGCTATGTATGTATGTATGTATGTATGTATGTATGCATACATACATGTAACCATACATAAACATATACACACATACATGCAATGTATATCTAATGACTATTATGAATAAATATATTGGATCTTTATATACGGTGTGTGTGTGTGCGTGTGTGTAGATATAATTAAGTAATTTTCTTCTGACATCCTAGTTTAAGTTAGTGTGTTGTTGTTTGTTTGTTCTGTTGGGGGGAGGGCAAGGGCCTTTTTCCATGCAGTTAAAAGAATTTAACTGCTATTTATATAACTCCACCAAAGATGTCCTGTACTTAAATGCAGTGCAATATAAAATTCTTAACTGTAGATATAGATAGAAAAAGAGATAGACGCGCCATCTAGTGACACAAATGAGCCACGAATTGGTGCTGACATCTAGCGTATAAACATTATAAAACAGGAAGCTTTAAGAAATCATTTACAAAAACAAAGAAAACACTATTATTATTATTATTAGATGAATTCAGTGCCTGGTGGTGTTCATCATTGTATAGCTTACATTTCTGCATTACTATGTAGGTGTTAGATGGAATTCTATCAGTAAACACATTGTGACATTTGGCTATAACATTTACCGTGACACCCCAACCAACTTAAGTAAGTCGGGTCTCACTGACTGTCGGTGTGGCGTTCTGATTAGACTTTAGAGCGATCGTAAAGAAACCAGAAGACACTCGCCGAAATGACGACCGTGGAAGACATAGACGGGTATTTCAGGTCGCTGAATTCCATCACGCGGAAGATCTGGAACGACAAAGAAAACGTAAAGAACTCGTTCGGCGAGGAGAGTTGGAATAGACTGAGCGAAGACGAGCAAGCGGAGTTGTTTAACAAATATATCATCGACGATAGTATTCGTCAGAAGTATGTGAATGTGGAGAAGGAGGAGACTCCGGAGATGTTCCCCATGATGAAGATCAATTGTGGCGAATTGATAGCTGCCGACAATCAGAACGATAACGTAATTCAACCTAAATTCCCTTTGGCTTTGCTGAGTTTTTGTGGCTTCCTATTACTGAATTATATTTTGATGCTTTTATAGTTTTAGCGAGAATTCGGTTTTAGTTCAGTTCCACTTTCCATTATAAGTATAACCATTATTTTTAGATTTATTATGACTATGGGGATTGTTATCATATGCAATGTTCTCTCTTCCCCTCCAGTTAATTACTTGGCGAGATGAACATTCTGGCCCGTTCTCTTGGATGACAAGGGTAGGTGGAATCTAATTGACCAGTTATTATATTCAGTTGGCCATCATGAAAAAATTCATATTAGAGCAGTGTACTCTCTTTAGTACAGTCATATGTTGATTAGTTGGCTGATAAGGCTGTATCTTTGGGATTGTTTACAATATGCTAAAATATTATTGTCAGCCATTGTACAACATCGTGTCTCTAGCAATTGGATGAGTTGCGACTCTGTAATGCTAATATATAAATTAATCATAGTTGATAGAACAGATCAATTTAGATTTCAAGAAGGATTACGTCACTTGATTACTTCTTGTTACAGAGTCAGCAAGATTTGACCTTGGCAGACTGCGACATACCCACAGACCAAACGAAGCACGATGGGCGAGAAGACTCGCCTTCTTTAGAACACGATTCTGGTCATTACCAATATCATCAGACTGTGCACGACGTGGTGAGGAGGACGATTGCAAAAGCCGACAGTGCGCTAGATGAGTTCAGTGAGCTGAGTTTGAAGTTCTTGTCCAGAAAAATGGACGACAACGAGAAGGACGAGGAACTCAGCGTAATCACCGGATCGACAGAAGAAGTGTCCTCCGCGCACTACGAAAACTACTTTACTGACAGCGACGATAACCTTCTGTTGGTTGATTCACCCTCTAGCTCATCGAGAGGTCAAACAAAGGATTCGATCTCCTCTTGCGTGACCAGTGATAACGGTACTCAGAAGGTCTCGGCCACCGGCAACAAGAAGCGTTCCTCGAAAGCCAAAGAGCCCAAATCCGAGGCCGAATTCTGCTTGATCGACGAGAAACTGGATTATAACGGTAGCTATGGTGAGCAGGTGTCACCAGTTTTCGTCGAAGATTTCAGGGAGTCTATTTCTGGTCAGACTGCAACCGGTTTCCTTTTCCCTGATATCAGTCTGCAGTTTGGTTCTTCGCCTGGACTTGAAGACGACTCGGCTGGCCAAGATTTGCTGGTTGGTGAGCCATTTGATGAGAAGCCAGTCAGTGATAGTGTAATATGTGTTCAGCCTACTTCAGCTAGTGTCCTCGATGCTACTGTGAATCTGAACTGCACTGCGAGTAATGATGACGGTGCTGACAAAGATGATGATCAGGTCAGTAGTTTGACATGTATTAGAGATATTCTTATATATATATATATATATCTTATCATTTATATTTACTATTGCCACTTCTGTTCAATATGAAGCAAGTGGATAAGTTAACATGATTAATCTGAATAATCTCTATCATGGAAAGTGTATATTTGCATTGCAGCTGAAGACTACCAAGCCAACTATCAGCAGTGGATTTGATTTTCTTGATAACTGGTAACATCACAAATAGGTGTGGTTTTTAAGGTAGCAAATCAAGATGTTAGTGTTTTGTAGCTTTCAGTAGATTCATTGAAGAAAGTCCAGAACACCATTACTGTCATATATTCCGATGTAATTTGAACACGATTTGTGTTCAAGAGAAACATTGCCAACAGATGCTATTTGTGGAGAATTATGTAAAATCATTGTTGAAGGCATCGCAGAATGAGTCAAACATGTTTAATTGTTTACTTTCTTAAGTTTTTTATGAATAGCTAATATGTTAATTCTTCTCTATTGTAACTGTACTGAATAATAGTTATATTATCCATCCTATTTTAAGTGCACTTTTTGAATGTACTGTATAAGATAAAGGTATTTAAGACAAAATATTACACAGGTCTTTAGAAAGATGGCTCAGCCTGGGTCACAACTCACAAGAGTAAAAGAAAGACGTGTAAACCTGGAGTTGTTTTCCCAATTAAATGAATACACATTTATGTATCTTGGAAGACTTCTTTGTGCCTTGGCACACCAGGGACAAATGAGCTAAAGGCAATACCTTATTGTAGTGTCCCACAAACATGGATATGAATTAGATTTGAATCCTAACATGGATCTTTGCATTACATTACTATAATCCCTATATATATATATATATATATATCATGTAAGATTTGTTTTCAATAAGAAAATATTAATAAAAAAACAAGTTTATTATAATAATTCGATATGGTTTACTAATATATAGAGTCACAAAGGATTCACATAGTGTTTTTCAGTTGCCTTTAAATAGATCCAGGGACATATATTGTGTCAATCTTAAAGCCTGAATCCATAGGGGACAATATGATGATGGATTTCTGTATTTGAATTGTCATTTATGGTGCAATACATTATTTACTCAATCCTGTATCGGACTGCATTGTTCAGAAATGTTATATAGCGTTCATTTTGTATGACTAACTGAGACGTACTAGTCGCATGGCATGTGTTGGTTGTTCATGATAAATATTATAGTCAAATGCTTTACAACATTTAAGTGTACTCTTTTGTACTTTTGGTATATAACTATTTATATCATGTAGTGGCAGAATAAATACGCTTTAGTCGTATCATACTTCTTCTATATATGTAGACAGAAGTGTATGTGGAATTTGGTTTTTACACACACTAAAATCATGGTAGTGCATTCTATAGCAAACTTTTATTTCTTTATAGTTTAGATAAATAAATTGCAGAGTAAACAAGCCCAAAATAACATTAAAAAATAGTGCACAAGTTAATGGGGTAAAGAGATATGTATGGACTTGCAGCTAGTGTATCATGGTAAAGTATGAGGAAAAGAGTTCCTCTCCTTGAGCAATCTCTCTCAGAGACACTAACGCCACCATACGCACACATCTGAAATGTATCGAATCAGCTCGATAAAGTCGTATGTTTCTAGAATCAAATTATATAATCTGTCATTGGTTAAATGACCAAATGCTTTGTTTAGTCTTGATGCTAGTCACATATGGCCATGGGGCTATTCTCATAAGCAATAAGATTATTTGGTTAAGTTTTTCTGATGAATGAAACATCTTACAGACCCAGGCCACACTGGAATCTGATCGTATCAGTTGAAAGTGTGCTGCCAACTTTAACAGGATTACGTCTACATCACTGGTTAAGAATAAAAATTACAAATCAGAGCTTTTACAGAATGCCTAGGAATGGTTTTGTTTACCTTGATTGAGATTGTGTACGTTTACAATTTAGTATACTCACTGGAGCATGTCTGGTGTTCTGTAGAATACATTTGGCACATACTGGCGTAAATGGAGAGCAAATTCTGTAGGCAGGTTACATTCCTGATAACACACATTTGCAGGGAAATCTACAAGGATATAAAGAATGACAAGAAACCTTAAGAAATGGACGTGTTAGTCATGTTATTATGTAATAGACCATAAATAATTAATTTATATGCCATTAGTTTACATTAACCATAAAGGAGCCTTCGCTTGTTTAGAAAACTGAGACAAACAATGCCTCATCTGCCATAATACCAAGCTAGTAATAAAAACCAAATTTGTAACCATCAGCATGATATTTGCTGCAGTATCTAACAACATTGGCTAAAATAAGTGGAGATTATGGACAGAACGTATGTATTACAGATGAAACTTGACAGTATATACCACACATCATTGGCTATGAAAATGTAAGATGTCAACACCATCAATGAATGTGTCCATTCCAGATGACAGTATCATATAAATGTTATATTTTACTACACACGCATATATATATATATATGTTTTATGTAATAGGTACAAGTTGTATTAATGACTTGGAATTCCTACTAAAATAACTTTCATACCTATATTTCCCAGAAAATTCCATCTAGAGCATTCTGTTCAAACAATGTTGCAATTTCTCTTAAATTGTCCTCTCATATAGATATGAACAAAAGTTAGTAGAAGCCATGGCACTGTTGATGTAGGTGCTTAATGCAGTAAAAAATCTATGCCAAGATAGGGTCTCTCTTTACCAAAACAGTCATATGTGACTATCTGATTATCAGCGAAATATTTTAAATAAGTTTATAGTTGTCCCTTCCACAGTTTCCATTGACTTTGGTCATTACACATCTAGAAGGTCAAACCGGTTATTCAGAAAAGTGACTGATTTAATTTCTATAATGAAACACATTTCACAAGCTGGGGTGTCCCTAACAGACGCCAAAGCTCCTGCTGGCATAGCTCTCTGGGTCACCGAGACAAGCCCTCTTGAATGGAATATGAGGGGGGAAGAGTGACATTAATGAAGATGCTCTTACAATCGCCATGATCTGATATGTTGACATTAATTATTACAACTTTACTGCAGTTAATTATTTATGTGTAAGTAACAATTAAGATAAAAGATGCAGGCTAAATGTACATTTCAACTTTTTTTTTAATAAAATGTGCAAAACATCAGAATAAAGCTTTTAAAAATGTTAAGCAACTCAATATATATCCAAACAGTTCTCTCAATTCCCTCTCCCATATTTGTCTGTGTTTAATTTAAATCGGGAATACAGTCCAAAAACAGACAATTGTTCTAATAGTCGGCATCATTCACATCCAGTCATAACTGATAATATGCTACCTTTGTTATGGTTATTAACGTACTGGCCAACGGCTAATGGATTCTTTGGATACACCGTAAGCCACGTCTTATCACAAAGATCAAAAGGTCCAAGTCTGTCTCTTCCAGCACATGACCTTAATGGATAGATAAATAGTGTGTGATGCAAAGCAATTCAAATTTCTTATGGCAGTATGTTTAACAGAGAATGGCCTGCCAGACCAAATACACAATTGCCACATGGAAAATTCTAGGCACAGTCGAATGTAATAATATTGAACTGAATGAGACAGGTGCTTTATTCTGAAAGCTTTCACTTAAATCATGAAAGGAATACATACAGCTTTTACTCGAAGTCAAGGTACTTTTTAAAGAACTAGTTTGACATGGTTATACTTTCAAGTACTCCGCCATATCTATTTATCCAGAAAGATCAAAAGAATGACAGATTACATCTCTGTCAACACAAAAACCATCTAATATTAGATACAATCATGAAGGCATTCCCATTGCTCTAATATACTAATAATCTCGCTGACTAATAATATTAAAGATCACTGTAATAATAATAAATTACATTACTTACCTGTAGAGAAATTTTGACAGGCCTTTATCATTACCATCAATAAACAAACCATCAACACATCTAAATATGAAAGGGTTTCCAACTGACTGTAGCAATACTGGATCATACGGATAATAAATCAAGCCTACAAAAAAAGAATACAAAGTAGAACACTCAGACTGAGTGAGTGGCTTCTATATCTAATATTATAATGTTAATACAGCAAACATATCTAGTCCAATTTGCTTATAAATTCAGCACAATGAATTGAATAGCATAATAATCAAAAAGTGTTTCAACATAATAGCGGTTAAAATTCACATAATGAGGTTTAGAATTATAACCGATATTTTCATATTCAATACACTACACATATATATATATGTATTCTTTATAATTTAATAACTGTTATGAAGATTAAAAAATAACTAAGCAATCTTATTGACCTAACATCTTCAAGCATCCTTTAAAAAGTTTGCACTAGAAATATTATTATTATTGATCACAATTATGTTTATGGGCATGCAACTCCACCCCCCATCCCAAATGCAGAACAACAATTTTATACGGAATATTACCTGGATACATGGCAACAATGGCATGTTTTGGGACAGTTCCCTTGGTAACAATCACTCCAGTACCACATCCCGGTATTTTACTTGGCTTTCTTTCAATACAAAACCCTGAGATCTGCCGCATTAGACAGAGTGACCGCTTGTGAATCATATCTACTGGTGCAGCTTGGTGCTCCTTCAGGCTATAAAAAATTGAATGAAAATCCACACAAAAATAACTATTGAAGATACTGTGTCTGAATCTGAAGGAAATAATAATATTACTATTTCTTTATACCGTAGGTCCCAGCCAATAAGCTGATACTTTGTGTCAACAATTTCAGTGTGTTAGCAGCCGTCTAGACTCAAGAGTCTAGTCTGGATTTTGATGCAAACGGACATCAATCGTCATTTTGATTTAAACTCATGCAGTTATGGAGTGAAAATAGAAGTGAAATCAATATTTATATGTAGAATTATCTGATTTTTGTAATTATGGATAAATTAATGTAGTTGGACTCAGTAGTGCATTTCATGACTTTCAATTTGAAGGAAGCATCGGTAACAAGACATCATGGACCATAGAGCATTGTATCTCATTCAGTTGGTGGTATAGACATTAGTGTGCCCTCATATACATATTTTTTCAGGGCATATTTAAACTTATAACAGGATTATTACTGATTTATTATCAATTGAGAGTTAGTTACTAACTGACCGCATTTTCCAATAATTTACTTTGTCTCGGTTATTGCCAAGTTAGTAACCAAAAGTCAAAATGTACCATCAAAGGCTCAGTAATAATTGGCAATATGTCTAATTATTTCTAAGTCATTGACTTCATATTCAGTTCATTGAATGTTTATTCATGCCGTTAATTTAGGTTTGCGGTCCTATGTATGCACTAACAGTTTGTGTAAACGATCGTTATAATTTGCCTTGATCTATTGGCAGTATACAAAACACATCGATACAAATAATGAATTATGAAAACAAAACTATTTCCTGCATTCAAAACGTCACCTGGAAATACTGCAGGGAAAAGTTCAGATTTTTAGTTGAGCTTAATGGATGGTACTACCATAAGTCGTGATATTTTAGGCCTAAAATTAACCTCGACTTAATTGCCGGGACCTACTGTAATCGATACTGAATACAGATGGATGCCCGATTGATTTCATCCAAATTATCAAAATGGATCACTTCCTTTTAAGAAATGAAACACCAGCCGTTAATATAAAATTGTGTTATGGTGAATTCAGTTCAGACCTGACAAATTCAATTCCTTTAAATAAGGTGGTGAGAGGGATAATCTACATAACCATGATGAAACAAGCATTCTTTTTTTTAACATTCTGTATCAACATAAATGTCATACCTCACATCTGGCACAGGTTTTTTCATGTGCTCCCTGAGATATTGACTTTGAGGATGGACATCAAACAGTGCTTTAAACAGTGTCTCCAGACTGACCAAAACATCATTATCTGGTATCAGTTTGTCATCTGTTGAACCATCTACAGCTCTCACTGATCTGAAACACATGAACACACATCAGCCAAGTAAAGCAATGTATTTCGTGAAAGCTGCATATTAGCCCTCATTTTTCTTCTATTACCAATAAAGATGGGAAAGTCAGACTTTTAGTCAGCTAGCCATCCATGTGGATGGACATTTTGTAAACAAAATGTATGGTTGAGTGCATGGTTGTGATTCTGCTCTTCAATAGAACAAATTTCATCACTTGGTGATCATGCAGTAAAAAATGGCACCAGGAACCATCTGAGAGCAATATATTTCCAAATTGCCCATGGGAAAATCCAGACATTAACCAGGTCACCTGCATGGTCTATTGGTAGCATGTTGGACCACAGATCACTACCACCCGTGTTTGAATCTCGGCGTGGTCATATCTGAAGGTTGTTTCATCTTTGACTTCACTTCATTACCTTTGGAGGTCGCTCAGCCCATTTAGCCTACCATGTGCACAAAAGTGGCTGTAAAACACCAATTACCACCATACTTTAAATCATGGATGGAGAAGTGACCATCTCTTCCTCCAACAAAACAATTGTCACATAAATCTATCAGCTTCACAGATTTGGGTATGTTATAAAGCCAGTGAATAAGGCTAGCTTTAGTTGAATTTGCGATAAAACCTAGCTTTTAGTGGCTAATTGAATTTCATGCGAAATAATGTCATATCATTCTTGATATGAGTATTAAATAGATTTTGATATTAACCTATGAACATAACTACAAACAAAGTCAAAGGGGTGATCTGCATTAATATATTTTGATGCATTTATTATGTTTCACCAGAGCTTCTGTCTGGCAGGATTTTGTCCAAAGCAGTTATGTTCAGCACGGATTCTGTCTGCCACCCAGAAAGTGTATCAATTTCAACAACACACAAGTCTATCAGCTTTGTAGAATGTATTTCTGGGGGAAATAAAATGTTTTTACCCCTTCAAGCATTCATATTTGGATGACTACTGTTAGAATGGGTCCTTTAATGTTATAATTATTATGTTATTGCTTTAATAGTTGTGTTTGTAGCAATTTTGTCAGTCTGGTGCTGCCATCTGACTGAAGTGAATAGCAACTTTATCCTTGAATGGCTTGTGCTAGTGCTGCCATCTCGTAACCATAATTGACAACGTCGTGTTGGAATTCCCATTTCTGGCATAACGTGATAAAAATTAAATACGAATATTACAGCGTCAAAGGATCGGCAGATAGTATTATTTTGTGTGCATGGCACAAAATATACCCATATATTGCTATATCGTACCAAACATTAACACATATATAGTCATGTTAACTCGAACAACCTTAAAACCACCCTCTAGTCTAAACTAGGTCAGTAGGTGTCAGTTACTCTACTGTTATGTCCGTCGCCCTGTGTCAGGCAGTGACATTTCTACCCTTACAGTATTAAGTTATTATCGTATTATGATTTGCCATAAAGCCTTATATACCTCCAGGGACTAGCTATACTTGCCTATTCCTTAGATTTAACGCTAGCCACGGCACAAATCGATAACGGTACTGTCTCCACCACTTTCGTAAAGATTTCATTCTAACATTTTACAAACCGCCATGATTTATGCCCAGTCGGTAGATGTCAGCACACTTTCACATAGGCGGCGCCACTGTGCAAGCGTTTAACCACATTACTTTCAAACCCCTTTAGTCGGGTAAACGTTTAACTTCACTAATGTTAACAAGTGCTTAAAATATTTTAAAACATTATTATCCAATTGTTGCTTTTTACTCTAAACAAATAACTAACAGTGCCAAGAATATCAGTTTGAAGTAGTAGATTTATATTATAAACGTTTTTTAAATACTTTAAAATTTTCATTCACTCAAGAAATCTTCAGGGAACTCAAGAACAGAACAAAATCATTTTGTGTACATATGGACTAAGCTAATTACATCCATTTGCAGCCAAAAATACTCCATTTCTTTTTCAAATGTACATTATTACATGTGACTTCTTTGTCTGGACAAGAAATGCTTTAAGAACACCGACACACAATGCTCTTTTGTTGTGATGTTTGGTAGATTTTGTGGATGCATACAAGTAGTTTACCGTAATAGAATTACCAGATAATACACTTATGCCCTCATAAATTCAAATCTTCAACCCCACACCCTTGTACAAGAACCAGTGCAATTTGCCTTCGCATAACAGGTCTGTTGTTTTGCACTTCCATCTGGTGTGCTATTTATGAAATTCATAAAGCTTTGAAGTCTGTTCAGTTATCACTGATGCATACAGTGTATACCCATATTATATATATATATATATATAAATCAATCAACTTCCAGCATCAAACAATAAATCAGACTAGTTCTTGTATATTATTTAATTGCTATGATAACATAATGACATATCTACAACAATGAGACAATAGCACATTCATCAATCATTGCTGGACAGCAACCTAGCTCGGTGACAATAACATGGAATGCAATGGAGTTTTTCGTCTTACAATTTCCGTAACAGTAGAAATAACAGTAAAATGTACTTTAATTATATTGAACATCATTGAACGTATAAAAAACTAAACAGGTATTACATATCATATCTATGTACCAAATAAAACAACACATCGACGAATTAACAAACATTCCTATGACCGTCACAAAGCTCATCTGACACAAGTTGTTTAATCTCTGTTCAACACAAGTACCTATATACACAGGCTTTGGCTAACTAACTCTTACAAGCATCCGAAGAAATGCTTCAGCTGGCTATATGAACAAAAACTGTTTATACACTGATGGACACAAGACTATTCTAACGATGATAACATAAGCAGCTGCTTTAAGACTCGAGTCTGACTTGTTTCTCGTATTTCTCCGGCAAGGAACATTTCATCAACAATGCTATAGACCTAGAATGGCAAAAATAATGAATCACAAACTTAAATAGGAAACATGACAAGACAAGAAATATCATTACGTACAGTCTCCATTTCTGTGACTGATGATTAAATTATGAACTCAGTCAACATCTGGTTAAAGACAGTACCATAATGTTTTACTATAAAAATGTAAATGTCTGAAGGAAAAAAACCCCATTAACTCAGGATTGAGCATTTCACAGGTAAAAAGATTTGTTCGCTTTATTTTTAATCAAACTGTTACTAACCGCAAATAACATAAATCGTATAAAACTAGAGCAAACACTTTTTAAACAAATGCCAAAATTATTTATTATTAGATGATTTACTTTATGTGACTACACATGTTAACGTGGACACATCTGAAAGACATCTCAAATAGAAAGGAGAAATTATTTTATAACACAATCAGCAATAGACAGCAAAAACTTTTAAGCAGCACAAAGAAAAAAACAGGGTTTGAAATTGACCACTCGCCATGGTGAGTGCATCTTTTCTCCAGGCGAGTATCATTGCACATTTTTAGTGTCATACCCTGAGTTAAGGGAACAGATGACAACTGAGATAATATGATTTAAATGTTTAATGCTTATAAAAATAATTCCAAATCCTCCAATAATAATCACAAACTCTACTTGATATCATAGATATAAGGAAATAATCCTAATTACTGGAGGGTAGCCATTAAAGCTTCCTCAAAGAAAGGGTAATTTATTCTAACATCAGGTGGAACAATGATCATGTAGCCATCTCGATCCAGATCAAGTCTGGTCACAGATGATCTGATTTAGCAATTATCACGACAAAATTATGGTTAATCGTGTTCATATTTTGACATCATTTATAATTTGTGTGAGTATATTTGTCATAAAAATCTGAATGGAAAGTGACTTGTTCCATAAAAGAGAGGAAATGAGCAAGAACAGTTTTTCAACAACATTTTTGTTCATGATAAATGGTTGTTTGCAACTCTATACATAGGTTCAATGCAATTTCATTTAGATTTAACATGAATTCAATTTGTCTTATACACATGTATATATATAGCACTAATATTATATTATAGCACCAATACTGTTATTAGAGATTCCATTACACTGGATCTCTTGTAATATCTACAAAATGTATCAGTGATGTTTCTGAAAAGGTGTTTCTACAAATTTAGAATGTCTTTATGATGATAAGGTATCATGTTCCATAAATATTTCTTTGGTCAGATATCACAGAATAATAGACTGCCTCATCATGCCAATAATTACAACTGTACTTACTTTGTAAAAATTGAAGACCAGATCTAGCTCACATACATTATGAAAATACTCATTGAGTACTTCAACAAAGTTGTGTATTGCCTCGAGGTATGCCAGGTTGTTGTCTGTGATATCTACGCATATGCAGAAGTATAGTCCAGCATAACGTCGATATACTATTTTAAAATTTCGAAACTGAAAAAGAGATAAATAAACATACAATGTTAGGATAAACTTTTAACAGATCTTTTACTGTTATGTACCTTCTACAAATAAAAATTGCCAAGCTAAATTCATGTATGAAGATTAATTCAAGAAGCATTAGTACATTTTAGTCTAATTTGTCATATAGACATCAGGCTCAGACAATTAATTTAGCTGTGCAATAAAGGCGGGTTAACATTAGACGATTTGCATGCATACAAAATAATTAAAATTTTTACTATATAGCCTCTATATCCAAATAAGCATTTTATTTAATTGAATTGGATATATTAACTATACGAATGAAATCAAAAGATGTGGGATAATTTCCATTCTAGAACTGGCACTGAAAAGGAAAAACAATTCAAGTTCGAATAGAAAACTTTTACTCCAAAAAGGAATTGGAATTGACAACATAATTGCTGAAATAACTTTTCATTTAATTATTCATCCCAAATTATAAACAGGCATCACAATATTGTAAAAAGAGAAACTTAAATAGATTGATTGGGATTTGGAACTGATAAAATGAAATGACTGGGACTAAGTTTATGACAACTTTTGATGAGTATGCCAATAAGATGATCTGATAAGTTTGTACATCCAGATTGGATGAAAATTAAATTGACCATGGATTCGCTGGATTTTTTCCATACCCATATAAACATCTTAATTACTATGGCAACAGTGAAATAATAATTGCTCTACTGTACCCCCCGCAATAGTATAAAAAAAAGTATATATTCAAGAATCACCATACCTCTACGAAGTTGGTGTGTTTGGCATCTCTAACAGTAACCACAGCATGGACCTCTTCTATCAGCTTCTGTTTCTCTTCATCATCAAAATGCATATACCATTTGGCCAGGCGGGTTTTACCCGCTCTGTTCTGGATTAATATGAACCGAATCTGTAGACAAAAATAAATACTGATAATCATCGCTGACAATATACGAATGTCAGAACATGAGCAGTCCTCCACATATGAAAAATGCAGGGGAGCTAATCGATCATCTGGGCTGGCTGAGGAGAGTGATTTGCTCTTCTCGGGAGCAGCAAGTATTTGCACGCATCTTCTGCATGACTTCGTTTAAAGGTCTTTAGACAGACTTTCACCAGTTCACTGCTTGAACAGCCACACGTGTGAAACTCCTCAGGGGTTTAGTCACAATGTTTAGTGTTCAATGGAGCCATGATAGCACAATTAGTTAGAGCATAGGACTCGTAGCCGAAGGGTCGCAGGTTCTAATAATGGCAGCATGTGTTATATGCTCCCTTGGGAGTTGAGATGTGTGCTGGGTGGAAACAGGTCTGAGTCAGGGATAATAATACTCTACAGCGCCTCACAACAGGGTTACCTGGTTCTGGCTGTATATAAACATGCATTATTATTATTATATTATTACATATATATATATATATATATATTATAATAATATTAATGTATGACAGTTTCAACAAAAATACACAGTATCATGTAGTTGGTGTTGTTACTAAAGAAGTTTTCCTGGGATATTGTTCTTGAACAAAATGTGGCTGATTAACAATACAGTTATAACAAGGATGTTGGGATCCACAAGCGGTCAACCATGTTATAGATGGACCGCGAAGTGAGACAGAGCACTGTCAGGGTGGGAGAAAATAGGGAGTCCATGTATTTACCCCGTTTTACACCTTCCTTGAAGATTACATGGAACTGTATATTTCATAAATGTTCCCAGTAATTGCTTGATCATTTGTTGACTTCGACATAAATATTACCTCAGTGTTTTGTGGAAAATTAAATGTTTCTGGAAAATTTCCCAAAAAGTAACAGCCATGTTGGATTGGTGATATTCATCCTCCAGAAATGGTGCCTGTTTTTCAGATGAAGGTAGCAAATATATGGACCAATAAATGAAGGTTCATAGGTGCATGTTTAACTGTTGTAATAGCCTCCAATTTCTCTATTAGTCTTTAACAGTGTACAATTTGTGTTTTGACATTTTGAACACGAAGAATAGCATTTGATAAATGACAAAATATGATTCCTAATTGCAATAAATAAAACATATGCAATAGTTGTGAATTAACAAACAGAATCAAACTTATTTAGTGGGTGGAGTCACAGAATAAAGGGTTCTGATTGGACTGTTTGAGCCAAGGTAGTGTGTAATTAAGAATGTGATCAATAAATTTACTTGTGTGTAAGATGTGGCCATTGACCATGTGTTTACGTGTGACTTACAAATTGTGAAAACATATTCAAATTATTTCAAACATTTTGATCGGTCAGCAGTGGACGTTATGTCATTTCACCCAAATGCACTTCATGGTTCTCATGATTTTGTGTTATACTAGACCGAGTTATAATGGAGGCCTACTGTACATCGTATAAAACATTGTATAAAACATCATTCAATAACACAAGAACCCTCCCCTCCCACTCTCAACAGAGGCTATTTATATAATAATATCTTCTGCAAGGGCATGTCATCTAGGAAGGAGAAAAGCAATGAGAGTTAGATAACTGTAATTACAGATGATGAGATGTCCATGACAGCAAGATGTCTTGTTTCCTTTTGGCCTACACATACCCAAGACCGCTGTTCAAACACAACTTTATCATCTGCATTCATTTAGTTTGTTCCATTGAACAGAAATCCCCAGGTTTAGTTGAGTAACGGATTTACTCAGGAAGTCACCCCTCAGCCAGATATTCCAGACAAATGTGGCCAGTACCAAGCCCAAACAATTAAACCACTCACTCAGTTTAATAAAAGTAATATTATTATTTTTTAGAAGTCCAGAGATACAATAGTGAATAGAGGAGTGTTTCCATAACATCTATCATATAACCTCTGGCACATGTCTTAAAAACAAAATCATACGGTCGAAGAATGAAGTGTCTAGATCTATTATCTATAGCCTAGACTAGATCAAGTAGATCTAGATGTAATACTAATAGATCTAGACTAGAGTCTAGTTTAGTAGTTACTATGAGTATGACTATGTCACCATTAGACCCACTTACCCTTCAATTTCTAGAATAATATTTGTACATTTAAATTCTAAATCAGTTAAATCAGTGAATCATGAAATGTTGATGTTTACATAATACATAGGACTGATAGGTCTAGTCTAGAGTGTATTGAATTATTATGATTTTATGTGATCAGAATAAATACTTAAAACTAGATCTACTCAAACTTATTTACAGTTCACGTTATCTAAGAAAAGGGTTAATATATGTTTCCAATGTACAGTTAATACTTAGTATAATGCTACAGGTAGAGCCAATAACGCTATAAAATAAAATAAAGAAAACATGTAACCATACCATGATTTAGAAGACCCAATTATAGCTTAACCGTGAATATATTATGGAAGAACACCCACTTCCGGTGGAAATTACTGTCGGTCATTGTATATTCAAATATATTGATAGGGACGGACTGTCTGGAAGAACCAACAGCGAACGTTATGATACGAATTGGTATGGCGGACGGTCATGGCATCGAGTTATATTTCTCATTAGCATATTTTTGACCTTATAAACCCAGTTCATTTATATAATACTTGATAGAACACACAAAATAGCATTCATTACTGTACCAGTAAAACAAAATTGTGTTGGCGCATGCACATGCACTGGTGTAAAATTATAGAATATATAGTACGTAGATGGAATTAAAAGAGACATTATATATATATATATGTGTGTGTGTGTGTGTGTGTGTGTGTGTGTGTGTGTGTGTGTGTGTGTCCACACTAAAATTCAGATAAGATCTGATTAATGTTATCCATATTATTAATAAAAAATAAGTCCAATTAATATACCATCAGCTGCACAAGGGTTTTTTCTGACTAGAAACATATACTTTCAGTCACAAATATATTTTATTAAAGACATATTCGTCAAACCGATAGGAGATATGTCTGGAAGAGAATAGGGACAGGGGAAACGTGTTTGGAAGAAACAGCAGGCATGCATTGTCGAAAACGTGAAAAGAATACTCTGACTGTTTTGAATCCTCCTAATTCACCTAGCTGTTGATCATGAGGGGGACAGAGAGATCCGGGAGTGTAACAGAATGAGAAATTGAGAAAGAAGATTTTGAATAAAAACTAGCTGAGATTTATAATCGATTGGCCAAATATGAACGACTCGCGGCCATGTATAGAAAAGATTACAACGAGAAAACACTTCCGTTTGTGATAGGCCACGTTCAAGAACACGGAAAGTTATGAGAAATGCAACCAAAGATGAAACCCGAAAGGAACTTGTATTCCAGCGATAGCCAGTCAGCGATCACATCCTGCAGAAATACAAAGCCGCAAAGCAAGAAATGGAATAAAAAAACAATTCTCACGTATATATTCAGGGGAAAAGTGAAGAAGTACAAACTGGTCCGATGTGCAAAATGGAAATTAATTAGGATTATTCTTGAGCCATTTGAATCAGAAGAGGCTGAACCAGATGACAGGGAGTTTCAGAAAGATGTACAGATCTGCGTCGGTGTTGCTTGAAGAAAACCGTTGAGAAGTTTTAGTTATACCAGGGATGATATGTGAATCCTTTGACAAATGGGGAAACACAGACCATTACCAGATGAAAAGATAAATAAACGACAAAAACAACAGCTGCTTGATACAAGAACAAAACCTGTATGCAAAACGTCTAGCTGAAAATCCTGGAATGAAATTGAGCCACACTGTATTTTGCGGCATGCGACCATTTTTGGGTTGCAAGACACAGATACTCCAGTTTCTGGCACCAAGGATGAAAAGCCTGAATCCCATTAAAACTGGTGGTTTGGACAAACTCATTGAGACGGTTGTGTACAATGCTCATTCTAAAGATTAATTGTATCGAAACTGGGAAAATTTCACGAATGACAGCTTGAAATAGACGAATATTTTTGAAGACAAACGAAGGTGGCCTGGTCCCAACGGGAAACGATTCAAGAAGAGAGGTCTGTACAACAAAAAGGTGGTAATGCTCAGCTACGGAAAATTAAGTGCCAATAAAAGTCAGGGAAGAGCAAAAGCTTCACTTTCAAATATGAACGAACAGTTGCAGAAACTTCACTGCCAACTGAGCGAAACAGTGAGTGATAATGAGACACTAATCCATGTTGATTTTACAGAAATATACATAGGAAGATTATCCAATTACGTTCAAAGCACGCATTTTGGGGCATCCCAGAATCAAATTACATTGGTCACTGGTGCATACTACGTACGTTAGAGCTAGTGGAAAGCCGAACAAATTTTGAAACATTAACCTGGGCAGTGTGGATCTATATGAGTTGGATAATATTCAGCACAGATGCGGACATTCTACAATTTTCAGTGATGAGTCGACAACTCAATAAGAGAGGTTTCAAACTTGGTACTTGGAGTTTTCACGAGGCTAGCCATGATAAAGGCGGTAGGTACAGTACTCAAATGTACAGCTTACCAGATTTCTGCATGGTTACTGAACATCGGCATCTGTGAAGCTCCAAAGTGTTCCAGAAACAATGAAAAATACACCAAGTTATGAAACAATCGGGAGCTTTAAGTGATCAAGTTGTTAGTTGTTTCTGTGTCAAAGGCCAAATGTGTGCGTGCTATAAGAAGAAAGACATAGGAATGTTAAACATGGAATCACCTGTAGGTGGTCAAAGAGAACATAGAAAGAGTAACAAAAATAACGCACCCGAAGTCCCAAGACCCAAAAGGAGCAAAACAATATGAAGCTGATTCAAGGAGATCTATGAAGGGCAAACAGAAGCGAGATCAATAAAACAAAAATAATGATACTCATTCAAAAAGGAAAAGAAGGGCATGCCAATGCTAGAAGATTCGGACTTACCTGATATGGCTCAGAAAAGAGTAGGTACCCAAAGCAGAAATGCAAAGCACAATAACAAATCGGTTAACTTAAGGAACAACGTACGGCCATCCAGTAAGACATGTCACATCAAACAAAATAGTGTGGTAAGGATTCAGGCAATAACATCTGTATGAAAAGAAACAAACCGAACGCAACTCACAAAGTTGATGAGAAATCACAGACAACAGAAAGAATTCTTTTAAACACATAAAAAGGGTGACACAAAATTTAAGAAGCCCCTCGGTGATTATTCACACTCTACAGTCATGCCCATCATTTGACTGAGAGCCTATTGAGTCTGAGCCTGACCTGTCCAAGTTTGTTGATTCAGAAAATGTTTAGTGTTTTGAGTTCATTCAGGTGGAGACTATCCAGACAGAGTTTATTCAATCAGTGTCTATCGAATCGGAGCCTGTCAAGTCCAGTCAGAGTCTGATGATTCATGCATATAACTTTTGAAGCCTAACAGTAACATGTAATATATGGCGACAGCCACGCCTTAGAAGTTAAAGTGTTCAATGTCCCTGTATAGTTAACTTAACATCAGGAAAAAAACATTAATATTTTTCTGCTTTGGCAGTGGGTCACATATGGCGTATCAGCAATCCGAGACGAGTCCAACGATGCCTACACAGCAGCAGGCAATCCCGTTGAATCAAATCCTGAAAGGTTCAACGAGTATGTAGGCCTAAATTAAAATCCAGAATCCAGCCATTCAGTCGGAGTCCGTCCACTCGGATCCTGTGTCCAGTTTAGGTTCCTTGGTCCAGACAATTTATCTACTGATATTCTTTTTGAATAAATATGTTATTGTGTTGTATGATGGGGAGCCATATCCTGGACGCCTGTTTAGACGTTCAATCAACGATGCGTTGAGTTTAATTGCTACTATATAGAGATAGAATTTATATAAGTGCGATATAGATTCATCTGATGAGGTCAGTATAGTATTCACAGATGTGTTTTCTCCTTGGTCGACAGATTATCACGTTTAAACTGTTCATATACATGATCCAAACAAATGATAAAATGTTTGATTTATTTCCCAAATGCATTTGCAATATAGTGCATTCATCCGTGGGCCGTGAGCACATCTGAAGGGCGTTTCATATTTGACTTCGCTCGGACCATTGAGTCTATACCATGTGCACAAAAGTGGCCTTGAAACTTCAACCACCATCATGTGCGACTATTTACTTTACATGTGTGTCAACTGTCAACAATTATATGTATTTGAACTGTATAAACCATATAGAGGATTTGTTATAGAGAGTTTAAAATACTGTTACATACTTTTCTTCACCGCCGTTATATATACATTAATAGAAATATTCAACTTTAAGCAAGTAAAATATTTTCTGACTTTTAATTGTCAGATTATTAAATAATGAATCCCTATGTATCCATTTGAAACAATGGAAGCAAAAATATATGCAGCTTCACTGCAACAATGTTAAAGTTTACATGAGTAATTGTTGCTCTTCATTAATAATTAACTCAAACCAGTACTATATGCTGGATAAGATTATTTGTCTAATATCAACACATCATATTACAGTAGAAAATGTATATTAGTTGTGTTTTTCAAAATAAAAATGTCATTAAACGGAGTTGTTAAAAGCCACCCCAGTATATGACATATAGGCTATATTTAACATATTAAAAACAATAAAGTTAGGTGGCATTAACTTTTTTACAATATGTAATATTTTGGTTAATAATTGTAATAATAAAAACAAATCTCTGAAGCAGATATTTTTGGTCATTTATGCAAACCTAAAATACGTACTTATTTGATATCCGCTCATATTCCGTCGACTCTACGTGTAACATATATATGGTTATCTGTTCACAAGACAATACGGGTTGAAGGAATCGCTCTTCGAGGAGTCAGAGAATATAAATACGTGTAAAATCGGTTCGTAAATAACTCGGAATAGAACATTAATTTATTCTGGATAGTCGGAGTTCTTTCCTGTACAACGCTGTCGGCCATCCGTGGAATTATTATGGCATGAAGTAGTGCCATATAAGGCGACATGAGTTACTAGCTGAGGCCAAAAGCAGCTTTGGTGGTATATTTGTCGAGCCGTGATAGCGCAGTTAGTTAGAGCGTAGGACTCGTAGCCGGACGATCGCGGTTTCGAGGCTCCGTGAGCTCCAATGCTGTCATGTGGTGACTGCTTCACTGATCCATTAAAAATGAGTACCCGACAGGACGCTGTGGCTATGTGTTTGAGTAACGCTTTGTAACGCCTATAATGGCAGCATGCGTTGTATACTCCATTGGGAGTTGTGCTGGGTGGAAACAGGTCTGAGTAAGGGATAATAATATTGTAAATAATATTGTAAAACGCCTTAGAGCAGCTATATAGGGCGCTATATAAATATCACATATTATTATTATATATGCTTGCATTGTACCTTGCAGTCTTAGACTGTTACACAACTTCAGTTCCGTAACTAAGTAACTATAAGTACGGGAATGAAAGATGTACCTAATTATAATTATGTCAGGATTACTTCGTGTTGTTTTAAAATTCCCTTTATGTCGACCAAATGTTAATTGTGTCCGACAATTATGGCCGTAATGACTCGGATCCAATTAAGTGTATTAAATGAGTACTGTATTACAAATGGGGTGTGATGGGGGGGGGGGGGTAGATCCGGATTGCAGTCAATCATAAGACACGCCTACTGCGCGAGAACTTCATGATCACACACACACATGTATATATGTTACAGTTAATCTATATAATCAGGTAATATGTATATTACCTGAATATTAAATCTCAGTTATAAATATACGTATTACCCGAAAATTTCCTGATTATACAGATTAACTGTAACACACACACACACACACACACACATATATATATATATATATATATATATATATATGGTGGAAGGGAGTATGTTTGGTGTAAATATTAGGAATTATTTCATGAGCAAAGCCACACCTGATGTGACTGAGGTGCATGATTGGATTATCAATTGCATGCCTGTCCAAGTAAATTACGGTATGTTTATTCTAACATGCATTAAATTAAAAATAAGTGTTCACCATACTAGCTTACGTCAATTCTTTAACAAACCTATAGTTAATGTTTTGTGTTCTGATAAAATTACTAAGTGTTGAAACTTCGTTTCTCTAATTTTCGTACATCGAAGGCCTGCATGATATGCACCGATTTTCTGCGGACTTGATTATTGCGAAACGTTCCCGGCGTTAGAGTTACTTCCTCGGTATATATGAACAAACCATACTGAGGTCAAACTGTATGTATGTATGTATCAGCCACATGTCCACTGAGAAAGTGAATGGATTGGAAAGCGTATTAACAAGTGTATATCTCTGATCCAGAGAATGGTCGTGTGGAAGTAGACTTGCACTGGGGCACCAGAAGGTCATACATTACTGATTACTTTTTGAATTTTTAATGGCTATTTTTTACAATTTTTAGGTGTTATATATAAGTTGTTCCTTAAATATGTTGACGGCTAAAAATTATCAATGATAATTTGTTATCACTTTCATATAGTATAAACACGTATATCATATATTAATTAAGTGTTCATACAGTAACAATATTTTGTATTTGTGGTCAGTGTTAATTTACGCTTATTTCAAGATGGTTTCGAATTTATACCTCACTAATCCTTTTGCATGAATTTTAGTGCAGTACGTCGTCCATTCTACTATCTGTTCGAAGGGTTAAAACTCATACAGGGACTCATGCTTTTTCAGTGGCTGTCCCTACTCTTTGGAATTCACTATCTGAACATGTTAAGTCATCAAATAGCATATAGTTTCTTTCCGTTACCATTTGTAAACTCACTTTTCAGACTCGCTTATCCTTTCCATCTGATCATTTCTTGATGAACTTTAGCATTGTACCTAGTCTATGCGTTTGCCCAACCCCTGTACTAGGTGTGCCACTGAGATCGATTCGTTTCGAGGATATTGGTGCAATAGAAGTTTTGTAATTATTATTATTGATGGGCTAATTCTTCATCAGAGAGACCAATCAGTTTGGGAGCTTGAATTTGACCCTATTTAATTTGCGAGATAAGTTTCTCTACACGAGAATATGTCACCATTAGGGTGTTGCCATCTACGGATAACAGTTCAGGTGATTTTAACATCATACAATTATCACATGACCTATCAAACAATTTATCGAAGTCTAATGTTAACAAAGGCGATCGAATAATAGCAGGAGAATATATTGAAGCCGTTCCTCTGTTTTCATACCAGCAATAAATGACCAGCAAGCAAGTGTCGTATATAAATCATACCAGTAACAAATCACTAAATTCATTCATTCAGTTTTATTACTCATTTATTTATATATATATATATATATATATATATATATATATATATACAACCATTAGAAATATCAACAATTTATTTACAGACAGAACAGATAACTATTAATTAAACTCCAGAAAGAACATACAGATCTGATGACTTTGACAAAATAATGTACCCAACGTTATCTGAACTAGTAACATACGCGCGCGTGTCTCCGTCATACATGCACCGTGCATTGTCTTGACCAGATAGTTGTCGGAAAAAAACACATCAAATCTAATGAAATGTTAATTAAATTAACCGTGACAAAAGAAGCCATGTTAGTATATGATAATAATAATAATTATTACTCTAAAATGGAAGAAGACCTTATCTATCACACAAAAACATACATAATGTTAGTGTTTGTCATGCATTCATATGTCGATACATTGATACATACATCTACACAGATAGAACATCATTACCACTGTTTAATAGATTATTTCTCACAATTACCTGGCTGAATCGTTTTACAGAAGGCCACCGGGTGCACTCAGTGAACTGCTCGGACTTAACAGTAGATTGGAATTAATGTGATAAGACAACGATCACTGTGTATATTGGTTTGAAATATATGCAACTTCGTATATAATTTTCTGAACATACACAGGTTTATGCACCTGTAAACGAGCATGGAAACCCTTTCCTTCTCCAACTAATGGCACTATGTCTAAACTAGCAATGAATACTTTAAGACACGTCTCCTGTTACGGTTCCTTATGCATCAATAATTGAATCATAATTAGAGAGAACCTGGTCATTGATGATGAAAAATCGAAAATAATTTAAGAACTCAGTACTTGATAGCGCTGATTCACACAGGAAAATGGTAACAACAGTATTGCAAAATCCCACATGTTTGCACTGCTAATTTTGATTAAGATAATTGAAGATAAATTGATTACAACATAATTTTTTGGCCAGCTTAACAGAAATTTTATAGTGTGTTATAATTCAAGTACCTACACATTTTAGACTGGTATATAGCATGTTGTATAGAGACATATTACTTTATTATTGTGGTATTTTTACACACACATGCACACAGACAGACACACACACAAACACACACAGAGTACTAAAATAGTAACAGACTGTGCACTCCTGAACATTTGAATGTAAGCGGAAACAAACTCCAGTTTGGATAGAAATAGTTAAGAGTCTAGTATCGATAGACACTGTTGTTGGTATAAAAATAGATTGTATTGCATATTAAATGCTGCGGGAGCAATCCACAGCAAAATTTAACATCTACCCTGAACTGGAGCCAGACTTGACTGGGATCTTCAGGAGAAGCTGCACTCATTGTATTAACCAGGTGGTGTTTTCAGATTGGATAGTACCAATTTATATTGACAGACAAGAAAAAGATACGAGAAAGACACTAGATGTATATATGTTGAATACACATCAAGTACAAATCTGATGGCGACTGTTCACCAATAGATGGCAAGTGCACATGCACATAAACACACACATCTGTGATAAGAAAGGTTTAACTTGCATTTTCTCAGCAAGATTATTGCTTTTTGGATTAACCTTATTATTATATCAGAGAACAGATTTCCTAAGTACACGAATGTAACTTGGAATACAACTTTTAAACTGTTGCACTTATTAGAACAACTTTATATTAATAAAAACGCAAAAAAGCATAATGATAAGATAACCTTTATTCGGTAAGGTGATTAATCTTGTCAGTATATAGCATTATTGCTTTCCAAGATACATACCAACTTCGAGTACCATTTCCCACACAAACTGACACACCTTTGAACACGGTCAATGCCTAACGGACAGCATTCGGACTGCGAATGAACACACGTCAACGATGAACCGACTATAGACGCAGTCAGTGCCAGTGTATTGGCATCAAATTCTAAACTTGATAACAAAACTGGCATCAATGCAACATCGGCATTCAAACTGGTTCTCCAACAACGCACAACACCACATGGACCATTTTTAATATTCCAGTATCAGAACAGTCTATCTACAATATGATGATTAACCAACTGCTGCATCGATCATTAATAAATTTATATCATCCAGTTTCTAACTGGTGATAAGTGGCTGACTGATACACCAGAATACCTAAAGAATATACACCATAATTATCAAGTTAACCATTTCAGCAGATGATTATATACCTGAGATGACAGTTTCCTTTTTCTCCCAATATAAACACACTTTTAAAGCATGCTTTATACAATAATCATCGTCTTATGAACCAATTACTTGGCCAATCCAAGGTGAAATAGTATACCAAAATGACAAATAATTTAACAAGAACGAAGTTACACTGTCTTTGTACGCAAACTGGATGAGAGAATATGAATGAACAAGAAGGAAGAGTGTGAAAGAATTGAGGCAAATACCCAACCATTCGCGCTTCACGTTTCTGTAACTGTAATCAAACATCGTCTATAAATCATCAGTCGATATATTGCATTTATTGCCTGATATAAAATATCATTCACAGCCATGTATAATATAGAAAATATTCTCTGACACTAACCAATGAAGAGACACTTCACAGTTAGTATACACTGTTCACAAATTTTCATCTTATTCTGCATACAATAAAGAGCTCATCACACCACATTTATGCAATGTGGAACATGATTTACAGTTCTTCGTTGAGAAAGTTACTATAAGAAATACAAATACAAGGATTTATTCCAGATGCAATAACAGGCCAACAGTGACAAAGAAAGAAACACTTATTTGAAACATTTCGAGCCCAATTTAGGAGGGATGATCGCATGGCATGTAAAAAATACATGACAAGATACAAAACTGGAAATCATAAAACTGAAGACTTGTAAATAAATAACAGTATAACATTAACATTCTAATTATCATCAGATGTAAATAATTATTTTTAAGCTAATCTGTACCATGTGAATGTCTGTCATGATGTTTATGCTTTAGTTGGCCAACTGGACACAGCTGTATATGGAATACCTGGGTGGACATGTTACAAGAAATATACTAAATAATCACCATGATAATCTGTACCAGACCACTGAGAACACACTCGGTGACACAACAGTCAAACTTGTACAAAACTATAAAACGAGTACACATCTAGGTGATTCAGATCTGTAACTATGAAATGAGATGTTTGGCAAACATTAAAATGCTGACAACTCGTTAACCATTAGGAGAAGATTAACTGAAATACGTGCTTTTATTGTAACAAATTTGTTACCAAATCACAGCCCAAAAAGCGAGTATTATATAAATTGGCCATTTTAGCATGTCTCGTATGTCAGCTATTTGTATACTCATACAGACAGATGGCAGTATGCTCCAGCCAGAATATATAAGGAGAGAGAGAGAGAGACCGAATCAGACTGACATCCAAAGAAACTGCTTGATGAATAGTTACCCACTTATTATGCAAAGAATGCCAGTCATGAACACAGATAGAGGAATACCTAGCCCGTCACCATTTATATGTACTTATTCTTTCATTTCATTTGTCTCGCACACATCACCTACAAGAATAACATTATCTCTGCATTTCCAAACTGAAGCACGCCTAAAACAACTGCAGGAACACCCTATGCTAGTGTCTACCAGACCTTCCTTTGTCCACGTACGCTGAACTGGACGTGGATGAGCGAGCACCAATGGGAGAAGGCCGAGAGTTGGAGCAGGCTGCTGAATGGCTGTGCTGATGGTGTTCCTCTTCTGGACTGTTCTCGATCTGGGTCTGCAGAGCGAGGGGAGTGAGCCATTCCTTGGGGATGGCCTTCTCTATGAACGGAATGCATGAGCTCATGTAGGCAAGACGATTCACCCAACTCGGCAGCTCTTTGCCACATAAAATCTGAAAATGGAATGGGGTCAATAAATAATTGCTTAAACAAGCACTGAACAATTTAAGGACGAACACAAGACCGTCATCAGTGTTTTCAGCTGCCAATGCTTCCAGACACATAGCCTCGGATAATTACTTTCAAGCGACCAGTTGTGGCTGCACCAATCAGAGAGCTCATAAAACCACAGCAGGATTTGAACATGATACATATTGAGTTATCAGTGCACCGCCAACACGGGAAGAACATCAGCAATGTATCATTCTTTATCAATGTCACATATGATTTATGATGATTATGCTTGAAATAGTGACCCATGAATCCAGGTTAAAGGGGCCCCAAAATGAGATGAGGCTAAATAGGCTGAGCGATCTCCAATGGTAATGGAGCGATGTCAAAGATGAAACAACCTTCAGATATGCCCATACAGAGATTCGAACACAGTGGTAGTGATCTGTGATCCAACACACTACTGTTAGACCACGGAGGCACCCTGCCCTCAAACCATCTGATATGTCTAAAACAATACGCTTCATGACAACAAAACAAACTAATAAATAACAATGGAGATTAACCAAGTTTCAGAACATAATAAAAAACAATCATGTCAATATAAACAGGTCAATATGTTAATAACAACATCAGTGTCTGGATTTAATCAAGCAACAGGTATTTCTTATTAAATATTGCTCATTTACAGACACTTTTGTGCATGTGGTAGGCTAAATGGGCTGAGTGACCTCATAACGTGTATAACTTCTATGTACCAGGGTTCATACTGAGGGATAAAATATGTATTTTTCGAGGGCATTATGGAAAATGTTTTCCAGGTAAAAAATATGACGTTCCAGGGAAGATACCACATGAGCAGCCCCCACATTGTGACACAAGTTGCCAGAGGAGATTTAGAAGAGCACCACATACTCAAGGTTTTTCCCCCACAAATGAATAAGATCAATCATCCAAATTTCTAATTCAGTTTAGCTACCAGGTACATCATATTTTGGGTATCATTGTATGATCCCTCTAACTAGGCCAATATTAAATCTGCACTATTATTATTATCTGTAGAATGATTATTAAATGATGTGACAATCCATCATAATTAGTGGCTACAAGCTAAGACATTTGAAAGAAATGAACTTCTGGCTTCAGCATCTCTTTAAATAATACACTGATGTTTGTATATATATATATACATATATATATTTGCTTTCAAAAAGCTACCTGATGAAATTATTGGAACATACTATAATTAATGATGTGATGGCTTAACCACAGTCAAAGATAAAGGCATGAGGTGACCAGATGCTCAATAAGCAGTATGGCAAGATAATTCCTGTAAACATACAAAGCTAACTTCTTCCCAAGGCTACTAATTTACTTTTAGACTCTCACATGTTTCTCTTGTATTTCCTACATATCTCATTCAATTGACTTACTTTCAGTTATCTATGAGATTGCCTACACGGCTGTGTTAGTATTAAATACAGATATAGCTTTTTTTAATCAAATAAACATACCTGTAAATATTCACTCATTACAAGAAAAGAGTATTGTCTATAATATCCCTCAGGCAATAATAATAGTCAAGGGATTTGTGAAAATAATTTAGCCCAAATAAAAGTTTACGGTACTGTATAAACCATAATCTCACTTTGTGTGTGTGCATCCTTTAGCCCATTAAATAGACATGCACAATTATGACAGAGTTGTTAACATTCATGTGCTAATAATGTTCTTAACACACTGCATTATATCAAATACCCTCAAGTCCTCCAGTAACTCAACAATCAATGATCAAAGAAAAAAAGACATATATAATATATCTGTTAATATGATATCTGGAACTGATTGCATGACATGAATGCAATGAATGAATAAGGCTTGTTCGGATGTTTGTGCTGATGCAAAATTATGGTTTATCAACAAAATATTGTAAGACAGTGTAAAACCCAACTTTACTATATATGTCATTAACATAATTTATTTAATACTTTTATCAATTTTTTATAAACTGACACATATGCTTAAAAGAAAATTTCACCAGTGTTCAAACGTTCTTGATGTTTACCTGAATTAGCGATGATGTGAAATGGTTACAGTTCTTGTTCAACAAGTGATACTGGTCTCCCCTAAATTCTTTACCCAGACTTTCTATAATATTTCGTAGATCTATTGGATTGAAATCTGTGGTTCCTAGGAGGATGGATTGCCTGTAATGAGAAGAACGAATGGTACTTGACCTATTCACAACTCCATGGAGAAATATTACAATCTGCACACAAATTTCTCTCTCTCTCTCTCTCTCTATGTATTATATATTCATGTACGCTGAAAATACGTGATCTGCTATGACAGCAATAATCTTACTTGAACTTGAACTGTTCCCCTAAGTCTTCGGCATCTCTAGGGGCTATCTCAAACACACCAGAGAATGGAAATGGATGGCCGCCATAAGCATACTCTAAAATATAAATCATTGTTAGGTTGTTGCGAATGTTTGGTTGAATTACATGGCAAAACATCTTCTTCAGTACCGATACACCGGTGTAAAGTATTCATCCTCTGTTAATAACCCCTTCTTAGATCAAAATGGTTGTAGCTTTTCTATACAGGGTAAGGTCTTATATAACATAACCTAACTGGGTCAACTCTAACGATCTGATGTTCTGCCCAAAATACCCACAAATCAGACATTTTCTATAACACTCTGACTATTTAATGTAGCACCTGAGCTTCGAACATTGATATAGCATATATATATATATATATATATATATATATATATATATATGATACAGGCAGTGTATTTACCAGACAATGGATGGATAGTCAATATGTTCGACGTACATTTGACATTTATACTGACAAATCATTTAATATACCAATATCTGTTGTGAGGTACTGGCCAAGGGCATAGATGGCAAATGAATATATATCAGTATCAACTTTATGATTCCAAACCCATAAAAATGGAACCAATACGTCCTCATGGTAGTATATTTCCTCAGAAAGTCTTCAACATCTAACTCTATAAAACAGTGAGAAATGAGGAGAGAAAAAACTCAGATCAGGCCCATAGGTATGAATGCCATAACACTCTTTGTTAAATTCAGAATGAGACTAAATACATGACACCGAATGTGGCATTTGATTACTTTGAGTCTAACAATTTAAATCATCAGCGATTATGTTACTTACTGCATGTTATAAAAATTATATCAATAAAGTATCTTAATTTTAGCCACTACAAAGAATATTCTATTAAAAACAAACTGAAAGACTGTTTCTTACTCTAGTAATGTGTGCAAATCAAGTAATCTCTTCTCACAGACATTTGAAAATCTCAGGTTAAACAGGGCACTAATAGTATGGCCAGAAACTGATTGTTTCAAGTGTAACAGGAGACAATGTTCAATGGAAATAAGATAGATGATGATGATGTTTGATGTTTTATGGTAACTGTTGTGCACATGGTAGACTAAATGGGCTGAGTGACTTCCAAAGGTAATGAAGTGAAGTGGAAGATTAAACACCCTTCAGATATGCCCACCCCGAGATTCAAACTCAGGTGGCAGTGATCTGTGGTCCAATGCACTACCAGTTAGACCACGGAGGCACCCTTCATGTGAATAAAAATATCTGTGCTTCATTTAAATAGTTATGTTAACTAACTATTTAGCAAAGATCTAAAAAAACTAAAACAATATGTACCCATGGAGTTACTCCACACTTGATTGATTTAAAATCCTGCAACAGAGTAAAATATAAGGATACTAAACCCACAAGGAAAGTAAATGTAAGCTATCTAAGAGCATAAACCAGGAGAGCTGATTGGAGAAATGTTGTTGTTTTATGGCCACTTTGTGTACATGGTCAGCTAAACGGTAATGTGGCGAAATGAAAGATGAAACACCCTTCGGACAATGGCCAGGCCAGGATTTGAAGCCATGTACTAAATGTCTGCCAGTGGATTGATGTTACATCTGATGCTAGATTATATTAAGCAACTGCATTAAGCCAACCTGGTGACATCTCTTTGAAATATACTACTATTATTTGGGGTATTATTATATTACATATTATTTGTACAGCGCCTTTGAATGGCTCCTGCTAGTAAGGGCGCTTTATTAAATATACAATATTATTATTATTACTACATTACAGAGTGAATAACAGTGCAGGTTTTAGTAATTAATGAAATTGTATATATATTCAGAATTACTGATTTGGGATGGAAGGGTTGTTTCCCACTTGAAGCTTGGTGATCCAGGAATGCATTTGAACTTGGGATTCTCATATGGATATATATGAAGGTGTGCCACACTCTGATAGCACAACAAACATCATATCTAGTCTGTAAAAGATGCACCATCACTTTTCATCATATTTTTATCCATTCAAATTTAAACAGCTGACTGACTCCTTGTCAACGGAAAGTCTGAGATTAATAAACTACCATCTTGGCCAGCCATGCATTTATAATCCTCAGAAATATTTCTTAAATATAGGGCTTTGCAGTAGATATTAACTGATGCCGGGAATACCATTTACTGGATCTGTGCATTTACTGCAATCAACTGTGAATCAACAGCCAGTTAATACCTATGATTTTGCTACATAATGAAATAAGTTTTCGGAAATTCTGATAAAAAGCTAGAATAGCATGACATTGGAATGAGAAAGAGGCAAAATCAGAATCTTGATTAGTTACCCAGTCTTAGGGTGAACAAGCTGACAGGTATGAAGTCATCCGACACGGCACGTCGACACAGCACATGACTTAGCATGAATCATAAAACTGCACGACTATTGATTGTGTGGTTCTATTACCAGAGATGAGCCTATGAAATGACAAATACATGTATGACTCACCACCAAAACAAAGAGCACTGTGGAATGCAAATTGATGGGTGGATTCGAGCTATACATAAACCACTATACTGCTGCCAAATAATAGAGATCAGAAAAGAGGCTGATTAGACAACAATTTCTGTGAATGGATAATTATTTTACGTTGCCTTATAATTCTTTGGGGCAAAGTTACGTTGTCCCTTTAGTGTGATTCTCAAACTGGTATGATGCCCCATTCACCACAGGGACAATTTCCCATGAGGCACAGAACAACGCCACACAATCATCTGTACTATTAAAACATACTCTGACTTCTTAACCATTAAATGCATTGCTGGCCAGTGAGCCAAAGGCCACCGTGGTGATTGTCCGAGGAAAATGGAATTTTAGACCAAAATTGGGTTTGAGAATGACGCAGTGTTAGTTAGAATGGATTTCGTTTTCAAACAAAATATTTCACACTGCAACTGATCTTCAGAATTATTCACCGATTGGAAACAAAATACAACACCTGGGTCACTGGCATTACTTACTCTACAATACATGAACTACACTGTGCAAACAAACTACTGCTAACCTGTGCCGTAGACTTCAACACCAGAATGATATACTCCAATTCCTAATGTAGACGTATATTCATTGATCCAGTACTGAAAACCAAGTGTAACCAGATATACCGACTGGCAATTGTTGTGGATAATTACGCTATATTATAGAAACAGCGTACAATATCGTTACAGATCGGACTGGTAGAATAAACACAGTACATAATTAATATTTATATTAATTGAGGCATCCATTTAATATATGTAATATATCAGTGAAAGCCATAATTAACATCTTTTACAGCTAAGGCAATAAAGCTGTTACTCATAATATTAAGTTTACATTGTATTAAATAAAACAAATTTGACAACAACTGTTACAATACGGCGGACTATAAGTGTTAAGGTCATCATAAATATTATATGTATCACGAAATCATATCTAAACCCCCCCCCCCCAAGATAATAATGTGTGTGTGTGTGTGCATGCACAAACTGATAAAAAACGATTACGATTATTGATGTTTTATGGCCACTTTTGTGCACAAGGTAGGCTAAATGGGCCGAGCGACCTCCAAAGGTAATGAGACGAAGTGAAAGACGAAACAACCTTCAGATATTCCCACACCGGGATTCGAACATGGGTGGTAGTGATCTGTGGTGCAGCACGCTACCGCTAGACCACGGAGGCGCACAAACTGATAAAGACAGATATAAACATGTACGTGGATAGGGAGACAGATAAAGATCGCAGCTGATCCATACCACAATGAATGATAATGGACGACGAAGAAGGGGTTACTTACCATGTCATATATATTTACTCTGACTGGTTCTTGAGCCATTCTCTTTGTCGCACTGCAACAGAGAAAGCTTTCATTGACATGGACATTAAATGGGCAGCAACAGCTTTCCAATCTGAAATGCATTAACCAACATTCATTAGTGGCGTACTATCCTCATAGCCAACCATATACTGGCATAGTCAGTATGCGATTAATTATAAGCTGGTGATAAACTGCTTGTACTGATTTATTCTGGGTTAATCGGTGAACTTTATAAAATCTCCAGTGGGATAAATAAACTTCATAATAAATACACTTAAAGTAAATTACTAGTTAGAACGATATATATATATATATATATATATATATATATATTATTCCTACCATATTCATAGACTGACTATTTACATGAATTTAAGTCTGTACAGAGTTGCCTCCTAAGGATTAAACAATAAATGGTGGGCAAACGATGACAGACATGGTTAGACTATTATCATTTCCACACACAGAGTGGGGTTATTGTAAGTGTCTAAATAATCAGATTAAAGCAAATACCATTATGTCATTGCGTTCTGTATCAAATGAAAATAGTACATAGGTGACAGAAGCTTTTTAAAGTCAATTCCAGGTTTTATTTAAGTCTCAAATAAAATTATAATTAGGAAGCTTTTGCATTGTTGCTGTTGTGAGCCACAATAAATTACACAACAAACAATTAGCATAAGGATTGGGTCATGGTACTAGGGTTCTGATTTGCTGAGAGGGTCACGGGATGTCAACATCATAAGGATGTCATACTTCACCCAACACAGGGACACGTTTTTCTCTGGCTTTCTTAGTACAGTATGCGGAAATCTTGGCCTGTGTGTGTGGATTAGCAGAATAAGGGGCTATCCTTTTCACTGTTATCTAGAGCTGAAGATGTTGCCGGCAGCACACTTAACAACGTAATGTGTGCACCTACTGGCTGAAATCTGTGGTGGCCTTATCGTACAGAATTGCTTCTAGAATTCCATGACCTTGACCATGAGGAGAGAACATGGCCAACTTTAACCAAATTAGGTGATGATGCTGGTCAATAATGAGGGAAATGATGATATCAATGGCTAATATTCTTAGATTTAATGATATTACCAGAAAATCCTATATTAACCTGTTCATTTAGGTATCATCCTTTTGCTATACATAAATCGTGGTCCCAAAAGCACCTATTTACATATTAGCTACAGTTTATTAATAAACATAAACCAACAGCTATAAAGATCTTCACTGGTACTTTTTCCAATATAAGTACTTCCAAGATCTGTAAATGACCATTGCTGGTTTATGTTGGCTGGAAAATGGCTAGGTGTTTCTTGTAATTGTATGGGTTTAAATGGAAGTTTTTTTTTTAAATTCCTATGATGAACATGGTATGTTCACAAAATGGATGCCCTAGTTTTGACTGTATAAATTCATTTGGTTAATGTCTGTTATAAATATAGAAATTTAGAATATAAATTCAGCAAACAAAAATTGCTATTTGTTTGCAGACATAACTTTACAAACAGCACATCATATTAAATGTGTACTTTTATAACATGAAGTTCACTTTTGAATATTGTACAACACACCTCATATGCTATAACACAGTTCCCCGAAAAAATAAAAATTAACTGGGCACCCCAAGAAAAGCGAACATTCATATGCATCGCATTAAAAAACCCCAGTAGAGAATAAAGAATAACTAGAAGACCCCTAACAAAAAGTAGGCAGCAGCTCTGTAAAAACATTGCGTTGCTGGCGGGAGATACGGATGTGGGGGGGGTCAAGGGTTGTCTGTGGGGTAGTGATAGTCACACTAACACAGCAGTGGCCCTTCTCTATTGGAAGGGGGGGGGGGATATTCCTCAACTCTACACCTTGCAAGCAACTCTATGCAGATAAATATAATGAGGTGGAATGATACAGTTGGTTGGTTAGAGGTAAACAACACAAAACACCTTGTACAAAATAAATCCTTAAATATTATAATCTATCATACCAAGAAATAAATCAACAAAACCACCCCTCTCTCCTACACATAACAGCAACATACTCACACTTGTTCTTTCAAACTCGCCATTAGATATTAAAGACAGGTATCAATTAATTGAATTCTTCTTCCAAAACCAAAAAACTATTACTCAGTAAGACAGTGTTTAAACTTCATAATTTCACTTCATTTAATATGAGACCTGTCTTAAAACATTTCTGAAAGCAACAAACATAATTAATTTAGTTTGTGGTAAGTGTTAGCAATTTAATATTCGACTAATGTTGAAATAAACAATATACCGGTAGTGCATCATTTTGTTCTTTGGATGTAAAAGAACCATGCATGAAATGTCAACTCATAAAAGTAATATATGTGATAATATTCAGATTTTCACTATTTTGCCAGATTTTCAATTAGTATTTTTGGCATAGTTCACTGACCAACTGCATTTTTGTTAGCAGCCAAGACACGGTTCATTTGGCCTGCTGACTCTCATTAAAAAAATATAGAACTGGCTACTTTCATTTCCTGAATCCCAATGACAAATCCGTATAAACACCTGAGCCATTGCAGGCCCTTGAGGCCTACCAATATCTGACCCTGGTATCTTTTTTCTGGTCTCCCCCCACTTCATTTCTTAACAAAATATCATCCTTGTATATTCCACTTCATTTGGTAAACTTACTGTACTTGAGGGTGCCATATTTGTTCAAAGTTTACTCCGTGAATGAAACCAACCAACTTATATATTACTTATAGCACAGTAATTATAGCACTGAACTAGAAACTTTCAGATCAGGGTTCAAATCAAATCCAGTTATCTGTATTTGTGAGATGTTGCTGAAAGAATCACGGATATTGACTAGAAGTCCTAGGTGTGGCCAGCATCCAGGCTAAACACACCACTCACTCACTCCCTTGCACATCACAAACAGAAGAAATATAAAGACTTATACAAACATACTCCTCCGAGTCCAACACAATACACTCCAACATTCATGAGTGATGTGACTGTCTATAGGCGCTGCTGTGTGTATGGGTTCGGGTGACTGACTGCAGGACTGAGACAGATGATTATAATCAAAACTGATATTAAAATCATATTGTAAGGTAACTGTGATCATGATACATATCATCATAACCTATGATGCTGTCAAATTCAATCAGCTACATCAATTCTACATATATCACTGATTGTACACCGCTAATATGGCTATCGAAAACGAACATTTCTATAAGCCTGTCTAACAACTGCCACCACATAAACACGCACAGACAACACATTACACCACACATCCAAGTAAAGCCATTGGTGCTAATTTAAAGACCAACTTAGTGAACTCCAATTGTCACCACGCGAATCAGCCGGAGCTCACAGGATCCATTGATGACAGCTGACCAAACTAATAAAAGACGAACACAATGTCGGTGAACAGAAATATTGAGACAAAGATGAATAAAGGCCCACTACTATAGACAAGCCTATTCATGCAGTTATGCGCTAATATTTAATAAATAGCACAGCATAAACCAGACCTTTGGGTCATGATATCAAACCTCAGCGTTACCTGTATCTTTAGGATGTTTCACATCATCATCACATTTCTTAAGCAGACTTTGGGTAATTATATGATGCGGTTCTCAGTTACGATTACTTCAAAAGCTGTTCAAATATAATTACGCAAGTTTTAAATACAATTATAGTTATCTCTAGTTGACAGGCAACTATTATGTCCCTTTGTCTTATTTATCTAGAGTAACATAATTCCAATATGAATCGAATTTCAATGTCCTTTAGGGAGCACCTTAGTTCTTACACTACATCTCAGAGTTATCCATATATATGTTGAGCCGTGATAGCGGAGTTAGTTAGAGCGTAGGGTTTGAGGCTCCATGAGCTGCAATGCTGTGATGTGGCAACTGGTTCACTCAGCCATAAAACAAATGAGTACCTGACAGGACGCAATGGCCATGTGTTTGAGTAACGCTTTACGCCTATAATAGCAGCATGCGTTGTATGCTCCCTTGGGAGTTGAGATATGTGCTGGGTGAAATATCACATATTATTTTTATTATTTACATATACATATCATTTAGATTCCCTGTATTTAGAATAAATGCGGAATAGCATATGATTATATAGCCTATTGCAATCATATTTTCTAATAATATTGCATTCTCTGAAATGACATATCAAAGAAAAATTCAACCTTTAGAATTACATAACACATCATATCAATGCAATAACAATTAAATTGAGAGACCAGGCAATTATACTAGTTACAATTATTTGCCAACTCAGGACTGCAAATTTTATAATTATCTAAAGAAAGCATCACTTTTCATGCTCATGTATAATTATCAATTATCCCATGTTGGTTTAAATTCAGAGAAAGCATTCACTCACTGTCTGCTCAAAATGAATAGACTTTTGTAGTAATTTGATGAAAATATAAATAAATCAAACATGGAACTTACCAGGACTTTCTTGTAATCAAATTATGCTTTTTAAATTTTAATCATAATCACACAATCATTGACAAGCTATATAAATGATAACACTATTAATTTATTATTTAAGAAAATATTCTTCATATGATGGTTTAAAGTTTATTGTATATGAAATAACTCGTGATTACTTGTAAAAAGACTAATGATTTAAGAGGTTATAACCGATCACTTTTCTAAATGCAACTCACTCCTACTGGTATATTATTCACCATGGTTTGGAGTGTTTCTATAAATTAGTGGAATATTTAAATATTTAATTAGCTACACAGCAGCCTCGTGGACCAAAAGATAATACCCAAACTAATATCGCAGACTGTCATGTCACATCATTAAGTCTTAAACAAAACCCACGTACTCTCTCATCAGATCTTGAACAGTAAAAATCTGACTTCGAAACCTGTGAGAATCAAATAGTTTGATAGGATGATAGTTTATTCTTAAAATCCCATGACCACCTAAGTCAGTATTAGTTTAAATCATATACCTAACCAAAAGTCAATCTCTTTTCTGAGTGTTTATGAAAGCATGTGTCAAATATTTATCAAAGTCAAATAATTCAAAGTTATTATTATAATAACAGACAGTAGAAATGAGTGAGTTGATTGCTTTATACTAGATGGCACTCTCTTGTTACAAGTGTCTTGTAGTTATCACAGGTATGCACCAGGGTTGAGTTTTTTACTGTAAAAAACCTACTTTTACATTACATCGTAAAATACTGTTATAACTGTAAAAAACCCTCATTCATTATACTATAACTTTTTTTATAAGGCAATTCTATTAGTCTTAATGGGTGTCGTCTTTATGCAGAATATACACAAACACTTGAGCCAGTAGTAGGAAATAATACTCATACTGATTTCTTTACAATAATTTCCATTTCAAGTATCATTTTCCATTTCACAAAAAGAATATTTTGTTTCAATATATAGATTTTTATTTAATAATAAAAAAATCCTTCTAACTTTAATTAAAAATACCTTGTAAGTTGTATATTTATACAGTAAATAAAAAGGGTAACTTGTTTCAGTAGTTAGTCTTTCCTGAGTTAAAATCAGGCCCAATATTTAAACTGAACTGCATGCCAAAGTAATCAAGCCTTTTTAATGACCTTGAGCAGTTATTTCACCCTTGAGGCAAAAGAGAGATTAAGAGTTATAATTTGTTGTCTCAAGAGTTTTTGTGTCTTGAAGGTTCTTAGTGTTGTCCCGGTGTACATTATAAAACATTTAAAGAAGAAAAGGTAAAATATTAACTGTTTTAAGGCAGTTACAATAAAAAAAGTGAGAAGAGTTTAAAATCTATTAAATAAAATAAGGTAGATCGTAAAATCTAAAATAATGTATGTGTGATTTAACTATGGCGCTTTACAGTATTATCGTCCCTGACTCAGATTTGTTTCAATCCAGCACACATCTCCACTCCTAAGGGAGCATACAATGCATTTTGCCATTATAGGTGCAAAGCGTTACTCAAGCACATAGCCATCACATTCTAATTTTATGGACGAGTGAACCAGTCGCCACATGACAGCATTGCAGCTCTATAGCCTCGAACCCTTGGCTATGACTACGAGTCCTACGCTCTAACTAACTGAGTTATCACTGCTCAACAAGCTGAGTGAGTCAGATAAATAACTTTTGATACTCAAAGCACCAATTAAAGATAAAAAGGGCACTTTTAATACTCTATACTCTCAGTGTATTGCGATACCATGAGATAACTATACGAAGCTTTGATAAATATGAAAATATTTTTTAAAGTGATAAATAAATTATAAAACAGATAACACAAATTTAAGGTGACATATTAATATAAATTATTACTGGACATCAACAGACTCTCTATACCAAAAGATGACCAAAACCAAGGTATCCAAATTCAAAAGTTCACTCTACTTGCCTAATCACTGAGTCAGTGTATGTGTTGAATTATAAAAGAACTTTTATAAGGAACAAACAATGTAGTGAAAACTGAACTCTGATCAGGTTTGTCATTTTGTGTGTGACAATATAGTAACTGATGATACCCAATTATATGATATCATAATAATGAAAACATAATATATAATATGGCATATTATATATCATTATATGATGTTAATATTACGCTATCATTAGTTAATCATTCAATCATTGATACAGCTGAGTTATCATGATGATGATACATTGAATCAATGTATCATCATCATGATAACTCAGCTGTATCTTTCAAGTTAGACACTAAAAGATTCAGCTGTCTTAGTAAGACAGTGCTATTATTAGAGGTCTAATATTACTACTAGTACTAATACTATTAATATTAGATCTAGACTCTATCAGTCTATGCTATAGATCTATCTATTAGATATATATTATTATAGACTCTATTATCTATATTAGTATATAGTATAGGATCTATATCTAGTATATCTATACTGACTATACTAGATATATATATATATATCACTACTATATCGTATATGTCTATAACGATCTACACTGCCTACACAGGCTACACAAACTAACACAGTCACAGGCTACACTTACACCTACACTACACTACAGCCAGGAAAATAGCTTCTAATTCTGATAATATCATAATTGTAATCTTCAAATGACTAAGAGCTAGAAATGAAGTCAGTATTTACCTGTGACATTAGTAATCTCAGGTGATTATATTGCTATCATTTCGACAGTCCTAAGAGCAATCCATGTTTCCCCGCAAAAGCACGTAATAAACAACGAATTTGATGATTGCTTTTCTACAGCTGTCACAGAGGATGAGCAATCTGTGTAAATTTGCGGAAACGTCACATCCGATATGTTTTCCCTGGTGCTAAATTACGGACTGTCTCCATTAAATAAAGACCCATTCCATCTTTCTAGCTGTCTGATTTTCAATTCTATTCATTTCAATTTATTTGGAAATATAACGTCATTACAGATATGGAATAGATATTGATTGAATTGATAAACATATGATTATTTTAGTCAATAATGAAAGGGTCATGGTATATAAAACAAAGCCAGCTCATCACGATGTTCTGGACTGACTACTTACTTTAACTCTGCAACATAATATTAATACAAGATCCAGTACAATGTTTCTTTAGATATCACAAATTAAATATTTTGAAAAAATACTATTGGTTATACAGGAATATTGGTTTAGAACGACTTACCAACTGAAATTGAATGTTTAACCAGCAAGTTTCTTTTTTAAATGGAGTAAAACTATTTTTATTTGACAATCTTAATGATCATGAAGCAAGTTCTTACATTCTTTTTTAACCTGGTCTTATATATATATATATATATATATATATATATATATATATAGGGGCGCGCGCGCGTGTGTAATATCCCTTTATCTAGCCCTGTCACTAATTATTAGAGGAATCTATTCATTTGAATTTTGTCTAGTTCACCATCTGCCATATATCAGTGAATTTTCTCCTCTGGACCAAAATGAGTGTTGTCACTTTCTTATGCTGTATCCTGGTATTTTAATGTATCAATGTATTATTAATATATGTATTTACATTTGTATACAAAATAAATAAAATGAAAAAAGTCAGGAGTAAAACACAATTAATTGCCATCATGGAGAGCTGGATCAAAATAAACTTTTCGGGTTAATGAAAGACCATCATCCTCGATGGATAATCTAGATATCAAACCACCCATATCAGCATATGCTGAAGCGTTCCAGCATTAGGACTATACTAATACTGCAGTCTATTTAGATTTATTCCCCGTCATTGTAATGTCATTTGATAAATTTCTAGAGCAGATTACAGTTCTATTGCAATTGTTTATGATGTATCCATATGTAGAAGCAATAAACAATTAACTATCAATAACCACAATTTGACCAATAATCCAATAATCCAGTTCACATTTTTAAAGGTTGAACAAATTTGTTCTCAACATTATCACATGACGTAGATGCAACGATCATCATGGCTCTCAAGTTCAGTATGATTCCTCGTCGCTTCATGCCATTTTTATCTCAATTACGGCAGCGTGGTACAAACGTATTAAGTGTCATAGGTAGAAGAGTAAGTATTTATACAGGAATGTCTTTATTTCAGCAATTGCGCCTGTTATATGGTCGGAATTATGCGAAACATCCTAGTGACAAATGCTCAGTTATTTGTTGTTGTAGATCTATTCGCTAACAAGACAACTCGTACCGAAGACAACCCGTACCCAAGACAACTCGTACCAAGACAAATCATTCCCCCATTCTGAGACAAATCGTACCCTCCCCCCATTCAGAGACAAATCGTAGCCCGATTCTGAGACAACTCATACTCTCTTCTGATCCCTGTTACTAGATCTAAGTAACTAACTATATATGGAATAGACGATAACTGTTTAAATAAATATAAATCATTTCCCAATTTAGGACATGGAGATGAATTTAGCTAGTAGCACGTTTTGTACGATCAATAATAATAACCAGAATCATAGAATATAAACATAAACTATTAGAAAGCACTTTCTCTTTGTAGATTGTTAAATTGATTAAAAACTGTGAATTGTGTGTGAAATAATCCAAGTGTAACAGTTAGTCAGTGATCTCTGCTCGGTCTGGTGTTAGAAAATAGTCATTTTTGTGTGATTAATACCAATGACAAAGAAGGCTGTGTAATTTAATTGGAATCACTCGAATCTTATGTGCCAGTTTTTTCCCATGTGAACTTCACCAGCTGACACTTTTATTTAGTAGTTGCTCCTTGATATTCATATTTACTATACTGTTGTGAATAAATTAATAATATGATACCAACATCTCGCTGATCCAGACGTCCATGGCCGATGACAGATCGTGATCCCTCCATATACTATGGGGGTAATTTTGGGACCAGACAAGAGGCATTTGACTGTGATGGTTGTCACAGATGGCAACACCATACTTATAACACAGGTAAATAGTGTTTATTTTGCTTAATAAGGGTTAATTTAGTAATTGGCTAAATTAAGAGGGAGAATCATTATCACATGATACTGATATACAGAGATTCATTGCACTTTGTTAAGGAATGGTCTATTTACATGCCACAGTCTTAGTTTGACGGTAATATTACAATGTCACTTTAATAATGATTTATTAATTTTTTTTCTTTATAGGCATCTCACATAGCTTCTACAGGCAGATGCAGCACAGAGATGATCTTTTTATGTGGAGGTGTGCTGATTGCAGCATACCAATGATCCATGATTATTCACAACTGATTAGTCTGGATGCTGAAAACACTCACCTGCCTAAAGAATTTTTGCCTGATTGTGATCTGCAAGATATCAGCATTAATCTAAGTCTGGTCTTTACACCACATCAGTATGTCATTGATGTCTCAACATTCAACATAAATGGTGTATTTTACATGCCCAAGGAAATTATAGAACCTTACATTCAGGACACTGATCCAGCAATGACTATGCTTCGCAGGGCATGCAGGAAAATATATGCCCCTGTTGTCGAGGCTATTCAGCATACTGAGGCTGAGTTTCATTTTAAATATTAATAAAAGTATATTAGGTTTCAGAAATGTTGTAGTTATGTTACATACCCTCATTGACATGAACACACGAATAGACATAGATGCAACACTTAAAAGTTAAATACAATTTAAGATCAGAAGCGGGTATGAGTTGTCTCAGAATGGGGGTACAGGTTGTCTTAATAACAGATCCGGAACATTGACGTTTAAGGTTAAATGGCAGGATTATCATGGTATTATCACTCAGCGGACCCCCTATAAATCCCACAATGCAAAGCGCACCTGGTTTGTTTTGGTTTTTGACGTCATCATGCAATGGCTCTGTCGGGTATGAGTTGTTTACAATTTGTTGTAGTCTATTCATTCTAGACAGTTCAACCGGGATATAACGGAGGATAGCAGGATTGTAATAAATTATCATTTATGCTGGGGGAGATAGCCATACATTTCACATATACTGAGAAAGTATTTTAATTAACTCTGTTTAAAATATGTATATTTACAAGTAATACATGGATGTTTAAACGTATTAGCATTCAGGTCATGTTCCCTGTTATTTCTTACTAATTTTTAGGCTAATTTCATTGTTTTTGGTGTATGTTATTACACTTCACAAAGATGGGTGAGATCACCAACATTACTATTCCTTCAATGTTTTGACTTACAAACCAAGCCAAAACGCACACAGATAAAAAATAGTAATATCAAACAACTGGTTGTGTTGACTAATTTGTTGTTTTAATGGGATGTGAGACAACGACCACTAGTGACTAGTACTTATTTGATCAATATATTCAAGTAGATTTTTAATTACATTTCCTGAAACATGTGTATCTAATCTGACACACAATCTGATTTTTCTATCAGACTGTGTGTGTGCATATAGTACTAGTTTAATTGATTCCAGACCCAAATTAGTCTCACAAGAAACCATACTGAGAACAAGTGGTAGAGCACTAGAAACTATCCAGTTGTGTAATCAAACCACACATGAAAACAAATCATATCTACTTGTTCTAGCTTTGAAGATGATCCACAAGATTATATTATCTCTTTTGAAGTGCTATTCCAGATGGTCTTCAAGAGACATGGTTTACCAAAAGCCCAGCTCCTTGTAATCCATACAATGCTCTATGCATAGCTCTAATACATACTTCAGCATGGCTCTTCAAATCATTTGCCAGAATCACACAAAGATGTACGATATGATCATTCTCATCTATAATCTGTCATGAAAGGGGCTCTGGCAAAATGTTGTGTACTTGGTCTTGGCAGAGTTAAAGCTGTGGCTGCGTTTGGTGATGTAATTGTTCGTCTTTTAGCTTCTGTAGTCTAGTTACTCTAATGCTAGTCAACAACAGGTCATCAGTGTAACAACATATATTATAAGATACATTGTTTACTGTAATGCCACAAGTCGTCCTAGAAAGGCCACCATATTCTGCTATAAAAGAGGGCGCCTCCATGATCTAGCGGTAGCGTGCTGGACCACAGATCACTACCACCCGTATTCGAATGCCGGCATGGGCATATCTGAAGGTTGTTTCATCTTTGGCTTCGCTTCATTGACTTTGGAGGTCGCTCGGCCCATTTAGTCTACCTGTGCACAAAAGTGGCCGCAAAACATCAATCATCATCATCATCATCATCTGCTATAATGGCATGGGCATATCTGAAGGTTGTTTCATCTTTGGCTTCGCTTCATTGACTTTGGAGGTCGCTCGGCCCATTTAGTCTACCTGTGCACAAAAGTGGCCGCAAAACATCAATCATCATCATCATCTGCTATAAAAGGTTAAATGAGAATGGTAATGAGAGACCACCTTGCCTAGTCCCTTTGTTTATGTGAATGCAGTCACTATTTGCTCGTCCCACCTTATGTATACTATTGGCTAGCTGTACCAACTTAGAAGTAACCTCCAGTACATAATGTCTAGGGCTTTTGAAAACAAAATGGCATTAGGGAACTTGTAGAACTTACTCAGGACATGTATTATGAACACTTGTGTCACATGTTTTGGAATAGGAACACAGAGAGCTGACTGACGGCATGTAATATGGAATGGGAACTTTGTGAGCTGACTCATGGCATGTAATATGAACACTTGTTTCACATGTTTTGGAATGGGAACATGGAGAGCTGACTCATGGCATGGGTTAATTATTTTTAAATGCATTTAATACAGTTTCTAGAATTTTACTTGAAGGGACAGTCCACCATGAGAAAATGTTTCTTAAATATGTAATGCTTAGAACAGTAACCAAAAATTCCACAATAATAATCATGAAACATACCTGATATCATTGATATAGGGAAATAATCCAAATTACTGGAGGACCCGCCATTACGGCTGCACCGGAAGCCAGATTCGAAGTGGGGAAGGAGAAACTGAAATGCTCTGACATCACATAAGCATGCTCTAGACTGATGCAGATTATAGTTTCTCTTGAGCATTAATATCTGAGGCATTTTAAAGCTCAAACTGGTATGGTTATATGTCATTCATAATGTAATTTTAACAAGATAATTGCATTATGTCCTGGAATAATTCTTTGCTCACACTTGTTTACATGCTTTTATATGGGCTCTGCAGACTTCCGGTCAAACTGCTGCATTCAACTGACGTCAGCATTCAGGAGCTTCCGTTCTCTGTCTGTCTTCAAACTGACAGTCAATTAATCAGCACTTTGAATTGGATTATTTATTATGTGGGTGATCGTTTACACATTTCGACATTATTTATGATATTTGTGAGTATAGCTGTATTAGTCCTTAAAATTTGAAATGAAGGTGGACTATCCCGTTAAAGTTTATTCTGCTAGATTTTAATAGAGTAGTGCACATATGAAATGTATAAATGATTTTAGAAAGTAAGATTTCTTAATACTTATAAGGTATAAATAAGCACGCTGAAAATATTCATAGGAGTTTAACTTCTCCTTACAGGATAGACTACAAGATAATAAACACATTTTGAAATCAGATGCTCCTAATATTTTGCATTCAAATACACATGCATTAATTTTGCCAAAACCTTCATTCATTTTCATAAACAGTTATGGATTAATTTGTATACAGCCTTTTCAATAACAGCAGATGTCCCCCCCATGGGTCATCTATTTTACAGTACCATGTCACCTATTTTATTGGCAGAAAATAGGTTTGCTACTTTGGTTTTGGTGAAAAAGTGACCTAGAATGCACCAAATACTCCAACTATTTCAGGGGAGAGGCCTTAACCCTCCTTCCAATGGAGAAGGGCCACTATTGTGCTAGTATGACTATCACTACCCCATGGCCTAAATCACATTAAATAGGTTCTTTATAGATTTGTATCAAATGTATATATTGTATTGTCAGGTCTAAAAACATAATACAAAGTGATCATGTCAGGTATCTTTATATTTATGAATATTGTTCATATACTTCAGTTACATTTCTTAACACAAAGGAAGCTATCATTTTATTGCTAACAATAGTTTTTCATCATGTCCTAACCAGTGTGATTTGATAATCTTAGCTTTTCTACTATTACGGAATTTACATAAATATACCTCTTTGTTGCAAGCATGGAAGCACAACTTCTGACAGTGAGAGGGCTGAATTTCCTGGAATTCGATCCCGTTACACGAACAAATTAGAGTTTTTAGAACCGGACAGATATGAAGAAATACCAGCATATAGAGTAATGGATAGGAAAGGACTAATCATTGATCCAAGTCAGGATCCAAAGGTGTGTCACAAAAATATATAACTTTTGTCTATATCTTTTAATTTCAATCTCTCTCTCTCTCTCACACACACACACACACACACACACACACACACATATATATGTTTTTGTTTTGATTTCCAGGTTGACAAAGACACTGTGGTCAAGATGTACCGTTGTATGACATTGCTGAATACAATGGACCGTATTTTATATGAGTCTCAGCGACAGGGTCGTATTTCATTCTACATGACTAACTATGGAGAAGAAGGCACTCACATTGGCTCTGCTGCTGCTCTAGATGCAAAGGATCTGGTATTTGGACAGTACCGAGAAGCAGGTAACTAAGCATACAGTTCTGAGAGGATGATTTAGCCCTTTCATATAAGAACTAATTCCATTTCCGATTGCCGAGTTCTAAGCAGTAAAATGGAACAGCCGTTTTGAGCAATGCTCAACATAATTTTGCATTTGAATTACAAAGAATGGCAGCCGCTGTTTTAGAGTTCCACCATAATTGGTTGCATGTCTCAGAGAAGTGTTTCAAGTTTTGTTCATTCCAGTGAACTCATGCTCATATAATTAATATAGGTGTTCTGATGTGGCGAGGCTTCTCCTTGGATGACTTCATGAACCAATGTTACGGCAACTCAGGTGATGTTGGAAAGGGCCGTCAGATGCCTGTCCACTATGGCTCATTGGATTGCAGCTTTGTGACGATATCATCAACACTGGCCACTCAGATGCCACAAGGTAAATAGTGTCTGCATTGCTTATGCACCTTGAGCCTATAGAAATTTCATCACATAACTTGATCATAATTTTTTTGTGCAGCGATTGGATTGGATGAGAAAATGCAGAACCATAAGTAACAACAGGACTGTCTATGTAATGTAGTGACCAGATTGAATAAATTATTTTTTACTTTCATATAAATTATATTCTGATGTAAGATTTGTAAATATATTTACAGAAAGTGATTCCATTATAGGATGATTCTGTAGAGACTACAGGAGCTGAGCAGTGGCAATTTGCTTTTTTTGTCAATAGCTAATTTAAATTTTCTTCTCATTAAGCAGAATGAATAGTTTTATGTCACAGATCAGTCATGATTTGTCACCAGTTTCAAATTTTTCCAAACCATTCAGCTGCTGGAGCTGCATACGCCTACAAACGTGCACAGAATGGTTTGATAGTGGTGTGCTACTTCGGCGAGGGAGCATCCTCTGAAGGAGATGCGCATCCTGCCTTTAACTTTGCTGCAACACTAGAATGTCCAGTAATCTTCTTCTGGTGAGACTAATAGTGCATTGATGACAGATGGACACAGACAGATAGATGGACACAGACAAATAGATAGATAGATAGGCCCAGACATACAAATAGATCAAGAAAGAGAGTTTACTGGTTTTTGCCAGATTTAGGGTTTTTCCAGAACCAAAAATAACAATTTTTTAAATGAGGAGTGGGTGAAATTGGTGGTTTGAAGAAAATTTCTCTTGCAAAAGGCCTGTATTGTCATCCCCACTCTAGTAGTCTCAGATTGTCCTAAAAATGGACAAAACCTTTTTTGTATGGGGGTTTACGTTGCCCACCTATACCACCTGCTGCTTGTGGCTCACTTCTCTCTCCAATATCCTATTCTGCTTTTCACAGTTTTTTTTCTCCAAAAGCCACTCTCATGCCCTATAGATAGACACAGACAAACAGATAGATAGATAGATACACAGATAGATACACAGACAAATAGATAGATTGATTATACAGTTTCCATATAATACAAATATTATAATGTATATCAAGCAATATCTATTTACTAGATTCAATACAGACTGAGGGACTTAAGTTAGTCTGTGCTGTCTATGATTCCTTTGCCTGCAGTCCTCTTCACATTACCTTATTTAAAGATCCTCTAAGATGAGGAATACATTTATTACCATCTTTGGCGAGTAATGTGAAATTTCAGTAATGCTCTGTCCAGATCACTTCACTCACTTTGCCTTCAAACTAATTGTTTGTTTAATCCTATAAAAAACTGAAAATTCAATTTTCAGTAGAAACAATGGATATGCCATATCAACTCCGACTCATGAGCAGTACCGCGGTGATGGTATAGGTATGTATCTGGGATTACATTTAAGAACTAATATCTCTAATTTTCTGTCTGCTTTGTCAGTCTGAATAAGCCCGGTAAGTCAGAGGGCTAACTCAAAGGCCACATCACACAGTATACATCACACAATTTATAAATCTCGAAGCCCCACATACTAATACATTATATAAGTAATGGTTGTGCTTAATTTCCTTGCACCTACTCTACATTGAAAATATAATTGTAACAGTCTGCCATATGGTTCCAATCTAGATCTACTAATTTAGCAACTTTTATATATTAAATATGTTTGTGTACAATCTTGCGCTGTCACTGTGCCATTTCTACGTACCTGTTATAGATATGTGAGCCATTTCTCAAATAGTCTTTGCTCACTAAGTCATTCCATGAATGCAAGAAAACAACTAGGATAGTAATGGATTTGAATTGAGGTTCTCTCACTTAATGGTTATTCACTCAGAAATTAAACTATTATGATGCCAATTATATTGGGTATATACAACTTTAAATCATGGCTAAAAACCTGTAGGTCTTCAGTTCAAATCCATTGGCTGGCTGCTGAGCTTTCATGTGCTTAGTTCAGCGGTTGACTCAGTTCAGCATAAATGACTACTGTGTGTTCTGTATATATAAATGGCATGAAGAAAGAACCTCATAGTCATGGAAATGTTGACACATTATACAAAAATGTCCTCAGAAGGAAAATTAATACAAATATATATATATAAGGATAATGATGATAAAAGAACGTTTATGAAAGTAAGTTTTTAGAGCAGTGATACTGGATTTGAACTATAAAACGTATTAGAATGTTAAGTTTATAAATAATACAATTAAGTTTATATAATGGCTGAGCTCGAATAGGCTTGATTGAAGCCATAGTACCCAGGTTATGAGATCACTAAGGGCCAGAAATCTATTAACTGTAGTGTGGGGAGGGAATGGAATACTATCATGTTACTGAATATTGTTCGTGGTGTGTTTACGGTAATTTCTAACATACTGGAGATGTACAGTTATGCTTAGGAAACAAATTGCTACGATGAAATGACGGCTCTTATTTTATTCCATTCATGGTGCAGTTATCATTCATTCCAAACTGACATTGTAAAACTGCTGTTACCTATTAAAAAGCAACTAAAATACATTAACATAGCACTTCAACATTCAACAAAGCACCACTTAGGGACAACAGATAGTCTTGAAAATAAATGACAGGAATACATTCATTTAAAAATAAATAATTGTCCAAGCCATTGATCAGTCTAGTTATCAAATAACTGTTATTTAGTAGCATTTCATATGTATCCATATTCTTGGAGCCTTTTACATGATCTTGATGTGTTTCTAGCATCACGTGGCCCTGGTTATGGTATGACGACAATACGAGTGGATGGGAATGACGTATTTGCTGTATATAATGCCACAAAAGCAGCCCGTGAACTATGTTTAACTCAGAGTCGACCAGTATTATTGGAGGCCATGACATACAGGTCAGTGTGTTGTCAAAACATTTTTTATTCCCTTTAAGGACATATATTTTGTGTGGTGGTTCTCATTACTTCAGCCAATTTGATTTATTGTGATCTTTTTTCATTTTCTTTTCATCAGGGCTAATGGAAATTAACTCCACAAATGTTTTCATCTTAAATGACCTTAGCATGAGTTCTTCATTGTTTCTGTTATTAATATTTTCTGTTTATCACATGCCCCATTTGATTGTTAAGAATACTGTTATGTATATATCATTATATATTCACATCTGTAAACAAGTAACGATGAATAGACGCTCTTCTGATTAGCATTAAAATTACGCTACCTGATAGTTTGTATAAAAAGCAAGAATAAACATTTTTGTTGCCAGTTTAGGCTTTAGTGAGATAGAAATGTAAAAGTGAAGGATAAATTATTTTTAAGCTTGAGTATGTTAACATACAATTACGAAGTTGGCAGGGGAACAGATTGGAACTCCCCACCCTAATTATCACCAGCTTCTTCTTGACTAAAGTTATACAATAACCACAGTCTTCTAACTTTCTTCCTAGCTAAGAATCCTCGTCTCGTTTCTCGTATTTCCTTTGGTTTCAAGAATTTCAGCATTCGTCTTGGCTTTTTTGGTAGGCAGCGGTGAATATTTTGGAAAACGCAGCATCTTTCAGCAATTCGATAACAAATTCTCCGGGTGTTGTTTTTGTCTATGTTAAGGTCATTTAATCCAAACTCATCCGAGCACAAGAGAAAAATCCCATTGGCCAAAAGCTTTTTTCTGTGCATAAATTATTTGACGTGAGCCAATGACTAACAATAAATTTTATCCCAGTCCAACATTGTGGTTGCAAATCAGGCGAGTATTTGGAATTAAATGGTTGCCCTTACCAACAAAAAGTCGCCATGGGTGAGTTGGTGACTGCTAATTTTCAGCCATGAGTTGGTAGATAGGATGACATATGGCCAGTCTGTGATGTTGAAATGAATATCACATTTAGCTTATTCATCCAGATATTTGGAAGATTCAATGATATAAGAAGTAATATCTCTAATTTTCTGTCTGGTTTGTAAGTCTGAATAAGCCCAGTAAGTCAGAGGGCTAACTGAAAAGCCACATCACGCAGTATACATCACACAATTTATAAATCTCGAAGCCCCACATACTAATACATTTTTTCTGCAGACAGTTTCGAAAGATAATGCTATGGTCCAGTTAGGACAGCACTGCAAGAATGCATCATTTAGGCAATGTCTAATTATTCAAGTGTAATAAATAATAATTGTGAGTTTTTAAATAATCCCTGAATCATTTGCAATCAGCCAGATCAGTATGATGATATCAGCCTTATAAGAATCGTTATAAACACTGGTACCAGTGTTATTATTTTGCACAAAACAAATCAATTATCAACGTGATCAATCAGCGAGTCTCCTCTATCTGCCAATCTTGCTTATAATGGCAGTCACCAATTTATTTCCCAAAATGGCCTTATTTACAAATGCTACCCGAAATGGTAGGCTTACTGACCTGCTAGTTTGATAAGAATTTAAGATGTTAAAATATAACCATTTGGTGGGAATAATCTATGATTAATTACATAAAATGACTCCATTGGATACCTGTTCATAGTTACCAGATAGGCAACATCTTTGTGTACACCTTATTCCGTGAACATGCAGTTTACACAGGTGTGGCCGCTTCCTGAACCCTAAATCACCAGGAAGATTTGAATTTTAGTGTTAACATGTGATAGTCCTGATCCTTGTCCAGATTGATACCTAAAAATCATTATCATGTAGACAAATTCCAAATCAATCCATATTTAATAACTGAGAATATATGGGTGTTGTAGCAGACCTCTTACTATGAGATTTTAGAACTCTAAAATATTTTTCCCTATATCAATTTATAAACCAACCCCATGATTTGTAATTGTGTTATATCTGTTTTGCCACAAATGCACAAAGTATAAAATTGCGTCATTGTTCTTGTAACTGTTATAATTTGGGAGAAAATCCAATTAAAAACAACAGTTCCCTTACTATCCAACTTGAAATTGGATAACTGTAACCTGGTCGTGTAACAAATAGACTCCTCTGATAAATTGTTCTAACAAGGAAACTAACTGGTTTCCATTTGTTTATGAGGAATATTATATATGTAGCTGTGTGTAACTGACTTGTCTGTTGTTTACGTAGTTTGGCTGCTGCATCTTAACATTCATCAGATGGTTTATTTAGGATCGGCCACCACAGTACGTCGGATGATAGCTCCGCATACAGATCAGTAGATGAGGTCAGTTACTGGGACAGGGAGGACCATCCTATTAGTCGACTCCGATACTATATGATGAACCAAGGCTACTGGACTGAGGCTGACGAGAAGGAGTGGATGAAAAAATCACGGAAAAGGGTAATGGAAACTGTACACAGTAATCCGATGACTGTCTTGCTATTTGCACCCCATTGTTTATGATGTTGTCGGCGTATGGAGCATGCGTTAGTAGAGATTAGCTGCAGCTTTGTGGTAAACAGTGAACTAGAAAATGTTAGCACTCCAGTTCAAATACTCCAACTAATTAGTGTCCAGACTCAGCCATATATCAGTACCTCATATTGGATGGTGACATGTCACGGTGTCGGTTATCTACTTGTAACTAGTAGCTACAAATGGGGTACTCCCTGGTGAGTTGGCGATGATGCTGGCCTGTACAAGTACTAAATAAAGGGCCATGTAGTGAACAATAATATAACCTTTGGGACATCAACTGGTTTTGGACGAGCTTTAAAGTAGAAACAACTAGAGTGAAAATAAATGTTACTCGTATGTAAAAAAATTATTTTACAAAATAAAGTTGTAAAATGTCACTTTTGTTTGAAAAACCTCTACTGTTTGACATTCTGGTATTTTCATTTTAACTTACTGACCACTACAGTGACTACTCGTGTGACATGGCCTACAAGTACGAAGAATGTTCATGACTACTCAATCACTACAACTAGATTTGTATTATATTTTCAGGTTTTAGATGCTTTCAGTGATGCCGAGAAGAGACTGAAGCCAAATCCAGAATTGCTATTCACCGACGTTTATGATGAGATACCTAAACGCCTTCAACAGCAGTTAAAGGAAATGAAAGAGCACGTCAGAAAATACGAGGAACATTACCCACTGAAAATGTTTGAAAAAATGGAAAAATGATGTATTTTCACTAAATATCATTGTATGTAACAGCTGATGTAAAAGATGAGTTAGAAATGCAGGTTTTGATGTGACAGAAGCCAATAAAGCATGAAAACATTCCTTGTAATGGATGTTTGCTGACCACAAGTAGAATTTACACCACATGGACAGGAGATCTGAAATTATTTGATTGGTTCTTAATTTTCTGATGGATAAAGTTTACCTTTTCCCCTTAAGTATTTTATAGTATTAATGTTTATATAATTCATGTAGACCATTCAAGATGTTTCTGTAATATAAATAATTTTATTAACTTAATATATTAATGAATTTATTCCAGCCCATACATACTGTTTTGCACAGTATAGTCACAGAACCAGAAGCAGTACTGACAAGTACATTCATAGGTAGTTGTCTTTTTGTATAGACATCTGTTTGGCCAGAAATCGAACCAGTTTTATTCACTTGCCAAAATATGTGCTGTTTTTTATTGTAACATAATCACTCACGTATTGCAAGTACTAATGGGTTTTTTGTATGATACTTGTGTGTGATTTTACGAGTTGTAGCACTAGTCAAGAAACCTATAAATTATAAGGATGTATGGAAAGTGTGAATCCAGGTTGTTACTTTTCATGCTATACTGATATTTGTGACTTTTACGTTGGACACCATAATAACTGTGATGATGTTAATCAATATGTTGATACTTCTCGTTGAATGCCTTCACTTTAATGGTATGAAAAAAGTGGTTTTGTTGTCACAAGCCATCATACAGCATATCTCTGGAGGATGACTCGTTGGAAACAGTTATGTGTTAGTGGATCTTGTTAGAGTTCTGGATATAAAGGCTAACAGTGGAAGATATCGACAATTTATTAGGATTAGTAGTGCATTTTTTTGTTAAGCATCTAAAGTGGTTGTTGAATAAAAATGTAACGTATTGAATTTATGCCAAAAGGCTTACACTGACTTTCTTCAGTCTGAATGTGTCCGACGTGATGTAACATTTCATTTTCTTCCCTAGATGTCTGTTTCTCTTGGTCACATTTTATCATTCATTGTCACAGATCCAAGATAGGAGCTGCAATAAATCACTGCACAATAAAGTCATTGATCAAAATAGAAAACTATACATCCCATATGTAAGTTTAGTCCATCGATATTTCTGTATAATAAATAGAAAATATATAACAATAACAGTTATGTAACAAAATCAGATTTCACATCAAGCCAAATTTCATCTAGTTGCATATCCTTGTGATATAAGAAAAACTTATATGTATTGTGGCATAGACATGTCCAGTCCCTGGATATAATTGACGCTGAGATTTCTCCAAGTTTGAAGTGAACACTGAATAAGTTCTGCTCTGCTTGTAGGACAATCTCTCGCGACTTCATTTTGTCTTTCACTACAGATATTTCTGGTCTGATTGATGTCAGGAGACTGGGCAGACCACTGGATCACCTAGAAATGCTCCAGATCAAGTAATCATCTTCAGTGAAATCAGAATAGTGCATCTCGCCTAGTGACAAATACTCGAAAATATGATCATATCACTCCAATTCTTCAAAAACTACATTGGTTAGACAGCGTATCCATTTCAAGATATTGTTAATAACTTATAAATCTATTAATGATATGGCATGCACCAGAATACCTGTGTGAACTGGTGTCCATTAGAGTCATCCCCAAAACTCGGGTCATCCAGTCGGGTGCCATGTCTCGGCTCAAGTCATATGGTGATTGTGCATTGTTGCAGCCCCATGGCAAATATTAGAAATCACATATCTGATTGCCATAAATATTTTTAATGGAATGCTTCAAGTTTCGATCCAGGATGTTGATGTAGTCCATGTAATTAATATTTCCTTCTCCAACCAGATCACCAAAGCCATATAGTGTTATACAGTCCCAGACCATTACTACGATATTGCTCCTGTTGACATGTTACATTTACTGACATCATGACTTTTCCATTCCCATGCCAAACTGTAATTGTTCCATCATAAAACCCAAGAATGAATCTGAATTTTTCTGCCAAGATGATCCTTGGAGTCTACAGCAGCATCCTGTTGCACCATCCCATTCTGGCTCCTCCCTAAACCTTAGTGATCAGTGACTTTTTCTAGCAACTCAGTTTAAGATTAACCACTGATGCATAGGTTTCCTGGCAGGTGTTTTCTTCAAATTGAGTCACTTTCAGGATTAAATTGACAGATGTTTTCTTCAAACTGAGTCACTTTCAGGATTAAAATTGCCTGTATTTTGATCAAGGATTCGTGTTGTTGACTTTGCATTCCTATTATATTACACATTGATGATCATTTGGAATTATACTTGTGCATGAGACGTGTATATGACTATTGTTCTATGATAAATATTCGGACCACTAACTAAATCTAGACCATATCAAACATCACCACGGATAATAACAAATGTGTCATCTTCCAAAACATAGCAGCTGGAACTAAGATAACAATATAACACCCCTGGTTCCTAAGATGTTCAGCCTGGACTGTGCCACATTTTAGTTACCATTACACGAATTGACTTTGCCTTAATGGACACAGAATGCATGAATGACCCAGAGCCGGTTTAACAACATTATAGGCCCCCGGACAAAGCAGTGCACTGGGGCCCCTATATATACAACTACTCACATGAATAAAAATGTTAATTATTGATAAAATTGAACATATATTTACTGTAATTGTACTTCCATCAAAATCAGCGTTTAAGTGTTTTGGTATAGTATTTATTTATTGACAGCAAGTTACAGCATACATAAGTTAGCATGGGGCTCAGGCAGGTGCTCATTGGGCTCATGCGTTAAGACAGCCCCCAAGAATGACCCACTTGCCAGCTTTTGATACTCTAGGGTATTATAACATAACAACATACTTAATGGATAATTCAATCACATATACAACTAGCTCTAGAGAAGTGTGGGTAATATTTAAACTATGATGCTGGGTTAAAATCGGACCATTATTGATTTTATGAAGGGATATGTGGGAGGTTACTGAATATAAACTGTTCCTTGCAAAATTAAAGCTCATTATATTTAAAGGGAAAACATTACACTGGGTGTTCTTTTTAAATCTATCTTGTAAGTGAAAGAACACATTAAAATTACTTCGTCAAATACCACATATCAATTCCTCTTCTTTTAATGGTACTGTGTGGTGTGTATCTTAGTAATAAATCAATGTGTACATATTTATTATATTAAATATTTTAAAATTATGTGTCTGTGTGTGTTGTTTCACTAAAAGTTGTTGTGATTCACTAAAACATTGGCACAACCAAGGAAATATTATTTTCCAGGACAAAGTATTCAAGATTTAAATTTTCTAAATCAAGATATATATGCAAAAAGCATATAATATTTATCCAATGTATAATCGATTATTGACTTTTTTGGCACAGTCTCCTCGGCCCTTCTAATCTAGCTGTCTGAACAACCCACTTTTATTTAAATTTTAACTGACATGGGATATCAAGACTATATGTGCCAGTACTCTTTTTCTTCTACAACTGGTTTTCTTCTAGAGGCATAATATTTCTTCACAGTTTTATTGTTCTAAGTGGATTTTTTCACAAGCAATATAATATTGAATATTTTTCCTGACATTTCCTGATGTTCAAGGACATTTCCAGGAATTGGAAAAATGAATTTGTTATTTTCCAGGACCAGGATGCGTGGGAACCCTGCTAAAATATGTATGTTTGAAATATAAAATTTATGTTCTTAAAATGTTCCACTTTGTGAACGCACAAGAGTGACTAAGTAACGATGATTAACTAGTGTGTGTGTGTGTGTGTGTGAGAGAGAGTGTGTGATAGAGTGGTGGCGCGGTTAACTAAAAGACACTGGCGGCATCTAGTGACTAGTATTAATCGTTGCAATTCTTTCCATAGTGCTAGTCAGTAATATGGTACGCCATAAGAATTCCTTGGTGCAACGAAAACAAATCGAATAATCGGGTCGATGACATAAAAGGTGACGGGAAAAGTATATGTTTAGAAAATAACAGTTACAGATTGACATACTTCTAAGATGGATCCACTCTTTCTAGCATATAGCTACTTCAGAAGGCATAAATACCAGCAGTGTACAGAACTGTGTACAAAACTGTTGGAGAAAAACCCTTACGACCAGGTATGGTTTAGTCTTAGACTCACTTACTGACTTAGTCAGACTTAGATCTATCATGATCATCTAGAGGGTCTACTCACTTAGATCTCCCTTTATCATCATGATCTTTTATTAGGTACTTTTTAATAATCGCTTAATTATATATTTTAGATGTTATTGTGGTCTCTTGCTCTTTCTAGGGAATGTTATATGGATCAATGAGAAAAAATTAAAATGGCCTAGACCCTTGAGCTTCGCCTAGGCCTCGCCTAGACCAATACAGTACGAAATATATGACAGTGTAGTAGACATTAGTTAGTTTTTTAACCATCAGTTAGTTATTTAGACACTAGTTATTTAAATATTTAGTCATTTACTTTTTTAGACATCAATTATTTTTTTAGACATCAATTAGTTATTTAGACATCAATTAGTTATTTAGACATCAATTAGTTATTTATTAGACACTAAATAGTTATTTAGACGTTAGTTAGGTATTTAGATATCAGTTTTTTATGCATCAGTTAGTTATTTAGACATCATGATGCAGTTACTTATTTAATTATTTAGACATCAGTTAGTTTTTTAAACATCAATTAGTTTTTTAGACTTCAGTAGTTTTCTAGACATCAATTAGTTATTTAGACAAGCTATTTCATTGAATATTAAGAGAGTTATGTACATTTTTGTGAACATTGGATTTGAGGTCACAGACCTTCCCATTCATTTCCATGTTAAGTAAGTAACCATAAATTTGACATTTTTGAAGAAGTATAAAGTCTCTAACTTCCTTAATATTTGATCTATAATCATGAAACAGATACCATTGGAATGTTTAATTCTTGTTCTTCAATCAGTATTAAAGTGCTCTATCTTTAATTTATATTTTTTTGTCACGTACCTACTTGAATGCTAGACCCTTGTGTGCTAATCATACTTAATGATTATTTAGGTATATATTACGTAGATCTAATTATTTAATTAAATGGCCAATTGCACCATTCATTTGATAGCTATAAAGTAGTATCAATGGTCATTCATCTTTAAAAATATCTGTTTGTGGTCACAAGTGTTCACATCAGTATCCATGATCATTCCATACAATCAATTCAGCTCTTTTCAAGGTTATCCCTTCACCATATCTCCTAAAACCAATTCAGCCCATATAGCTTCACCAACCTGATTTATACATCTTGCCCATAATTTAACTAATTCGACCCATTGTTATGAACAAAGCATGATGGATGAACTAAGAAGCTGGGTTGATAAAGTAAATACGGTAATATGATTAATTAAAAAAAAGAAATTCATCTACAGTCACGTATGTAATTTATTTGAAAAAATATTTAGTTTTTGACAGCTTGCAGTAGCTGAGGCCATATAACTACTATATAATATCGCAACAGTAAAAACATCATGTCCTATCTGATTGTATTTGTTAATCAAATATAGCCATAAAACACAGTTATATTCTAGTTCTGAAGTTAAGGTGTTGATGAATATATCAGATTTAGCCCACACCCACTGGAAACTTATGCAGTAGAGAGAACCAGGTTGTCTTCTATTTGATTTACAAATGGTTACATTTTGCTTTTTAAATGAAACACAAGTCATCTGAAGGAAATTATGATCAAAGTGTTGAATCGGTGATGGCCACTTTTATGCACACGATGGGTTAAATGGGCCAAACGACCTTCAAAGGTAATGAAGCGAAGTCAACCTTCAGATATACCCATGCTGAGATTCACAAATGGTTGGTAGTGATCTGTGGTCCAACACGCTACTGCTAGACCAAGGAGGTGCCCAATATCAAAGTGTTCGCCACTTTTGGATATTTTTTGTTCCTTAAGATTTGGAGACTTTACTTGATCAGAGCTTGACTTCTAGTTCTTTGGCCTCATTCATTGAGATTTTGTTGCACTAAGTTTAGGAAATTCACCATCTAACTAAGTTTTGTTGAAAATGTCATATATAATATATTTATGTAGTTCATACATTTTCATCCACTTTTCAACTGACTATGATTATATTACATTAGTAGATGGGAAAAAGACAAGTCAATAATGGGGAATTCAATAAATTAACATGTGCCAATTATGTACAAGTGTGTGGCAAAATCAGCTGTTTTGGTTGCTTAGCATGTCTAGGAGAAAGGATTTTTATTTGTAGCATCACTGATTTACTTGAATTATTTCTTATTCACAACCAATGATCAACAGAAAACAGATCTTAATTTATTGAATAAATTGGTTATTTGTAACTCCAGGAAAGACTATTTATGCATTCAGCTCCTGGAACTTTATCTCCCACTTGATCAATCTCAGTAATTTAAAATATCTAGTTTCCCAAACACATCATGTTTAGAGATTTATCCGGATCAGTGTAAGCCTCATACAAGAAGATGATTGTTTGTCATTAATGTATTGTGTTGAAAGTTCAGATTCTTTTCTATATTATTTGCTCTCAGATTGCGGGAAAGTAAATTTAAGTATTCTACTGATAAAGTACCTCAACATTCAACAGTTTTTGCTGATTTAAAAGTTAATTTATTTATTGTAAAGAAATATAAAAAAGGCATAAGTATACTTAAATGATTTGACTTCTTCTTACTGGTGATACATGGATTACATGATTTATGGCCTTCTCGATTATTACCTTTAGGACCTGTGTCCTGTAGGAAAGATCCATGGTTTGAGTTTCTGCATGTTTTTAGGTAAAAGAAAATATTAAAAAGTACTCAAATCAGTAGTAGTAAATAAAACCTACATTTATATTCCGTCAGGAACTGTATTCACTGTATTGGGTGATATTTTTGCAGGCAGCCTGGACTCTGAAGACACGTGCCTTAACTGAAGAGGTCTATGTTGATGAAGTAGATGTGGATGAGGAGGGCTTAGCTGAAATGTTGATGGATGACAATGCCATTGCTCAAGTGTCCAGACCAGGCACTTCACTGAAAGTTCCTGGAACTGGCAGTGGCGCACCCAGTCAAGGCGTTAGGTAGGCTCATTGTTAAACCAGTTAATTGTTATATAATGTTTCTGGCTATTTTGGGGAATATCAACCAGTCTCTGTGGTCTCATGGGTAGAGTGTGGGACTATTTACACGTGGTTATGGTCATGCTTTGTGGGAGGTCAGAGGTTCCAATCTCGGGGCGTGACACTATAGTAGGAGGAGTTTTTCATCCAACCAGGCAAGTGGCAAGGTTTTCCCCACCAAATATATTGTAAATTCTAAATTTATTTAGAATTAGTTCCTGTTTGGATGCTGTAAATTACACACCATATGCATCTCCCTCATTTGAGCTAGCCAGCCACGTAAAAAAACTGCCATTTCACCCATTATTATTATTATTATGTAATGCATGACACTTGTACCTATGTAATTTATTTTATAGGCCCATGTCACAATCTGGTCGTCCCCTGAGTGGTTTTGCTCGTCCTGGAAGCCAGTCCGGTAGACCTGGCACAATGGAACAGGCAATACGTACGCCGAGAACAGCACACACTGCCAGACCGGTAACCAGTGCATCAGGAAGATTTGTCAGGCTTGGAACAGTAAGTGTGATTTATGTACCATATCGCTCTTACTTATATAAATAGTCATTGTTTGCCCAATTGTATTAAGTAAATTATCTTCCCATGTACATTTTCTGTATTGTAATATGAATCTCATACTCCCAGTTTATTGTTTCACACATTTCTCATGCTTTGTTGACATACGAGATGTTTTCTAAAATTGATGCTGCTGGCATCGATGATGCCTGATTTTGCTTTTATAAAACATGCGCATGTTTTATGACAGGCTTCGATGCTCTCTACACCAGATGGTCCCTTCATTAATCTAGCCAGACTGAACATGGCCAAATATGCCACACGACCAAATCTGGCCAAGGCATTATTTGAATATATATTCCATCATGAGAACGATGTTAGAAATGTGAGTATAATATATAATAAGCTAACATGAATACATCTGTATGACCAATGCCTCTCTCTCTCTCTCTCGGTGTGTGTATGGGTGTCTGTTTGTTTGTTGTTGTTGTTTTTTTTCTTAAAAATGTGTTACTTTAGAGGATTAACATAGGTCCCAGCCATTAAGCCAAGGTCTTTTTTAGGCCTAATATATCATGATTTATGGTAGTACCATCCATTAAGCCGGCCTAAAAATCTGAATTTTTCGCTGCAGTATTTTCAGGTGACGTTTTAAATGCAGGAAATAGTTTTGTTTTCTTAATTCATTATTCGTACTAGTGTGTTTTGTATACTGTCACAGTGTCGATAGATCAAGGCAAATTATAATGATCGTTTACACAAACTGTTAACGCATATATAGGACTGCAAGCTTAAATTAATGGCATGATTAAACATTCAGTGAACCGCATATGAAGCCAATCACATATAAATTGACTTAGAAATAATTAGACATATTGTCAATTACTACTGAGCCTTTTGTTGGTACGTTTTGGTCACTAACGTGGCAATAACTGAGACAATGTAAATTACCAGTATATGCGGTCAGTTAGTCACTAAATCTCTATTGAAAATTAATTAATTAGTCAGTAATTATCCCATTAATAGTATAAATATGGCCAGACAAAATATGTATATGGGGGAACCCTAATGTCTAAGCTGCCAAACAAATGAGATACAACGCTTTTGGGTACGTGTTGTCTTGTTACGACGGTGCCTTCAAATTGAAAGTCTTAAAATGCACTACTGAATCCAACAACATTTATCCATAATTCCAAAAATCAGATGATTCTACATATAAATATTAATTTTCATTATAAAGTCATATATAATTATCATCAACTTGTTTCACTTCTATTTTTACTCCATGACTGCTGGAGTTTAAATCAAAATGAAGATTGATGTCTGTTTGCATATAGAGATCTTGAGTCTAGACAGTTGCTAACATACTGAAATTTCTTCTCCTGATGACTGGATTTCTTGACATTGAAATAGCACTGGCCATTAAGCTGACCTCCAAAAATAAGGGTCAAAATGTTGACACAAAGTATTGGCTTAATGGCTGGGACCCACAGTATGCTTCAATCATCTGGCTTGTTGGTTCAAATCTGAGTCACCTAGGTTTGTGGAATGTTTCCCTAAGGAAACCACTAATTAACAGTTCGCGTATCCAATATGGCAGCCACTAAACAAAGTTTGTTGAAGTAATTTACTATGTTTTTCTACCTTCCTCGGCAAATCTACTCATGAAATGATTGGATATTCATGGATATGATATATCATAGCATGGATATTTAATTTATTCCTAGGATTATTTTGTGGTTACATAGGAAAAAGTTGGTTATTTGACAGAAAGTTCATTTGGTCACGCTCCATTGATTACATTTACCAAAACGTAAGTACGGTTAAGTGTGCACTGCTGATGTCATTTGTTATTGACCAACATCTAAAAACGGAATATGGCTACTGGTACTAGAAGTTCAACCTCCATGTCTGAATCACAGGACTCTGACCCTTTTGAGCTAGCTGTTCAGAAGCTCATCACCACTAATAAGGCAGGTAAAACTCCTATTACATTGGAAGCTATAGTCCTGTTATTACGCGCCCAAGGACAATCCCTCAAAGACAGCTATGAGAAGCGTCTTGTGGAAAAAGATAGTCAGATAGCTGATCTGACAGCCAGAACCTGAGACCTTGAACTCAAATGTGATAGGCTTGATCAGTTTGACAGGAGAAACTCCCTCAGGGTTTGTGGCATCCCCAAATCCAAGGATGTATCATCTCCTGAAGATACGGATCAAATGGTGATTGATCTGGGCACAACTTTAAACCTTAACATCACCAGCATTGACATCGCTAGATTGCATAGAGTCGGCAACCATGACCATGTCAGAGATATTTTGGTAAAATTTGTTAAATTTGAAAACAAGATCAAATTTATGAAAGTGAGAATGAGTCTGAAGGCGAAAAAGCCAGGAGTTTATATAAATGAAGACTTGACGAAGCATCGTGTCCGCTTATTCGCCCTGGCCAGACGTTTGAAATGCAAGAAAGTATTATTGCACACTTGGACAAAAACAGGCGCAATATTCGTGAAGCTACTAAACGGGGAATCAAGCAAATTGTGTCTGATTAGATGTTACATAACTTGGTGATAACCTGTAGATCGAAGCGTGAGGTAAACACTTAATTCTATCTACATGTACTAACCTTATCTATATGTATCACCTCTGCAATATAAACTGACTATATAATATTGCTTTTACAACTTAGTCCTAATATAACTTATTTCTAACTTATTACAATACTTACTCTCCTAAAGTAGATGAATCCAACTTACATCCTGATGTATTCATGAACTATATTAGTCTCTTTCTGCACTATCAACTGTATAATAAGCACTAATCTACTACCATGTGAAATTTTGTTGGATAATTTCCTATATCTTAGTGTAACCAGTGTTTATTAAACTGTTATCCACATGAATACTGATATAATACACATCATGTTATGTAACTATACAATCAGTTGTATCATTCATTGTTTATGACCACAGCTGATTGCGATGTAACATGTGGCTCGCCCGTTATTCTATAAACATTCAAATGGTATATTCTTTGTTTCAAGTGTTCAAATAGGAATGAGTCATTCCTTGTTGTATTGAATGGGCCTGTCACATGTTGTTCTGCACTAAAATGTTCTATGCTATACTGTACATTGTTCTCCTAGTGGTCGTTCCACATGGTTGGACCATCCTTTGAAGTCATTCACTATTTTATCCAAATCAAATTGTCAATGTCCAATTTTTATTTCCAAAATTAAATTAAGCATCAGTTATTATCTGCCAACTAGGAAGGTAGATTTTCCCCACCTATCTAGCATCCTTCATGCACTGTTATTATCTTCAATTGTGTATAAATTTTGTTCTCTTCTCTGAATGCTTAAATCACATAGTCAATATAGTGAAAATTGTTATATCAGATCTGCTAGTGTTTGAATGTCTGGTCGTGTCATCTAATTTAAATGGTTACAGATAACATTTCTCTTGACCGGGTCCAGGTAGATAACAGGTATAACTTTAAAACTCTATATGAATCGACGGATTATTTGGATGAAAATGGAGATTCGCCTCTTGGACTTTTTTTCTTGGACTCTTGTAACCAAGACTGTAAATATTATGAACCTTATCAATTATCCCAGATGATCGAAGATACAAAGATTGCTCTGTCTAGTTTTCATTTAAACTGTAGAAGCTTATCGTCAAATTGGGATGCATTCTATAATCTTCTATGTGATTTGCATAACAAGGAATTTTCCTTTGATGTAATTGGAGTGAGTAAGGTGTTTCATGTTGACAGAGACCCCTGCATCGTTCTCCCTGGCTATCACAATATTATAACGCACTGTAGAAATGAGGATGGTAGAGGTGGCGTGGGTCTATTTATAAAAGACTTGAGCATATTCATTCCACATGTTTATGAATCTCTGTTTGTCGAAGTGGAAAATTAATCTCATAAGAAAATAATCACTGGTGTCATTTATAGACCCAACACTCTACCATCTGCCGATGTTGATGTATTTACATCTACACTGTTTGATATTATTGAAATTATCAATACTGAGGGTAAATCAACCCTGATTCTTGGTGATATTAATATTTGCTTATTGAAATATGGAACTAATGATAAAACAAGGGGCTATGTTGATGGTATTCTATCTCGAGGTTTTTTACCAGTTATTCACAAGCCAACCAGAGTGACCCACACATCGGCTACCCTGATTGATCATATCTATTCTAATCTGACCTGCAAAGACACACTATCAGGAATTATCTTAACTGATGTGGCGGATCACTTCGGTACATTCTATATTGTAAATGATTCAAACAGAAATACCGATAAACCTACATTCATTACTAAACGGAAATTTACTGAAACCAACATGACAAAATTTAAACAATTGCTATGTGATAGGGATTTTTCTGAAATAATAAATTATGATTGTCCTAACTCCGCTTATGATAAATTCATGTCAATCTATAAAACTATATTCAACGAAACATTTCCTTTGCTTAAAACACGATTCAATAAAAAATACATGAAACGTGATCCATGGGTCTCAACCGGATTATTGGCATCTGCCAGACATAAGGCAAAGTTATTTAAAAAGAAACTTAGTAAACCAACTGACGAAAACATTAAATGCTATAAAAAATTACTTGAATTTATTCAATAAAGCCAAGCACGAGCTAAAAAAAACTATTACTCCCATCTCCTAGAATTAAATAAAAACAATATGTAAAACACGTGGTCAGTACTAAAACAAGCAATAGGTAAACAAAACAACAAATCTAACTGGCCCCAGACTTTCAAAATAGACAACAAATATATTTCAGGTGAAACTGAAATAACAAATAGCTTCAATAAGTATTTTTCAAAAATTGGTAAAACCACCTCTGAAAATGTCCCTAAAACGTACAAAAAAGTTGACTATTTGAAAACACCTCAAATAAACAGTATATTTTTGGAAACTATAGAACCAGATCAAGTCCTCGAAATCACAAACAAATTAAAACCTAAGCTTAGTACAGGTCATGATGAAATATCCTCCAAACTACTCCAGGAATCTATTGAATACATTAAATATCCATTGACACACATTATAAATAGATCAATAATTACCGGTATTGTTCCCAATCAACTGAAAATAGCTAAGGTAATTCCAATACACAAATCAGCTAATCCCACTGAATTAAAAAACTATAGACCCATCAGCCTTCTCCCAGCTTTTTCGAAAATATTTGAAAGGATAATGTATAACAAGGTAATGAGCTTCCTCAATAGTAATAATATTCTTTACAAACATCAGTATGGTTTTCGTGAGAAACACTCAACAATTCACCCAATTATACATTTATTAAATCAATGTGCATTAGCTAATAATTCGACTCCTAAGCAAGTTACCTTATCTATTTTCTGCGACCTCTCAAAAGCATTTGATGTTATAAAGACAGACACATTATTAAATAAATTAAATTACTACGGTATTAGGGGAGTCGCCAACAAATGGTTTGCCAGTTATCTTGTGAATAGGAAACAATATGTTCAAATCGGTAAAACGAAGTCAGATATTGAATTCATGAACTGTGGGGTACCACAAGGATCTATCCTAGGTCCTTTGCTATACCTAATATATGTTAATGATATATCAAAATCCACAAATGCACATATATTATCTTTTGCAGACGACACTTCTTTAATCATTAGTGATACTGATATTTCCACCTTATATCAAAGGGCAAATGTAGAAATGAATAACTTATTTGAATGGTTTTGTGCAAATGGTCTCTCGCTAAATAAAAACAAAACAAAATATATGGTTTTCAAAGGTGATACAAAAAATTTGGATTTTAACATCTTGGACATTTCAGTTGGTGGTACTCATTTAGAGCAAATTGATTCTGAAAATTGTCTGAAAACTTTATACCTGGCTCTCATACAACCATATATCTCATATGGTATACTAATTTGGGGGAACGCCAATTCATCAATCCTTCAGAAAACTGTGTCCTTGCAGAAAAAAGCTATTCGTATTATTAATAATGCGGGTTATAACAATCATACTGATCCCTTATTAAAAAATTGTGAAATCTTAAAATTAAGTGACATGTATCAATACCATGTATGTTTGTTCATGGACCACTTTATTAGCAAGACACTTCCTATATCCTTGACATGGCCTATTCCGTCTAAATTGTGAGGTACAGGAAAATCGCATGACAAGGCAATCTAGTCATATGCATGTACCTCGATGTAACTCTGCACTATCCAGTAAGTTGCCATTAGTCAATTTTCCCATTATATGGAACAATTGGAATAGTATCCTTTCCACTTGTAATTCAAGATCAAAAACTAAGAAAACCCTTAGCTACTTACTCAGCATCTGTAAAATGCAACAACCCTTATTGTTGTCAATGCACACATGTCTAGGTAATTATATGATTCCTTGGTACCTGGTCCACATACTTCCAATACACACATGACCAGACTTGCAAATACACAAACGGCTTTTATCGAGCTGACTATTATTAGCTATGATTGTTCGGGGCCAATGGGAAGACAGCTTCGGCTACATTGGTCCCCCAATTTCTCTATATGTAATATACTTGTAAAATTGCATTATGTATACGTTATTTGATATTGAAATTGGAAATAAATACTACTACTGCTACTCATTCAGTTACCAGATACAGTATAATGCGGACCTGTATAACGGAAAATCGGCTATTTTCACAGGATTTTCTACAAAATGTCATGAATTATTTAAATAATTTGAATGCAATTTTACAGTTTGTAATTCACACATAAACACATAGCCAGAGGCCACACATTACCCAGAAGTAGATTTATTGATCCGCAGATGTTTATTTGTGAACATGCACCTATGACTATTCATTTATTGGTCCAAAAACTTGCTACCTTCATCTGAGAACTTACACTGTTTCAGACAGATGAATATTACCAGTAAAACATTGCTGTTACCTTTTGCACAACTTTACAAGATTTTATTTTCCACTCAAACACTGGGATAAGATTTATGTTTAAGTCAACAAATGATGAAATGATTACTGGGAACATTTATGAAATAAACAATTGTATGTAATCTTCAAGGATGGTGCAAAAAGAGGTGTATACATCCACTCCCTATTTGTGCCCACCTCCGACAATGATCACAGCTGATCATTCTCAATTTGAGGTCCACCGACAGTATAGCATAGCTATACTGTACATACTTTGTGTGAAAATATACAATATTTATATTAGCGGTATTAAAATACATGTTTAAAATTTTATTTTATATGGATATCATTCACTGAAAGACAGAATTTATTTAAATCATATTATTGAATAATTAATACTTTTTTGTTTATCAAAAGTAAATTATGAATGACACAAATATCAGAAAATATGACTCCAATTTCACTATCCTGCATAAAGGAAATCTTGTATATAAAATATAATCATCATTATAAAATATTTAGAATATGTCATAAAACTATTTCAAATTGTTTTTTTCTTCTAAATTCATTATTCCCAGTCATTCTCCATGCATTTCTTTAAGGATTTCCAGCATTTTGGTCAAATTCCCCATCATATTGTGGTCAAATTCTCCACCATGTTGTGGTCAAATTCTCCACCATGTTGTGGTCAAATTCTCCACCATGTTGTGGTCAAAATCTCCACCATGTTGTGGTCAAATATTATGTTATGCTAGAAGTGTATTCACTGTATGTGGTATTTACTTAAAAATGCTTTATTTTAAGATTGTTTTATGATTTGACCATTTTCACCAGGCATTGGATCTAGCAGCTCAGGCTACTGAGGCTTCGCAGTTTAAGGATTGGTGGTGGAAGGTTCAACTCGGAAAATGTTATTATAGGTTAGTTTACATCAGTGCACTCTTATCTTGTCTATTTCATTTATGTTTTAAAACTCATTCACAATTATTATAATAGCCTATATAAAATAATAATTGCTTTTCAGTTTTTAGCACAAAAATTTACAATTAAATTCCTAACTGAGAAGAGTTTTAATAATAAAGAAGAAGTTATTATGAAATCCTGGAAAAATACACTTTCAATTCAAGAAGCTGTATTGTGTAGAAAATACAAATAAATTTTCAATCCTCAGTCATTCCCCTGACAGTTGCCCAAGATTCTTCTACTGCAGGGATGGGTCTGTATGCATACCAGACATGGGTCAATTCAATTCTGGAATTGATGGTCAATTCAATTCCGGAATTGGAGTTGATTATTTATAAAAAAATGGAATTGGAATTGAGAAATTTTGAATCGGAATTGGTATAGTTTCCTACAAAAAATTAAATCCACAAATTAATTTACCATTTTACCACATTAACACCTACATGTGGTGTTACCAATATACTGGAACCAAAATGAATCTAGAAATTCGGTTACTTATATATACTACATAGCATACCTCGTAATCTATTTAACCAATTAAAATGGTCTGCATACTGTGGGCTCCACCTACAACACTGTGACACCACTACATAGCATACCTGTAATCTATATAAAAATATTGCTATTCAGGAATTTACCCTGTTAGATGTTTAGAATTGGCAAAAAACAATTTATCCACAAATTAATTTACCATTTAATTCAGAAATATTTCTTCCATGACAATCCTACTTGGAATATAAACTATTTGGAATTTGAATTGATAGAATTAGAATTGATGAATTTGATGTGGAATTAGAAATTGAGTGGAAATGGAATTGACAAAATGGAATTGACCCTATGTCTGATGCATACATTACATATATAGTTTTGTGTTATGTAAATGCATTGATAACACAGCTTATTGGGTTAACCATTTTATAATATACGTATTATTAATTAAGTTAAACAGATTAGGTACTATTGAATTGTCATGATCTATGTTCATTCTCATATTAAATGGCTATCTTATGTATAATTAAAACGTTTATATGATGTTCAATAAACTGTCCCATTTTTTAAACTTACAGATTAGGGATGTACAGAGATGCGGAAAAGCAATTTAAGTCAGCACTAAAGCAACAAGCAATGGTTGATACATTCCTGTATTTAGCTAAGGTTTATGTACGTCTTGATCAACCTCTCACATCAGTCGATGTCTATAAACAAGGATTGGAGAAGTTCTCTTCAGAAAGTGTACTTATGACAGGGATTGCCAGAATATATGAGGTGACACAATGTGTGCCACACACACACACACACATACACACACACACAATGGGAGAATAAATTAATAAACTTTTCCCCAGTGTAGTAAACAAAATGGGATTCATTCACTGTAAACCTATAAACAAATGTGTATTTTAAGCCTGAAATTAGCCATTTAAATATCATTTTGTTTTCATTATGTTTCACTTCAGGGTATGAATGATCTGACTAATGCTACTAAATACTACAGAGATGTGTTACATGAAGATAACATGAATATTGAAGCTATAGCATGTATAGGAACACATCATTTCTATACAGATCAGCCTGAACTAGCTTTGAAATTTTACCGGTAAAATATTTTAGCTACGATATGATTTGTTTTCCACTTAATCATCAAATCTGAATTTTTGTGTACAGTTTTTTATAAAGAACTATATCATATGTGGATGCATGCCTAATAATTTCATGTTAATTTAAGCTCATATGGAACATTTATTGGTGAGTGTAGTAAAAAAAGAATATATACAAGACAATGTATATGGCGTAGGTTTTGTGTTCAGCATAGGCACAGTGTAACTGTTAACACTAGTGTTTTATAAAAAGCATGTTTGCCAATTTTCTCTTTATTTCATCAAACATTTTGACATTTATAAAAGTCAGTGATCACCAAAATTGGCAAGGAAATAAACTGTGCAATGTGAAGAAAACCATCTTCACTTCATGTTTGATAAAAGAAAACTTTTTTATGATGGACATGTTATTGTCACAAATATCCATGGATATTATTTAATCCTGTAGAGGAGGGGGGTGCCTCCATGGCCTAACTGATAGTATGATTGGCCACATATCTATAGCACCTAGGTTCAAACTCCGGCCAGGCTATATCAGAAGGGTGTTTCATCTTTCACTTCACCTCATTACCTTTGGAGGTTGCTCAGGCCATTCAGCCTACCTTGTGTACAAAGGTGGCCAGAAAACAGCAACATTTTACACTTGTTGAGGAGGACATGTTTCTATTAGATAACTTGTAAAACAATACAAAATTATATCTGTACAGAGTAAAGCTTTTCATTTTTCAGGCGATTGTTGCAGATGGGTGTATACAACACCGAGTTATTCACAAATTTGGGTCTTTGCTGCTTTTATGCCCAACAATATGACATGACGTTGACTTGTTTTGAACGCGCAATTGCCCTGGCCAGTGATGAGAACCTTGGTGAAGTCTGGTACAATTTGGGACATGTAGCACTGGTAAGTTTATTGTTATGGAATTTCTATGACATATCTCAATGTATTATGCTCATCTTGCAAACTGAAGAAATGTTTGTATTAGCCAGCAGTTGAGCTGTGATGGCACAGTTAATTAGAGCACAGGACTTGTAACCGAAGGGTCACGGATTCTAGGCTCAGCTGCAATGTTGTTGTGTGGTGACTGGTTGACTATGAGGTCTTGATGGCTCTGTGTCTGAGTAATGCTATGTGCCTATAGCAGTAGCTTACATTGTATACTCATTCAGGAGTTGAGGTGTGTGCTGAAATGAAGCAGGTCTAAGTCAGGATACTAACACACAGAACAGCTCAGCTGAATGTGGTGCTCTATAAATCAGACATCATTTTCATTAATAGTCTGTGCTTGAACTTATTCAAAACCAAAGTACTGCTGAGTAAAGGGTTTAAAATTTTCCTTTCACCTTGAGGAAGGTTCTCACTATCACCTTTATGCCAGTGATACTCAAGTTGAATTGACTTTGAAGCCAGGACAAATTTGTTGGAATTTGTGTTGTGTATGTTAATCCTAAAATAAGTGAAATGTATGAATTTTTCGATAAAGTAGTGCATTTAAGTAAACTCAGCACATCGAAAATATTGCTGTGATAAGGCTAGCACCATTAAATGAATATGTGTATGGTAGACTTATCACAGCAATACGTTCGATGTGCTGAGTTTTCTTAAATGCACACATATCTATTGTTTACTTTTCGCTGACAATTCACGATCAAAAGAAAATTATAAACTATGAAAAAAGCTAAACATTTGGAGAGATTGTGCATTGTCGTGGGCCAGATGATCATCAAGAAGTGGATATTATTGTCAGCGTGAATTTGAATATTAATATAAAAATAAAACCAGAGTAATCCAGATGTGTGTCATGGCACATTTGTAAATCTGGCAAATCTTACAGAAACTAGAGTTTTTTTTCAACTGCCCCTGTGTTTTCAGTGATTTTTTTGGTCCTGACCGACCAACCCGAATTTTTGGAAGGAAAACTCTGTAAAACAAGTATTCAAAAACACATAATAAGTATCATAATGATTTCTATTTATATCACAGGGTATAGGTGATATGAACTTGGCTTACCAGTGTTTTCGGCTTGCCTTGGCATCAAACAACGATCATGCTGAAGCCTACAATAACCTTGGTGTTCTGGAGATGAGAAAGGGCCATATTGAAATGGTAGGTACTCCAAAAGACGATGATGATTGGTGTTTTATGGCCACTTTTGTGTGCATGATAGGCTAAATGGGCCGAGCAACCTCCGAAGGTAATGAGGTGAAGTCAAAGATGAAACACCCTTCAGATAACACACCATTGTCTGTCTAAATCCTTGTCCCACTACAACTTTAAGGCACTGTGGAATGTTGTGCTGCTTTTAAATGCATCATTTATCTATGTGCACTCTCCATTAATGAGCGTTGTATGTAAAATTTGGCCTGTAATACACAGCATCTACTTTTGTCAAAGCAAATAATTCTCTGTGTAAAATAACCCACTTATATGTTATAGCTTCTAGTCATTAGTCATGTTATATTATATATATCAATTTACAAAACATATTGAAAAAGTTATTGATATTTGCCATAAATTTGATGTTCACATATTCCTAAATTTTTTTTTTGTTTAAATGTACATTTTAAATAAAAATAAATCTACCATGTGTACATTAATTTTGGCAAAATCTAATTTTTACATTTGCTAAAATAATTACAATTGTATGAAACACTTAATATCCCTTTTGATATCGCATTGATCTACATACTTCAAATAACTGACATGATTCATTGATTAACTATTAAATAAGAAGATTCCACTGTCATTAATCTATTTGGCACAAAATCTCTCAGTGAGACCTCAGATTGATAATACCTGGTAAGTCTGCTTCGTGAAATAAAAGTTCTGTAAAATTCTTCTTGAAATAATTCCTTTCCAAAATAACTCTTTATAGAATTAAATAAAAAGTACTTTTATAGTTTCAGTAAATTAATTTCACTGAAACAAGCCAAAACTACTGCCATTGACAATATTCAGTACATTCTGATGCTTGTATTGGTCATTAATTATTTATTGTAACATGGATAAAAAGATACGGAGTATAGGTATTTTACTGTAGAATGACATAATCCTGTAGTTTATTCTTACTATCCTATTAGCAATAACTGTATTTGTAAAATACTCTTCTTGTGCAAAGAAGTAGAGGATGTTCTAGCTATCATGATTAATAATGGTAGGTCTGTGCTTGCTGATGTATCCACCTGAATGAGATATTCTTCTAACTTAATGCTGATGATGTTATTATCTCTTGCTATCATACACCACGCATGTATGGATCTCGGGTACCTTATTTAACACATGTATTTCCAGTCAGAGAATTATCGAAGTCAGTGTTATGAGACAGTAAGTACTATGGTGCCAATGGCTCGCGGTACTAACACCTGTTTTTGCTATTCACTGTTTCACATTATTTCGTGTATCATTTTCAGCATCATGTTTCACTGTTCCTTTTCTTTTCTAATCGCTGTTCATCATGTTGCTGATGGAAGTAAAGAGCAGCCATTATGAAGGTCTACAATTACACGAACCACGTTATCATTCCCACCTATGTTAGGAGTTTTGTTTCAATTTATTGGTTTTTATTTATAACTGCCAGGTTAGTCACTCGCACTCATAAAAGAGAACATGTAACACAAGTCTTGAACTCCCTGCATTGCCTTCCAGTTATATATAGGTCACAGTACAATATTTTGATGTACACTTTTAAGGCACTTCAAGGGACTGCCCCTCAGTACTTAGAGGAACTTGTCATTCTGTATCAGCCAACAAGGTCTTTACGGTCTGAGTCTGGAGCATTCTTAGCCATACCAACAACACGTGGAGTGACATATGGTAATAGATGTTTCACAAAAGCTGCTGCAACCTTATGGAATAATCTTCCAGTAACCATCAGAAAGTGCAAGACCCTTGATACCTTCAAAAAGAAGATAAAAACTAATCTTTTTGTTTCAGCTTTTCCTAACTGACTATATTATGTATTTGGCTGGAAAGAATTACATATTTTTAAAGATGTAAATCTGTTACATCCATAGGAATTTTTTATTGTCAAGCGCCTTGGAATAACCTTCTTACAGGTTATATAGGGCGCTATATAAATTTTGTATATTATTATAATAACACGAGTCTTGGTATGATGAGAGGCCAAATCTATCCCCTACCATACCATTCACAGAGAAGCAGCATGGAAATATGAAGCCAAATCATCCCTCAGTGGTCATTGCCAAAGTGTAAACCCTCAAAGAGTCTCCATGTTCCATTCACATTCACTCTGACACCCACAGTTTCTGAAAGTAATATTGGAATTCATCTATAAAATGGATTACCGGTACTTCTTTTTGGCCAGCAGATGCCGTGATCAGATAATGGAATATTTAATAGACTCATTACGATTTGGGTAATGTATATAACCCAATTCTGAGTTTCTGGTATCTAGGTCATGCAGAAGACACGGCCAATACTGGGAAGCTAGCTGTAGTTAACGTATAAAGCCTGTACATTCACACTTTGAGCAATATTTTGATAATTATGTTATTCATTTGAAACGTTTTGAGGGTTATATTACTTATAATATCTTGCGAGTCAGTGTTATAAATTATCAAACGAAATATCTTTTTTTATTCCTAATACATTCACATACAACACATCAAGTGGGTACCAGTATACAAATTTAATACAAGCTACTGAACCAGTGTATCTTAATCTTCAATGACCTTATAAAGAAAAGGCATCTAGTCATATTGTTTTTCATCTTTTTCATAAACATAATTGTATCAATTTTAGGCATGTTTACATTGTTATCAACTTTACTGCTTTGTTTTTATGTATTTTTAATCACTGAAATGAAACGGATATATTTTTAAATATCTGAATGTAATAGCCAGTGTTTAGCATATTTTTTTCACATTTTATTCTTGTTACTTAATTCACAACAAAGTTAACTGTATGTTAGGTGAATATTTTCATACCTTAGCCTGCGTCATTCTTTTAAAGTTTGCATCGATACATTAATTCTCATACAAGTTTATTTTATCTACTAATGACAGTTTGGTTACCAGTTTCGCCTAATTATCATTTCAACTGTTTAGATAATGGCGATTAGCATCAAATTAATTAGTTATTTATGTTACGTGGTGTTCTCTTCAGAGTAAACGTTTCAGTCAATATATTCCTGTATAAATCAGTGATGTAGTTTTGGCATTTTGTACACTTATCATGCTGTGTTTCGTAACTGAAGATGATTGATATGCTTTCAGGCTCGTGCTTTCTTCCAAGCTGCCTTCTCACTGGCTCCTCACATGTTCGAACCACATTATAATTTTGCAGCACTGGCTGATAAGGTTTGTATCTAACCATAAACAAGCTTAAAATGAACTCTGATAAAAGAGTGGGAATCAGTACGAACCGGTATATTTTGAAGTGCCTATATTGGTAACTGATTTATCAGAAATCTCTTATACCATTTTTTTTATATAACATTTGCTGTATCAATGAACATCTGTGCATGTGGATGTTTATGCATTAATTGTATCTTTATGTTTTACCATTTCTGAAGACAAGCAGGTAACAGTTTGTTTTTTTGTTGTTGTTGTTGTTGCCAGATTGGGGATCTTCAGACTAGTTATAATGCTGTGAAGAGAGCACTGGATACATTCCCAGATCATGCCAACTCAAACCAATTGATGAACACATTGAAACAACATTTCTCATTGCTCTAATAATTCCATCATTATTAGAAATATGTGTTGCATATTTCTCACACCGATAGAGGACGCTTCTTGCACTGGATATTTATAAGCAAGTTTTGCTCGAAACACACACTGTATTATTTTAACTTGGTCAAGTCTCAAATAACTTAATGTCAGTTAGCCGAATTTCTCAAATATTACCTCAAATACGTGAAGCGATCAAATAAATTGGGACTCTAAATTAGCTGGATTATAACCTCATCTCTCTAATGATGAGGTTGATTGATAGTTAATTCATGTAATAAATTTACTTCATATGGTTGGCTAGGAGGGTGAAAATATAAGAAATTATGGATATGGCATGAATGTGAGGTTTTTCACAATCTATGGAACCGTAATCCACATATTTCCTCTTCTGATGCATCCCTATAATAATCAGATATTACAAATTAGCCAGTAGTGTCTGTATTAATCTGTAAAGGAAACGCTATTTGTCAACTTACACATTTATAAACAAATTAACGCACCAATTTAAAAAAAGTAACTTTTTGGGTCCATTTCATAATGATGCTGTTGATGTTTCAGCCTAGCTGCACATAATGTTACAAGATAAGATTTTAAATACTTATTGCCTAAATGATGCAAGTCTATGTGGGGGGGTATTCATCAAGTTATTTCTTGCTTGAACAGTTACATAATGAATGTTGGTTATTGTGTTGTATGTTTGTATCCATTATTTCTCATTGTCTGCGGTGAAAATATGAACCATGTCATTTAATCTAAACTTTAAAAAATAACCAATGGACAGAATTGAGAGATGAGATTATTATGACTAAGTGAAGCACACTGTGTGCATCTCTGTTATGTTTGTGTTGTTAGCTTGAAATCCTGAATAAAATTATGCCATGCAGTTTCTTATTCTCCGTGTTAAAAACACAGGTCTAGGTACCTATGTGTGCATACATGCATGCACGTATAAATTTGGATGGTCACATCTGTGGTATTCAGCACACCACAAATGTGACTAAACATCAGAAACAACTCATTCAGCCAGATGAAACAAACTCCATCCGTATCACTCTAATGTCACTGATATTTAATAACCAAGGATGATTTACCATGATTACTGCAATTATTTGAACAATATTTCTTTTCAAACTCCCCATTTTTAAGGAAAAAATCATTATTTTCTTGACTAAAAACATTTGAACCAACCCAAACACCAGATAGTTTGATATTCCAACAACTGAAATGCTGAGTGATTTTTTTTTATTTAGACAACCGAAATGCTAAATAGTGTAAATTTTCAACAACTAAAACACCAAATATTTTATAATTCAAACAACTAAAATGCCAAGTAGTTTATGATTCAAACAACCAAAATGCCAAGTAGTTAATTATTTGAACAACCAAAACGCCAAGTAGTTAATTATTTGAACAACCAAAACGCCAAGTAGTTAATTATTTGAACAACCAAAACGCCAAGTAGTTAATTATTTGAACAACCAAAACCATTTGGTAATTATTTGAACAACCAAAACGCCAAGTAGTTAATTATTTGAACAACCAAAACCTTTCAATGTAGTTAGTATCTGAACTTCAAAACGCCAAGTAGTTAATTATTTGAACAACCAAAACGCCAAGTAGTTAATTATTTGAACAACCAAAACGCCAAGTAGTTAATTATTTGAACAACCAAAACGCCAAGTACTTTATTATTTGAAGTACAAAGGAGCCACATAGTTTATGACTAGAACATCCAAAACAACCAAATACCAAGTAGTTTATGATTCAAACAACCAAATTCCAAGTAGTTTATGATTCAAACAACCAAATACCAAGTAGTTTATGATTGAAAAACTAAGTAATTTATGATTGAAAAACTAAGTAATTTATGATTGAAAAACTAAGTAGTTTATGATTTGAAGACTGGTGAAATAAAAAGCTCCCCAAACATTAATAGCTAAATACCATATGAATTGAATATGAAACCCTAACATCATGGCATGCAGTGCACTACCCACGATCATTGTGCTATCGGAGAGTGTCCCATCTACAGGTGACTACAGAGTTCCAATGTCCATTTTGTTGCCATATAATGTGATTACTATGTTTAGTTATTGAAGAAACAACTTCAGATCAAGTTCAGCAGATAAAGCTGAAGTTGTCTCCCATTTTTTGTTGATCAGCTTTCTTGCACAACACCCAGATTGGTAAAACCGTGCTATAGTATTTATTTAAAAAACATATCAAGCAGTAATCAGTAATACACAATAAGGCTTGCTCGGCATTAATAAAATCTGAATTAAAAATATAAGATGTACACTATTTATATGCATCACTGCCAATATAAAACAGTTTAAAAATGTGTGCATTGGATGAAAAGGTTTTCCAAGAAAAACGAGAGCATTACCTGAATGTCACCAGGTTTGAATATACACTGAAGCTTTCACCGATACATTAATACAGAAATCATGCTGAAAATGATTAAATCATGTAGAGCAAAATGATAAAACAATAGTTAATAGGGAATAAGATTATCAACAAATATCCAGGAAAACATTATTAGAAAACAAATAACTAAAATGTCCCAATACCTGACACGGACATAAAAGGGAATAAATTTAGTAAAACAATCCGTTTTAGTTCAGGATACAAATATGTATCCAAAAACTTGTATATCATCCTGCCCCATTAGTGATGTGAATCGGATGGACTTAGACGATGCTAATTAATAAGAACGACAGGGCAGAACCCATGGCGAGTCCCAGCGACAAGAAGAGCGACATCATGGAGCCAGCCACTTCCATATTCTCTGGATCAAGTACCCTGGAAATATTTACATTAAAGATGACTTAGTTGTGCAGAAACAAAGCAAACATCCAAACTATCAGAACTGAACAAACCGTGGGGTTAATACCGATGGACAAATCAAGATAACAGGCGTGTTACTTTGTGGAATAATATATGAAACAAAATTACATATTAGAAATTATCAACAGTTTTTAATGGATATAAACAATTACTCTAAATTGGTAATGTAAAGAATACTCACCTAGGTCCGTACATCATGCAGAGTGTACCCAGATAGCCATTAGACATGCCAAAAAATAGCATGATGAGGATTGGTGCATAATCATTATGGAAGGCCACGTACTGTGGTAATTGGTTATGTGGAAGTATGTTACACAACAGGAAGAGTGGAATGAACACGACACGCAGAATGCAGAGCACCGGTAGCAAGATGCTGCCCTCATGAGGCTGAAAATAGAAGTAAAAGTAGGAGACGCTGAATTAAAGGCAACGAGTGAATATGGAGAAGAATAATTGATGTAAAATGGAAAAGATGCATACAGAAAACTAGATATGGGGTCAATTCCAGTTTGCAATTCCATTTGATCAATTCCACATCAAATTTATCAAGTCAAATTCCAAATCTGTCGATTCAAATTCCATTTTTTACCTACTCCAATCACTGTTGTTTTATATTATTGATGGAAAAGTACAATCAGTGAAGCATGCACACCAGCGGTCAAGTATTTATATTTAGTTTGAATGTTCACCAAATTTACCGGAAAAATCTCATACGATTTCAACCATAATATATTTTCATGCATTTCAGCCTAGAGATGCAATCTCTTAAAATGCCATAGGAATATCAAGGAAGGTATCATGGTAAAACAGTTATTAGAATCATAACTGTAATAATTCTGGAATATGTTTAGCCTTCATATAAATATGATGTTTTGTGATTTAATAAAACATCATCCCATTATAGCTGTACATCCAATATGCTTCAACTGTGTAAAATGCCTACGAGCATGTTTACACTGGATGGCCATGCCTTGAAGAATCTAATATTCAGAATCAGAATGCAGATGCAATGAGTAATTGAATGAATCTAAAAGTTCAGAATCCCCACAAAGACAATGTTAATGATTACCTAGAGATGGGCTTCAGCTAAATGCAACTCATCACAGTAACTACCAAATGACAATTTTCCTTGTATGTGTTATACTCATAGGGTTACTTCATTTGGTCCGTATTTCCCATTCCACATATAGGTTCTACCTTCCGCCAACCATGCATGACTGGGCAGTAAGGCCTAAATGTGGAACGGGAAATACTGACCAAAATGAAGTAACCCTATAACATGTACAATTGACCAGGATCATCCATTTCAGATATAGCACTATCATTATTTCTTTTATGAACAGATAATACAGTAATAGATCACCATCTGTCTCAGGTCTACTATTTACTGAACAATCGTGAAGATATTCAGTGTGAAATTCAGTTCAATGTTATGTCATTTGTTTCAGTTTCACATTGTACATGAACCCATAGTCTTCCACTCTAGCATCAAGCACTCTCTCATTTGGCCAATTTTATTGCCATGGTAATGTAATAGATTGCATGCAGGGAAACTGTGTTTTTTATCTTGCGAAGGGACTATTTAATAAAAATTCCATCCATAACAATCTGGCTTACCCACTGCATCAGACCTGCCAAAGTTCTGCCAACAAGATCGGTGACATTGAAGAGCAGGAAACATGTGACTGGAATGAAGTATTTTGATGCCCACGCTGAAGGATTGTCGTTGTCCAGGTCTGTTGAGAAGATCCGGGAAGTGATAGCAGGGAAGCATGACAGTGTGACGAGGAACACAAGGAATACACATGAGGCATAGATCCATATCTGAAAAAACAAACGTGAATTGAAATGATTCGGAATAAAGAAAGAGCTCTTGATAATTATACCAAATAAATGTTTATGCTTCATTGGCCAGAATAATGAAACTATAGAGAATTATGCAGATAGGATTATGTTGTAATCAAATACTGCTAGAATAATGAAGGACAGCCATTTGTGTGTGTAAAAATGGACAAATATTTTACAATGATAAATATACAATTTAGATAAACCAGTGGCCGACAAACACACATATATCCTTCTGAACGAGCAAATATGTTCAGCTTGTAATTCTGTTGTTCTGCACAATTTTGCTTCTGTGTACCAAATCCGAAACATTATGGACGATATGAAATTTGTTCGGATTAAAGAATGTTAATTTATAGATGTATTTAGACTTAAAATACATCTTTGAAAAGCCACCAAACTAAAGCTGTTTGGACTTGCTGTAAAACATAATGATCAATTAACACATTAATTAAGGTAGCACACTGGTAACAGGAATTTATACTTTTCTGTGAATTTGCCAATGCATCAATACAATACAACTGGTAATTAATGTATGTAATTACCATTAATGTTATTAAAAGAAAAATGACACTATCATAATATTGCGGCTGTGATATTAACTCTGACTTCAGACAAAATGTCAAATATTTGGACTCAAATACGGATACATCACACTGTGTAGAAAATCATAATGTAATGCATCACATTATTAAGAGTTCAACCTCTGGCTCAATTATAAAGTGGTGTCCATGATCCATGGACATAAAAATGTTGCTGTTTACGGCCACTTTTGTGCACAACGTAGGCTAAATGGGCCAAGCGAGCTCCAAAGGTAATGGAGCGAAGTGAAAGATGAAACAGGCTTCTGACATAGCCCAGTTCAGGTTTGAACCAAAGTGCTATAGATCTGTGGCCAACCACACTACCAGTTGGGCCATAGGGGGCGCCATTCACTCCAGACATGACCAATTCAATAGTTCAGGTTGAGACCAATACAAACCTTTTTAAAGACAATCATTAGTTGTCTGCATCCTGTTGTTATGGGAATAAGCGTCTCCCCTGAGGCACCTATTTCAGAGTGAGGCTGTTCATTGATAGACAGATGATGTGTCCGAAAAGTCCCTATGAAGCAACAAAAATATTTCTTGATTGAAACAGGTTACAATACGCAGCAGCACATCGTGTTAAGATATTGTTTCTACGCGGCCAAACAAAGTGCATCATTAATAAGAGAAACCATTGTAAACGTACCTGCCATAAAATAACGAGCAAATTTCTGAAGAGTAAAAATAACATTCATCAGGATGGACGATTAATTTGCATGTCATACAACCAGCAATATGTCAAATGTTAAAATAAAAATTATAGTTAATAAAAATCTGCATGTCGGGTCAATTTTGACAATAAACCAACTGGCAACTTCAAATAACAACAATAATAATACACTTACAGAACATGGCAAACTCAGATATCCAGCCATTGCAGTAATGATAACAAGTTCGGCTGTAAGGAAATATCCAAAGCCGCTGTCCATTGGTCCTTCACTCAGCCATATGGCAATAACATTGGCCACAGCCGCAATCACTCCACCCATACCCTATAATGTTGCAAATAAAATGGATGTAAAGCGAGGATGTAGTTCATCCATCATTACAAATAATTTATCAAGGACAATAATAAACACCCGTGGAACTACCCCATAATTTACACGTGTTGATGACAGGTTAGCTGTTGCTGCCAGTGTGATATGTGATATTTAGTGATTCAGAATTACATTGGATCTTAAATACACTCTGCACTGAATAGTTACCACACATGCCATATTAGCTGTAAATACACAATGTTGTATATTTAACACCAATTTGCTTGTTCAATTGTGTTAGTATTTTGTTTTGTAATTGTATATTCTTATGAATACGAAATAAAGAAGATGAAGATTACCTTTGAATAAATAACTCAAAACTGATAATGGCTTTATTCTCTTAAAGGACAAAATAGGTTATACTTTGCATTATTCAGAACGTTAAAAAATGTCAGCTGTCCAGCTTATTAAAATCAATGTTTTAATGAACCTTGCTGGTTTTTAGGCTAATGGGCCAAGCGACCTCCAAAGGTAATGAAGAGAAGTCGAAGATGAAACACCCTTCGGATATGCCCACACCAAGATTTGAACTCAGTGGGTAGTGATCTGTGGTCCAACATGCTACCAACTAGACCACGGAGGAGCCCGAAAATAGTTATTGTGGTACAGGATAACCGTTTAAGAAAATACCAAACATGATAAAGAAATAACCAACAAATTTGAGACATCTCATTGTAAACTGAAAAGTGTTCAATGTTAATTATGTTCCAGGTAGACTGTAATCGAACAAACCATTCCTCCCATCACAGCTTGGGTATATTCCTTTGGAAACATACTCGACAAACCAAATATGCCACCCTGTAGTACAGCGCTGCCAGCTGAAAGTACGACAATTATCGAAAATTACGTTATTTTAAGCGCGTTGAAACACACAGACTGAAGTACGGCCAATAATTTTTGAATATGACAGCTTTGCAACTCATAACTGTTATAAGCTACATACCATTCATAATAAATATCGTTACTATGGTAACGCCAAAGAAGACAAGCTGCCCTGGTAGAAAAGAGAAACATATTACAGTTTCAGTGATGAATGTGTACATGTGTGTGTGTGTGTCACTGTGTGTGTGTATGTAACTGATAATTTCAAACATGATGGCCTAGTTAAAACATGAGATTATAACAAATATGGAGTACCTGGATACCATCTTATCCATTATCATGACAATATTTAAAGTGACAAACTAGACAGACCGTATGCAAATTGTGGATTCCAAAGAATCCCCCCCCCCCCATAACATGCAATTCCTGTGAAGTGAACTATCATTTGCCTATCCAACATCAATGAAGACAGAGATTTCAGATTCCAGGACTTTCCAGTGTCAAATTCAAGGACCTTTTCAATGAATTCATGAACTCCTAACGCGCAAAAATTCACCCATATTTCGGAAGAAGTGTAATGACTGAATTCCTATATGTTTATAATTAGAAATATAGATCTGTATGTCCAAATTCCAGGACTTTCAAGGACCTCTACAAAATTTCCAGGCCTGGAATCCAAATTTTAAAATTCCAGGACTTTCCAGGTTTTCAAGGACCTGTGCGAACCCTGGTTTATTAGCCATTTGGTGAAGTGCCCAAGAATGCCTTTCTGGATCAGTTACCATATAAGCATATTATTATTATTATTCACATGCAATTGCTTTTGTTGATTAACATCTACATTTAACGAGTCAGAGCCTACTGATGTAAAGTATGAGATACATCGGACATGTACTGTCAAAGAGCAAACACGCATCGGAGTTGGATATGTTGGGCCAGAGTCGGAATAAACAGATAAATTGCCAGTAAAAATATCAACTTCAGGAAGATTCTGGTTGAAACCTTCCATTACGTATCCGGACTGTGTAGGGTATAACCCCGACTGCGGTGACAGATCATTAATTGGAAAGCGAAGGAATCAGCAAGATCATGTTGAATACATAATGAGCAGTCTGAGTAATTTGTTGGTATAATATTAAGCGAAGGTTCTGGCCAGTTCCTCGAATTAACAGGCATTTAACTTCCATGCATGTGTGTGTGTAATTGTATGTGCACATACATACATATTGACCAACGAAGATACTTACATCCATCCGTGTCGATTTTGGTAAGAATCACAGTCAGCGTAAACATCACAATCATAGCTATTATGGCGATGATGATGCGAGTCCACAATATCAAACTAGAGCAAAGAGTACAAAATGAAAACACATACTTCTCCCTGCCTTACTCCAGCCTGCTGAAATTCGTCCCGACAACCGAAATGTTCAGTAATTTCCCGGCAGTATAGACTAAGCTGAAGGCCAGCCAAACTACTTGCTTCCTAGGGTAATACTCACATTTTGGTTAGCGCAGTATTAATAAACATGAAGAGCACATTCGGTACCATAGCAGCCATGGTGAGATATGGGACAAACATCGACTGGAGGTTATTATACTGGCTTGGCTCATCAATCCAATCCGTCTCCGATACGCTGACATTACTTCTTAATTTGAATACGAAATACTGTGGAAGAAAACGTGGAATGCTACCATGCAAGCATCCTAACTTTATGTACATGTATTTGGTCAGTTAGTACAAACCAGACATGGGATCAATTCCATTTTCTCAATTCAAATTTAGAAATTCCATTTTTGCAGATTCTCTTTACCTCCTACTTTTTACCATGAGCAGGTACTCCAAATACCTACACCGAGTACCTACTTGTCATGGAAGAAAATTTTCTGAATTAGAAAAGTTAAATGGTAAATTAATTTGTGGATTAAAGCCATTTCAATTTTAAGTCCAATTCAATTTTTTTTAAATAATCAATTCCAATTCTGGAATTGACCATCAATTCCAATTCCGGAATTAAATTGACCCCTTGTCTGGTACAACCCAGTGAAAATCCCAGAAAGAAACGAATCCATTACAGTGAATTGACATGCTAAGGGATGCAAGTTTTTATCAGCTTTTCTGTGTGCACGAGAGAAAGCGAGACTGAGATTATTCTATTTGGTCACAGTACTGGTAACGATGATGGTTGAGGTTTTGAGGCCACTGTTGTGCCCGAGGTAGGCTAAATGGGCCGAGCGACCTCTAAAGGTAATAAAGCAAAGTCAGAAATGAAACGCCCTTCAGATATGCCCAAGCTGTGATTCAAACTCAGGCAGTAGTGATCTGTGATCCAACGTACGACCAGTTGGACCATGGAGGCGCCCTCACAGTACTGGTAACAACTGAGATATATAGCCCAGGGATGGATGATCAGATGATAAAATCAAACATTCCAGAGACCTAGATAGCACTGGAATTTAATCCTATAATCTGAAGCTCTGCAATGCAGTAGACTATTAACTGTGCTCAAAAGATTGCAAAGATAGAAGTAGAGAGAGAGAGAGAGAGAGAGAGAGAAAGCAAAATCCTAAAAAGGTTAATGGCAGGTGACAGTTATGGAAATGTATGGAAATGTATCATTTATAACCAGTGAAGTACGAGTCTATTATTAGTTATTTAATAATACCATACCTGGCGGGCATTACTGAAGAAATTGAACGGCAGCAGTGAACCAATGCCGAGGAGATAAAATATCATGTAGACAAAATAATATCTAGAAATAAATTAAACACAAAATTATTAGCATAATGAAAATATATAATACTCCGAAAAAGCAGACTTTGACTTGGATAGCCCGTGAATAATGAGGCCACCAAGGCGACTTTGAGGAGGCAAAAGTGGCACCACATCAACTTCAAGTTTATGTCAGGGCATGGATGCAAATAATATTTTAGGTTGGAGTGGAATACACCACAACGCAAATATAATGTAACCAAAAACTGGTTTAACTGATCAGATCTATTTAAGGAGGATTAGCTAAGCCCTGTCCTCGTGACCTCTATTTATTTGCCACCAATCCTGAGGAAAAAAGTCTAAAGAAGAAGGCATCGTAACAATTCATAACTTTATTTTAGTTGTTCTGTAGACTCATGTAAGCCCAGCCAACAAGACACGATTGAAATAATGGCTAAAACGTGATGCGTGTTACATACACGCTTACAGCGGTAAAATTGAATATTACAATGCACCATGACAGTATCCATACAGTAACTGTAAACATGTTGCACTACGCAGATATAAAATTTGACTAGAATGACAACTTTATATATCAATCACGCAAATAATGACTGCGTTATTATTCAGTACTTTACGCATTCACATCAATTTTGTATCCTTCCCATAAAGAATGGTGTAAAGCCAACACATCAAAGAATAATATCTCCTGTTTACTACAGCGAATATTGTCAATGAAAATGATATAATTTACCTGTCTGATGGAATAGATATATTGTGTTTCAAGCCACTGATCAGTGGCGAACTCTCCGAATTTGTCATGGTGAGTGTCTCAGAGTTGACACTTTCTTGATCAGATTCCCCATATCTGTCATCAACAGACGAAGTCAGCAAGGATTCATCAGTAATGGAATTTGGCATTTGTCCATTTACACTCATTAAGTGTCACCAGGGGCTAGCTGAGAAAACAAATGAATACGTGTGATAAAATGTGTCGAGAACATTTCATTAATATCTCAAGGTTTGTGTGTGTGTGTGTATGTACAGGATGTAATATAATAATAATACAACAAGGGTCAAGATGTCTTACTCCAAGACAATATAGACTGTGAGGAAATGGGGAGTTAGTTAACGGTTAAAACAAGGTTTTAATAGAGTCAGGTTTTTTAATAATACAGTTCAACTGCTGAAGCATTTTCATATCTCACATTTTAGAACACATTTTATGCAGTAATGTCTTTACAAAGTGCTTGTTGGCTCCAAGTACAGAGGAAACAGGACGGTTTGGACTTGAAGATGAGTCGACTCATACTAAAATATCTCGGCCCAGGTAGACCTGTCTCAATACAAGCCGGATCAGTGCGGAATCAGATGATTTTATCTTAGCTGAGAATTGCCTCTCATCCAAATCACTCACGCTGATTTGAGACAGTTGAGAGATGGAAGGAATGTAGTATTGTCAGATTGAACCATAATGCAATAAATAAATAATAATCAAATCATTTAATCAACTTGTTTCTGACGATTATTTCGGTAATCGGATATTCAGAAGCAGAAGTAAATTACAAAAACTTAACAAACAAGTCACTGAGTTCCCTAAGTGCTGGTGGCCGGCTACAGCTTGCTGGACTCCTGACTACTGAGTATAATTATTTTCTGTCTCTGTTTTTTGAGGAAAAAGAATGGTTCAGTTTGATCAAATCTACATAAAAAATAGAACCCATCAGACATTTTGGTCCTTATTATTTTACCCACAATGGCATAAATGATGTATTAGCTGTTGTCAATAGTGACACCTTAAGGAGTTTTGATACACTAACAATCTAATATTCAGAATATTCATCGATTTTCATTGCTTTGCATTTGAAAAGTAGAAATAGTGCAATTTGAAATTCATATTTTATGCACAGGAAAATATTTTCATATTGATTTGCAATGGCAATTTTATCTAACGCAGTCATCACAGTCATTTTTAATGTCATCATATTTTTATAGAACCGATCCCAAAACAAGAAAAATGGTATCCAATTGCCAATGATCGGTAGCAATCTGTTGAAAGTTAGCAAAGAAAAGTAAACAAAAAGGTAGTCGAACCAAGATTTGTTTGCATTATTCTAAAATATACATACATGTATTGTTATGTATCCCAATCTTAGCACTTGTTCACAGTCTACTTGCATGCACAATCTCAAGTCAAAAATCTGAACACTAATACTGCTAATTAATCAGATTTGAGATGTAATTTAGGAGTTGAGACCAGAGCATGCATCAGCATTTAAAAATAATATATATATATATATATATATATTAGAGATAACAAAATTCTATCAGTATCATGATGTTAAATGTCTTGTGATTGGTTCATCAAACAACCATCTAGTATTGATGATGATGATTGGTGTCTTATGACCACTTTTGTGCATATGGTAGGCTAAACAGGCCACCCATTTAGTATTGAAAGAATTAATAAGTCTGCAGTATGGGCTCAAGAAAGCACAGTAAAACTACATTGAATAACAGTCATATAAACAAAATACAAAATAAAACATCAAAGGCTTTTTAAAGATATTTAAACCTATTCCAGCTAATAAATAATATATCATGAATTTGTTATTTCCCCATTGAAAATTTGGTCTATTTTTACCAAAGTCATATAATTTTCAAAGTAATGAACAATATAATATCATTAATTAAATATTCATCAATTAAATAAATGTATTACTGACACAACTAACATTATTAAAGAGCTTCAAGCAAGATTTTACTACAAACTGTGCAAGAAGTTGCAATTTGAAGAGCTGCAGTCCCTGTCCTGGTGGAGAAACTTCAAATACACCATGGCACATTGAGAAGTTGCTTCAATTGTATTGAGGTGGAAGGGAATGTCACCAACAGAATTCATACTGAAGAAGATTGTTTGTGAGCAAGCCAATCTGAATCTCCATTTCCAACACATTGTTGACATGGCAATAATCTGTCTATGCCAGCTTTTCCCAAATACAGTTGTTGAAAGAAGAAAGTGCTATGAAGAGAATACAGTCTCGACTATGAAACCATCTGGGTCAAAACATGCTCTCTGCATTCATGCATATCTCCCTTAATGATCATCCACTCAAGTCTGAACAATGCAAGGAACTTCTCAATAATGCCACCAATGGGTGGAGAGAGAAGAACCTGTGTATGGAATCTGCCACATATACAGCAGCTCTCAAAGGTTGGTGGGGCTGACCATCGGGATGTCAGCTACAACATTAGCTGTGTCAGCACTGGTGTGCAGGCTAACCTGTTGGACCCAATTGGAGTGGCATCTGATATTCAGGCACAGGTTGAGGTGAAGGGAGTGCCCACTAGTAAAGATTAGCTCCAGAATGTGCTTGATGCACTGAGAATGGATGATGACAGCGACATGGATGATGAAGTTGATGACTCTTTAAATAAGAACCTTATCTGCGATACTGATTCGGAATGAGATTACTTTCAAAGAATATTTATTCTGTTGGAGCAATGCTAAAAATGCACGATGAAGTAAGTAATTTAGGGGTATGATCCCCTGGCATTAAAGCACAGCAGCAACTTTGCCTTTACATTTGTGTACATCAGCCACGATGGTCTATTAGTATTTGTGACTAGTTCAAGGCACAGAGCTGTCCCCAGATATAAACACTAATCTTAGGTATATCAACAGATATTATTCTACTACCTTGCATTCATTCAATCTCATTTCTAATTATTTTGCATTAAAAAATGCCCAATTATAACAAAAATTACTTTGTTTCACTTGTTGTAGTATGAATAGAAAACAAAACAAACATATTGACTCGCCTATGTTTTCTTTTTATAAATATTTAATGTATGAATGCAAAACCATTTTACTCCTATTGTATATTTAAATTTCAAACTGTTATATAAAGCAGTTTTATTGAATGTGGTTATCAATGACAAGTTAATTGCCAAAGGAATTACTGTGGATATTCATCTATCTGAAGCTCATTCGGGCAAGTAGCAAATAATTTAATTATTGGGTGTGAAATGTTATACCGTATTTGTAATAAATCCCATAATTAAATCTGAACCCAGGTGAATTTATTTGTAAAAAAAAAATGCTGTTTTCAAATAAATCGTTTAGTGTCAACTTTGTAAATGAACTAGATAACTGCATATAATTCATTACCGCTGAAATTATGCCAGTGCCTAACTGTTACAAGTATTTAAATTTTAAAGATATAAATTTTTACCAATTGTTTCTATTCCTAATTTCTTAAACTAATTATATTTATTAAACAGCACATTTATATTTAATTATTGTACTATTTATTTATGCTTCATTATTACTATTTTGTGTGTGAATGTTGTTATTATTATAATAATGTTACATCCACAATGTGTAATTTAATTAACTTTGCCAAAATTAGATTAGATAATTTCACAATTAATTTTGTATTTTATTTATATATAAATATAATATATATATATATATATATATATATATTAGGTGAATTAAAATATATTATGATTAGTGAGGCTTTTAAAAGGTATCACAGTTCATTTGTAGTTGAATTATGTCTAATAGGCTCTGATATATCAATATTTATTTTCTTTCAATTTATAAGATTTACTTGATATATTTTAATCCTGGTTTGTTAATTTTTTTCTAATAAGTAATACTTTGTTTGACAAAAAAACAACAGTTGTAATCATTATTATTTATTTTATTGACGCCATTAAAAATGAGAGCATTATTTAAACTAATCTTTAAAAAAAACTAACCTGATCATGTTTATTTGAACATTTTGTACCTGTATATTAATAATAAGAAATCTACAGCTACAACCAATTAATATAATAATTGAATAACTATAGTCAAGATAGTGCTGTGAATGGAAAACCAGATTAAGCCAAGGTAATGCCAAAGGCAAAGGTCAACAATAGTGCAAATCATGGACCAATCATGTTAAGACTGCCCTCATATGACATAACACATTTAACACAGATTCAGCAAGTTTCTAAAACATTATACAAATTGGACATTTAATAACGGCAGTGGCTACACGTACGTGAGCTGTATGTTTAGACGCATAGTCTAAATGTACATGAGCCATTATGTACATGCATATGTTTTTATTTCCAGTTACACGAGTTATAGTTTTAATGGTATTAGTCTAACTGTCATATCTTTAATACTGGGGTCTAAACGTACACAAGTTTTTTTTTGGCGTGTGTGTTGATATACATAAGTTCTATACAACTATGAGAGGTACTGCTGTATCTTAGATTTTAAACTTAAAAGTATTGGAATTTTTTAGCCATTTAATTGATTAAAGTTGTACAGAAGTGAAATGTCAGAATAGTTTTATTAACTAAATCAACAAATCTAAATGACAAGACAGACACTAACTCCGCCATTATCTTTTCAACAACAGGTACACGTGCATCCTCACACCAAAACATATGCATGCACATCCCCATGTATGTTTAGACTACGGGTCTAAACATATGGCTCATGTATGTGTAGACACTTCATTTAATGATTTATAAACTTACTATATTTTTGTTCATTAGTAATTGGTTTGATGTCGTCTGTGGGGGGAAATTTGTGAGGAACGTCACATGACCACATAAATAAACTAGGTCACGTCTGAATAATTATATTAAAAATGAAGATCTATCTATGATATTTGATTATTTCGTATTGACAGGCTTAAATCTAAATCTACACTACACTCATCACTAGATCTACTGTGACTAGATCTACACTCTACACTACACTACAGAAACTGAGATAGCCTAAGGCTAAGGATCCCACAACAAACAGCTAAACCGTAAACGCCAACCATGTCGAATTCAAAAGAATTAAAGCTGACAACTCAGGTACAATAATAACAATAATCGACTATATATTATGATAACCATAATCTATAGATAAAGATCTAATAATGCCTTTATTGTGATTGAATGGGACGAAGTCGAAGCCGGGTCAACATTTGATTGACAAAACTGAAAGTTAACAAAACCATTTCCACGGTCGGAAATTTATATTCATTGGTTTTGTAGTCCTACAATACTGAGTACGTTTTTATGTTTAAAATACATACATATACACACACACAAAACAGGGGGGTGGGAAACGAAAAGATTATTAATAAACTTACTTGGTCACTGTAAAAACATAACATTCGTTGTATACATAATCTTTTTGTTTTTAGATTAATGTCAAGGTCGTCTAGAAATCAAAACGTCACATGATCTGTACAGTGACACCTGGTGGGCTGTTTCTTAGTAATGGCAATAATATAATATTTTATTTATTATAAGGAGGTAGAATAGATATATGCTTTATTCGCCTTTTGAAAATTTGGTTTATGGAGACTGGTACGAATAAGATATATACAGATAAGGTGGATAATAAAATAATATAAAGGCTTGACTAGCACAGGTCTACATAATATGACTAATAGAGTCTAGTCATAGACACAGAGACACATAGTCACGTGATAGTGATGTAACTCTATGACTATGATAGTCATAGAGAGTTACATCGTGATGAATTTACAATAAATTTATGATTGTGAGTTAAATGCGATGATGGAGTTTGGAAGAAATGATTGATCGTTAATTTGGTGTGTTTAAATGAAGGTGGCAGCAGGGTAGAAATAGATTTACAGTGACAGATCTAGTCGATTTAAACGTCTTGACTCGAATGAAATGGACGCTCAAGATGATCTTGACTGAACTGTAAAATTAAACGAACCAAAGCAAATAAAAATGCAAAAAGGGCTGAAGTAGTAGGTAGAATCTTCTATTTTTGAAAATGAAACGATGGCATGAACTTCATAAAGAGGCCGTCGACGTGATGGTCTTATTTACCCAATGAATAGCTTATTATACATTTGTTCTGGGTTAAACCAGTGCCTAGGCCAAACCAAATACTCTAGCCACTCACTTGATCACTCACTCATTGCAGTTTCGATCTTTGTTTAAGGGGTTGTATTGATCATGATCGACATACTGCGAAAATTTACCCCCAAAGACATTTTTCAAAATGTTAAATATTTAACCGGGGAATCAAGACTTGTGGAGAACTGTAAATTGTGCAAATTAATCAATCCTTGAGTAACCTTCAAGACAGCCAATGGATTTATATATATATATATATATATATATATATATATATATATATATATATCGAACTCCGGGTAATTGATTCTTATATTGTCTTACCACCTCCATGATTATACAGAAGTAATTGAATGTTCCAGGATGAATTAATATCATGCTATCTTGAAAATCACAGTTAAATGATTTAGCCTTTTCGTAGTTATTAATATACGCGTGCGTAACCGAACACACACGCACACACGCACACACACACACACATTTATTCTTCAACGGAACGTATGCACACTTGAGGTTTTAGAATAAAATTTTCTTTAGTGGCAAATGTAAAATATAACCCCCTCCCATGTACATGGCTTCGTATTTGTAAAGGCCAGATCCGGAAAACGTGTGTGTGTGTGTGTGTGTGTGTGTTTGTGTGTGTGTGAATATGCACGAACACAGAGAAATACAGTGAATACAACATTTGGCTGATTTCCTGATGAACGAGTTTAATTATTATTTATCGATTATTTACGTGAATTGCATATCAATCAATATATAAGGGAATGTTGTAAAATAAACAAATAAACGACCTGACTATCATTTCTCAACCATCATTCTCTCACTAAACATCAAGATTAATGTCCAATTTGAAATTTAAAAAAATCACGTGTTGTGAAACTTAACCTGGGTTTATAGCGTGTACTGTAATCTACACCTGGACTTAATATGGCCTACGCACGCAATTTAAGGTTGAATACTGTGAAAACTTGCACCTGTTTCGTTGGTTCTAATATATCCAAACAACCTCTATTAGCGTGATGCAGAGGGGACACGCAATGTGGAAGCAGACCCAGCAGATAATGCGAACATCTATTAATGGTTTTGTTGTTCGGGGAGAATCCCCAGGCTGTCGCTTATTCGGCACAGCCTCTATGTTGGAGTGGTTGAGAAACCTCCTCCCCCACCACTCACAGGGGAGCAGTACGGAAAGATGGAGCCGAAATACCCTGAGGGTGGTCACTGCCAGAGTGTTTACGTCCTCAGGGGTTTTTAACGTCCCCCTTTATTTTAAATAATTCAGTGGAGACGGCAGCGCCATTTAACGTGGTCAGCCACCCACGATGTAGTGAGCTGAGAAATTAATCCCTGGAAAAGTTTCGACCTCTAACGGGGTTCGAACCTGCGACCGTTGGCACCAAGTGCCGGGTGCTTAACCGCTAGGCCACCGGAGCTCACTATGAACACCTATTAATTGATATTATAGTTTATTTGTAAATTTTTAGAGACAGCCTTGATTGCCTCCGCAAAGCCATAATACCACAATAATACGTTAAAACAGTTTTCATTATCGCGAACGAATTGTTATACAAACATCAGGATGTTCTACGAACGACTTCTATCTGAGTTAAATTAAATCATATTAATAATATTTATTTCATAGATATGTCAAATTGATATTGGCGATAGAAAGAAATAATTACTGTGAAATCGATCAATAGTTTCTTTTATTATTGTCATCGTTTTTCTTTCGCTGTGAGCCCAATACAATAACGACACCCCCTCAGTGCGTCATTTCGGCCCACGTCAAATTGGCCTTTAAGCCGCTTTTCTAGAGTAAATTTTCAGACATTGCGTCGAGTCGCTCATCTACGTCACCTACGTCATAATAAAAGGACGTAAAATAAAGAAAAGGAGCTAAAAAAAATTAAATAGAATAAAACAGACTAAAAACATTTTAAACCTATATACAATAAACTATTTACATCGAAAGGCACTTTGAGGCATCTTAAGGCATCACGTTCTGTTTACGTCAAAACCGAGTTACGTCACGGCTTTTTGGAATCAATTAGTAAAGTAGGGCGGGGTATGACTGTACATCTTTTTGTGTTTTTTATATCTTTCTTTGTTTCTTCTTTTTTTTTTTTTATACTTGACAATCCCGTTCATCACACAGTATGAGATGCTGCTACAACTGATTCGCCGGACAGTGATTTTCCTCTCCTCAAAGTACGACACTGAAGGACTTATAAATGATAGATGATGATGATGATGATTGATGTGTTACGGCCACCTTTGTACACATGATAGGCTAAATGGGCCGCGCGACCTTCAAAGGTAATGAAGCGAAGTCAAAGATGAAACACCCTTCAGATATGTCCACGCTGAGATTCGAACCCAGGTGGTAGCGATCTGTGATCCAACGCGCTACCAGCTAGACCAAGGATTCGGATTTGACAACAAGTTCGTATGGATTTCGGCTTCCGCGAAGGAAAAAATTGAACGCGAAGGGAATGATTAGAGATCGTCGTCATTGAATAAGGGTTATCAACACGTAATCCCCGGTAAATTGATGACGTGATTATCACGATTCACAAAAAGATAATTATTTAGATCCCAAACTGGAAATAATTGTTCTCGTGTGTCAACGCTATTTCAGGATGACAATTGATGTTTTACGGCCACTTTTGTTCAGATGGTAGGCTAAATGGGCCGAGCGACCTCCAAACGTAATGCAGCGAAGTCAAAAATGAAACACCCTTCAGATATGCCCACGCCGAGACTCGAACTCAGGTGGTAGTGATCTGTGATCTGTTGTCACACCAGTTCACGTTTAAATTAACATGTTTGATCACAACTGACTAATGCCCGTGTGATAGTGTTTGAATGTAAACTTTGATGTTTAGGGTATTATTCAAACTTCGGAGGGGAGCTTACATGGGTGTTTACGTTTCATTGTCCAGTATGCATACAATCTTACACCGAGGACAACACAACAACAACATGTCAAACAACCTGCATACAATTTATAGATACCCGTATGACAACTTGTTACATCTTTTCGTTTCACGCGTTTAATCAAACAACAAAGCATAATGTTGTAATTCTTTTGTTAGCAACAAGACGCACACAAGCACGTACACGCACGCACGCACACAGAAAGAAAGACCCATACATTGATATATAAATACAAACAAACTGATAATTATGACATTATGACCCTATATATATGTATGTTAATGTGAGTGATGGAGCGAGAGGGCGGGTGAGTGAACGAGGGTGTGAATGAATAAGTGAGTGAGTTAGTGAACGAGCGAGTGAGTGAGTGAGTGGATTGATTACCCTACCGACTGGTCACAACTGGGACATATGACAGAGAGGCTACTGCCATGGGAGGATCCTAAAAAAGTTGAATGCGAATTAATTTCAAAAAGTTCTTTTCGACAAGGGTTGATTCCAATTTTAGCACAGAAATCCCGGCAGATGGCGCCATTTACTCGCGACTAATAATTCGTGAAGCTATGAAATACATTCACTGCTTTATGATAGATAGATCGAGCTCTCCTATAATACGGTTCTAGTGCTAACAACGTATTATAACTATATTCTGCCAAACTGGATTGTAACACTGTACATTCAAAGGAAGTCTTATTTTTAGCTACCGTAGATACAGCGACAGTAGTATTAGTTTCATCACGCGATGTTTCCATTTCTGTCGGGTCTTCGAAGGTTTTTGATTGTGTGTTGATGCGCCATAAACTGTTCGACGATTCCGTTTCAAAGAAGGGCTTTTTAGTTGTTCCGTGACGAGTTTAACATCTGTATTTCTGTTTGTGTATTAGTGCGTTGGCGGGCTGGTTCGTGAATGTGTAGCAATGATCATATCTATTTGGAAATAGGGGAGAGACTCTATTGCGCCTTCAACCAAAATGGAATAACAATCCAAAACCTTTATGGTTTGTGCCATTACGAATACTTCCACATCTTAAGTTCTTCTCTCGAAACTGTATTGTCTGCAATAAATATTGAGATGGGGGGGGGGTTATATTTTTGGTTATATCTACTCGCCTGCTGAAATGTACATATGGTGAATGTGGATCTGTAGATGGGTGTATGTATATTTGTATAAAGTAATTTTAGGCAAAAGAACACCATCATATCTCGGATTCTATAATCCGCACGACCGTATCGTCTTTCTGATGTAGCGGAAAGCCGTGGAACGCTAACCCGGCACCGCTTATGCTGTGGTAACACTGGAGCTCGTTCGAATACGAGGCAAGCCCGACGTCGTCCGACGTCAGCGCGAGCGTTTTGGCCGGCGTCCGAGAGCGGCGACGGCGGCGATTGGGTTTATTACGACGTCTGGCGGCGGACGGATAGTAGCGCTTGGGGCCGGCCAGCCGCAGCTGGTCGTGGGCCGGATCTGAGCAGAATGCTGGTTCGCCAGCGGCCCGCGAGCGGCAGAGCAGCCGCTCCCTGACGAACGAGCCGTAGCCCTTCCGTATGCGAGCGTTCGTCACGCCGTAGATGACGAAGTTGAGGCTGGCGTGCAGGTGGGCGGCCAGCGAAGCGTAGAGGTGCACCTCCAGCCGGTAGGTGTCGTGCCTGTCGAAGAGCAGCACGAACGAATAGGGCGTCCAGCAGCAGGCGAACGAGAGGAAGATGACGAACATCATCCGGGCCTTGCTCAACGTCGACGACAGCGTCCGCCGCAGCGGGTCGCCACTGTACAGGTCCAGCCGCTTCTTGGCGGCCCCGATGTAGATGAAGATCTTCAGGTAGAAGGCGGTGATGATCAGAAGGGGCACCAGGATGCCACACGCGACGAAGAACACCGTGTACGAGTAGGCGAACGTCCGGTCCCAGAGGCACTTGTGCGTCTTCCGGTCGAAGCCGTGCCGACTCCAGCCGACGTGACTCGGCAGGTCGAACAGGATGCCGGCCAGCCACGTGCCGAAACAAATCAGCGCGCAGCGCCGCCTGGTGAACGCGCTCCGGTAGGCGGCGTTGTGGCAGACGTAGATGTAGCGGTTGACGCTGATGCAGCCGATGCTGAACAGCGAACAGACGCAGCTGCTGATGCAGAGGTTGGCCAACGCCTCGCAGAGCCACGGCTTGTCGGCGTAGAAGTCCTTGCCTCGGATGACGCCTGCAATCAGAACCCGCGCATGTATGAAATCGGCTACCGCTTGGTGGCAGCACCTGTTGGGTGAGCTTATACAAACGGGATGGTGCGTTTAGGCGTTGTTAAGTTTGCGGTCGACTTCGTTCAAATAAAGTAACATCTTCGCAGATGAAATAACCTCAAGTATGGCATAAATATATTCGGGCAATGAATTATTAACTATTGAAAATATATTTACACTTGTGTGCTTGCATTCAGCCAATCTTACATACAAACAAAAATACAAACAAACACACAAACAAAGTCAAACTTACAGATAGAGAGATATTGAAGAAAAAAATGTACGGATGACTTACGTCAATTAGAGAGAACAAGAAAAACATACAGATAGACAGACATAGATAGACAGACAGAAGGGCAGAGAAACAGATGGACAACACACACACACACACACAGAGAGAGAGAGAGAGAGAGAGAGAGAGAGAGACAGAGAGAGACACACACACATTGATATCTAAATACAAACAAACTGGCAATTATGACATTAAGACATTATGATCCTATATATGTTAATGTGAGCGGGTGAGTCAGTGAGTGAGTGAGTAGGTGAGAGAGCGAGCGAGTGAGTAAAAAAGCGAGCGGGTGAGTGAACAAGAGAGGGAGGGAGGGAGATGGAGAGATTACAATTTCATCCAAAACAGTTTACCTAGCAAAGCAAATGGGTTGATCAAAGCTGTTACTATCATGTCGGAAGCGGCCAGGTTGATGATGAAAAGGTTGCCCACGTTACGACTTCTCTGGTCGGTGACCAAGGTGCCTATGATAAGCAGGTTGCCTACGGTACCCAGTAGGGCGGCCGCTCCTAGAATGGTTATGTACGGGACAGATATGTTTGGCCGTCTTGCTAGCAACGACCTCGTGGTTAGGGTTTCATTTGTAATAAATGGTATTTCCATAGCGACGCGTCTTCAACCTGAAAGTAAACATATGCATGACGTCATATGAATGAAAATGTTTCTATTTGATGGCCAAATTTAAGCAGACGATAAGGAAAATGGACGGACAACCTCCAGAAGTAACGAGCCTAGATAAAACACCTTCTAGACACAGCTCGGTTTCGAATCAAGGTATGTGGATAATGTGTCAGTTATAATAATGGCAGAGCGCGTCGAGACGGGAATACAATGTGTTATAAAAGGTAGCAAATACCGGCATGAAAATTGCAGTTTGTTGAGACAAATTCGAAACAATCGGATGACAAATTAAAACGTCGATGATGATGATGATGATGATGATTGATGTTTTGCGGCCACTTTTGTGCACACGTTAGGCTAAATGGACCGAGAGACGTCCAAAGGTAATGAAGCGAAGTCAAAGATAAAACAGCCTTCAGATATGCCCAAGCCGAGATTCGAACACGGGTGGTAGTGATCTGTGGTCCAACACGCTACCAACTACACTACGGAGTCTCCATTTTTAGTAGACACAGAGAACCATATATACATAAACCAACAAAGTTTCCTGGTTGATAATACCTAAGTGTAGCGCTGTATAGTGGTAATCGCGTTTCATCGCAATGCATACCTACCACATTATGATGATGATGATTGATATTTTACGGACACCTTTGTGCGCACGGTAGGCCAAAGGGCTGAGGGACCTCCAAAGGTAATGAATCGAAGTCAAAGATCAAACACCCTTCAGATATGCCCATACCGAGGTTCGAACTTAGGTGGTAATGATCTGTGATCCAACGCGCTACCAGTTAGACCAAGGAGACGCCGCAAATCAAACGTTGATAAACAGTGAGTTAGACGTGTGTTTTAGATCACTGATTTATTCTGTCAAATAATATGGTTGTGACACGCACGTTTTTTTAATTTGTTGTCGTTGACAATACATAATTAAATCGAAGATGGATTAATTCCGAATTATTTTCCATAAACATACATAATGATATATATATATTTACCCAACTGTCTATCACGGATGACGCTCGCATGTTTATTACCTACATCTAATATACGCATAAAAGAAACGAGGAAGACTAAATCAATTGTATAGATCGCGCTGAGAACCTTTTTTAAGTAATAGAAATTGTTTTTGTTTTTTTGAAAAGACAAATAGTGTGTGCCTTCGTGCGCGCGTGCGCGTGTGCGTACGTGTGTTATTAAAATTACTCTTCATAACTCTGATCCACAAAACGTACACCAAACTTTAAAAATCGATATCTTCATATTTCGCCAAATCATTACATATGATGCGCGGGGTGGGGGGAAATGATTATTTAAATTAACATAATTATTGATGAACGAGCCATTAATTATAATGGTTTAGTTACCTTTCAGTCGGTTACCGAGTTGTCTCACCTGCATCCATTTTTATCACCGAACAAGCGTTTCCAACAAGCGAAAGCGAGAAACTTTCCTCGATTAATCGCCTTGACAAAACAACAGCGCCGTCGTAAGCCATTTCCCACCTTATTATCGCCCAATGGCGGCTTTCCGCGACTGGTGGGGTAAATAGTTCCAGTAAATAGTCATCCCTCAACACGTGCCTACCGTTTGTAGGACGCACGCGGCTCAATCCGACTAACTATCCATGGTCAGTTCCCCAAAGCCAGTCTTAGTAGTTCGGACAGACTAATCACCTCACTCAGTCGATGACCAGATGCCAGTGGCCGTTTCACGCCGAGCCTCGGTGGTTTCTAGTCGGGCCGACATACTGCCATTGTCGGGTGGGTTGTGTCGGGTCAATATCGGGCCGAGGTACTGTTCATTATGGCTCTCTTCAGGCGGGCAGCGAAATCGATTCTACTTTTATGGAGAACAATGGCGGACAGACGATTGCGCCCCGCTCGTATATCGTAACCGGGTCACCGGTTTATCAATGATGTCTGCAGCTACCGAGGAGCCATCAGGATTCCGATGACGATCTTGGTTGGTGTCTGAAAGCGGGGACGCAGGACAATGATTTGGTATTGATTGTTTCCGGGGATTTCGTTCAGCTGTGTCGGTAGCGCATCACGCCACAGATCTCCAGGGCGTGGGTTCGGTTGTTCTGGTGCTAATCGCGGCGGTGGGGTGATTCGTTCTTCCGTAAAGGCCTTTTTTCTGATCATCTCGTTTGTTTTGCCAGGGAGTAGCTACCCCCCAAGTTACTCACTGACTGACTGACTGACTGACTGATTCGCTCGCTTGTTTGCTCACTCACTAATTGACTAACCGAGTAACTCGCACTCACTCGCTTGCTCGCCCACTGATTCACTGGCTCACTCAAAATTTCTGTATCCGGAACGCCCCGGCTGGTTTTTGGTGGTATTGGGGGTCGCTTCTGTATTGTGATTGACATTAAAAAATCGGTCAGGAACTGGGCCAGCTGGTCTATGACAACAACATCCCGATGTCATGGATTGACCAGCCTAAGTACCCCGACAGCTGATCCGTAGATGATTATAGATGTCGACAGTGACAGATAGACCAGCTGTCGTACATACTGTCAGCTGGTAAGGTCAATGACGGTAAGCAACCAGCTGTGTGTACTCTAACAGCTGGTTTTCGATAAGACACGGGATATAATTAGATCAACATCCTGATAACAACTTCCTGTCAGAGAGGCTGTGTTATACCGCATTAAGATAGCAAGTCAGTAAGAACCGAATTAAACGAATTCCTGTGTTTCAGGATCACAAAATAAATCTCAAAACAACTGTTTTTAAACAGATTGGTTGTTGTTGTTTTTGGCGGAGTTCTAACTGCTGCGCCATCGAATTGGCCCTGTTGAGATAGGGTGCACTGTATAGGTAAGAACAACCGTGCTATTTTACGCTTAAAAGGTACAGTAATAAGTTCCAGCACGAATTTGGACCGAAGTCCTACACGTCAGCACGAAAGCCATAACCGACAACAAAGATGAGGAAAAAGAGACTGGACTTTGCCAGACCTAATCGGCACTGTACTCTCGCTGAGGGGAAGAACGTATTGTTTTCTGACGAATGTACCATGCAGCAATTTGTACCTCGCCACATCACATTAGATGGCCATTGGTAGGCGTTTTGACAAGAAATATGTTGTAACCATAATGGAACGCTCACCGAGCCAAATGATTTGGGGTCCCATGTTGTGATGTGGCCCCGCTGGTCTGTATTTCATTCTCCCTAACACCACAGACCCGAGTTTGTGAAATTGCTCAAAGAGAAGGTGAAACTGCACTTGCATGTCCACGGCTACACGATCTTAATGCATGATGGCGCTCTTGTCACTGATCAAAGGTATCGTCACTGAGTTCCCGAAGAAGAACATCTCTGTACTGGAATGTCCCGGGAACAGGCCAGCTATCAACCCAATCGAGAATCTGTGGACTATTATGTGGGATACAAGCACTTGTCAAGCATTAAAAAACAGATAGTCCAAGAGCATTAGGTTAAACCTGGAAGAAACTGGTAACAAGCTGAAATTTCAGGAAAGGTCCAGAAAGTGATGTAAATAACATATTAAAAGTCTCCGGAAATCCACCTTGTGCTAAATTGTGAATCCAAGATGGCATTCAAAATGGCCGCCGTTATCTAGAATTTATCATATCTTTGCAATCAGATATAGTACAAATGCAAATAAAGTGTCTAGATATAGGTTTTTACACAAGCAATCTCATGAAATTATTCATTACAAGATTTGAAAAACGGATATTACAAAAATAACATAGTGGTCATTATGTCCAATACAAACCACACGTTTTGCAACTCTTGTGATTAGGCACAGATAAATGTAATGTAATATAAAGCATGGCTTGTTAACATCATGAAGGAGGGCCACATGCCACCCGAGAAGCAATCATAATTATTATGTTGTTTTAAATTACTAATTCCAAAATAAGTTATCAATACTATTTATAAACAGAAAATGGTGGATTATTACACTGACATTACAATAATTACGAACGCACAAACTTCGTTTACATCAGCATCCAAATTGGATGAGCGTTTCTACACAGCAAGTGCAAGTAATTAGACTAATGTTTCATTCATTGAGATTAATATATATATATATATATATATATATATATATATATATATATATATATATATATATATATATACTCATATGTTACACTAAGCCATTATCCATAGAATGTTATGTATTAAATATGCAGTACTCTACTGCATCGCGGTTGGCTCTCGTTCTCATCTTCATCATTTACACCAATATTTGATAATGTTGGCGCAATATCTTCATTTTCATCATCATCCAATGATACATTTGTAGTATTGCTGCAAGTTTCACCCTTGCATTTGGCGCACACTGAGGTGCAAAATATTCCAAGTGTCCCACAACCACCTTATTTGCATCCACATGAGACCATGTTGAGGAAAGTGTCTGGAACAACAGTGAGGTCAGTTTGTACTGCTGTATCTCCCTGTAATCTCCACCCCTATTTCGTTGGTGGAAAACTATTTCCCATCCATTCCTGAACTGTGTGATAAGTACGGTACAAATAGTGCTTTGCTGCAGCACTAGTTGGTCGTAGACCTGCTAGCTGAAATGATGAACTTAGAGAAGTTCGACCAATTGCTCGCTTGTATGCGATGTGGCGGTATTTACCAAGTGATTCAAAGTTGCTGGCCCCATACAGCTTGAGAATACATTTTCACCTGCACTTTTCACCTCATCGTGCATGCTTCTAGTCTTTGTGAATGTATCCAATAGTTCATAGTCCTCTTTTGTGCGCTTGCCCTGACACAGTATCACAGCCTTTCACGGCATGTAGAAGCATCAGGTGTTTGGTTGTATCTCATGCTAGAAGGGGTCGCCCGAGCCACCAGCATTAGCAGTAAATCTGTATCTGTCCCAACACCAAATCAAGGCAGCTCTTTTGACTCTGTTGTGGTCAGCGCTGTAGAGACAATCTACCTCAGCTTGTTTGACATGTATGTCAGCCATAAGCATCTGTTCATTTAGAGTTTGTTTCAGTCTCTTCTTATTATTGCTGTTAGCCAAGAATGCTACTTGGGTAGTGGTAGTTGGCAGATCATCATCGAATATGATGTTACTGGATGTATCTTCCTAGGCTCTACGTCCCTGCTCAGCTACCTTTGTTGAATTTGTGCTACCATATCCATCAAACGCCACTGTGGATCCAATAGAATAATGCTTCAGCGTGTATGAAATATATGACTGACATACACTAACATACGTTGATGGTTGTGGCCAAACAACTGTTTGAAGCAGGTGACCACCATCTCAAACAAAATTGTTATTTTCTTGCCTGATGCATTATTGGGTGGTTAATTATTTCAACACGACCCCCTTGGTACCGTTTATTGGTTTCCGCATCACAACGACTTTGAAAAGGGAAGGTGGGTAAGGAGCAAGTTCATAAGCCAAGAATGCTGTCATTTCGGAGCTCTTATTCAGAACACATATGATTCTGTTGAATAACGCATTTGGATTGACAACTGCATTTTATCCCCTGACTTTGATGGTCTTACACTTTCCACCAATAGTCTTCACTTTATCATTTCTGTGTAGCTTGATGTCTGTGAACTTTTGACCAATCATTTCCATCGCACTGTCACAGTTTGCAGATGCGTCTACAACAATTCCAGTTGAAAGTGAGACCAGACGATTTGGTTCATATCCAGCAAATGGAGAGTGAGCCTTCAGCCACTGCACAAAGATGACATGATCCCTGTTGTCTCTTGACTAGGTGTTTGGGCACAGGTCTCTGAGGTAGCAGTGTGCACCCCTGTACACACTTACAAATAGGAACACAGCGATGTAATGCATGGAGCCACTTAGTTATGATACTGTCTGTGATACCTCGACCATGCGTCATTCCTCCAGATTATTGTCTGGCTGGAAGTATGACCGGCTCTCGATGTAATGGCACCGGAATACCTCTCGGATAGTTCAGCTATTAGATAAGTTACATCAGTAAAACTGGTGTATTTTGCATATTATGTAATATAGATTTAACTTGTATTAGTATAGGTTGATTATATTTAGTTATTTTGTGTTTCTTGTATTTTCTTTTTAACTGATCATTTGACCCACCCCAATGTTTACCATAAGAACCCGGATTTTGTTTGTGTATGTTTAAAGTTTTATTTTCACTAATTTCTTTCTATGCTTATATACAAATTATCAGTTGCTTGCCTTACGACCCCATGGTGGTAATACCATTTATTTAGTGATGCGCCGACGTGGTGTAAAGTATCCAAAGCAGATTGGGTATGATCCAAGTAATTTGATCACTGTGCCAATAACAGCTGTACAAATGTAAGTATTGGTCTTATAAATTGTCAGTTCATCTGTAATAAATCTGATGAAATAGCTGATGTTGTTAAGGATATGGATCTTGATGATCTTGTCATTACAGAGACTTACCTGACTGGTAATGTTTCGGACCAGAAAATTGTTGTTGATGTGACTCCAGCTGGATATTCATCCCATCATGCAGCTCGGATCCACAAGAAAGGTGAGGGTGTCTGCATTTTTCTCCTTGACTCTTTGAAATGTGAAACTCATTTCCGCTTTCAAGCTAAGTCTTTAGAAAAATTACTAACTAACTTTTGTATCTGGGTGGTTAAGTGTTCGTGTAGTTATTATCTACCGGTTACACCTCACTGAGGAAAATGGCCTGAAAGTAGCAGATTTCTTCAAGGAATATTTGGAATTTGTTGACTCTCTTTCTACCAACAGTGGCCATCTGTTGATCTTAGGTGATTTCAATATACATTGTGATTGCCAGAGGAATGCAGATACCAAAGAACTGGCTGACATTCTTAGATCTGCCAATCTCAGGCAGCATGTCCAAGAAAGAACACACAGACATGGTAATATCATACATCTCCTGTGATGATGCCAATTTGATAAAAAATGTGTGTATGTCTTTCATGCTGTCTGATCATTTATTTATTAACATTAATGTACCTTTACAGAAACAATCTGTTTCAGCTAAAGTTATTTCATATAGAAAATATAAGTCGATTGACGAGGAGGCTTTTCTTGCTGATCTGCGAGTCTCTTCTCTGGTATTGGATCCACCAGATGATGTGGATCATCTGGTGGATCTCTATGATAGTACATTGAGAGACATTGTAGATAAGTATGCAACTTTAAGGACAAAAGAAATATCAATAAGATCAATACTTCCATGGTACAATAAGAATATAGAAGCTGCAAAGAGACACAGAAGGTATTGTGAGCGGCTGTGGATCAGGACCAGTTGTGTTCATTATGAAATGTTCAAGGTCAGTAAAATAATAGTTAAAAATACCCTTTTTAAAATCTGCTCTAAAACACACCTGTTCAATGTTGCTTTAACAGATAAATAATTATTATCTTTTAAATCACTTTCAAGAATTTTACAGACATATTTTTGGGGTGTTAATTCTACCACGCTTTTGAATAGCTCCTGCTAGTAAGGGCACTTTATTAAATATAATTTATTATTATTATTATTATTATTATTATTATTATTATTATTATTATTATTATTATACTTCCATCATCCGCATCAGGTATTGTTCGATCATCTGGTCAGAAAAGTTTCCATCCCAGAATTCACCAAGACGACAAATGGTTAAATAACCCTTCTCTGTAAGCATTGCGAACTCATCTGCTGGTATGGTTTTCTCCAAAGCTTCCATCTGTTGCAGATTCAGCGGGCAGACTTTGTACAAGGAAGATGTCCCGCACCATGGAAATTAGGAATCATTTCCCCTACACAGTAGAGGTGCAGCTTTCAGTTCCCTGTTCTTTCAGCATGATTGAAATGTTGCATCAGGACCAGTTGTTGGATATACTGCATCCATAATTTCCCAGTTCTGCTCTGAATTGCCTGGGTAAGGAATTGTGAAATAATGAGGATTAACTGCCTGATACACTCCTCATCGGCTATGTCAGTGGTGTTCCGTTCCTTGTTAAGTAAGGCTTGGAAAAAGTTCCCCGAGTGATCTTTGTCTATACTGTTCATGCATCCAGGCGTCTGCATTAAGACACAAAAAAGAGTTGCTACGGTAAGAATGTGATCACGAAGTACACGTGAGAAGGCATGTCCAGTTAACATGTGCACAACTGATCCTTTTGCATACATCCTATCCCATAGCTCTGGTAGCCCGCTTCCTGTCATGGTCTGACCGATGCGACCGACGAAAGACACCAGGAGATGGAATCCACCAAGACGCCCAATGATTTTGTTTAGATCTTGTTCAGCTGCTACTATTTCTGCAGCCTGTATGTATAAAGGCTGGTCAAATGTAACTGGGCACATTTGGGTGTCATGCTTTTCACATTGTTCCAGTGCAAAGTGCAATGCAATATAAATAGTAGTCCGCGTTATCATATATAAACTGTGTAAAACCATCTAGGGCATAATATGGTTCAGCCCCTAATATCAAGGCATGTTCAAGTCGCTGTACCTCTTTATAGTCATCAGCAAAGCACATGCTGCTCAAAATATCTATCAGTTCACGTGAGGCATTTTTGCAGTGTATATAAACAGCTATGGCAATGTATATATACTATGTGCTATGGCTATTTATCTGCTATTGGTAACCATGTGACTTTTACTCAGGTATCAATGCATCTCCATACTCGGTTTCTTCAAATGTAAGGGTTTCATCACAATCATATTAAATCTCTTGAAGCCCAATATCTCACTTGATGCTTGCTTCCTCAAGTGACATGTGGCCCTTATCTCCAACTATTAGCTGTACCTAACTTCTCAATACACACTATGCATGTCTCCATTATCTGAAAAGAAAGACACACAAAAGTTATATTAAGCTAAATTTATGTTTAGTTAAAATAGCCCTATCTAGGTCACCACGTAAATGTTTTATATATAATTATAATAATATACCAAATTTATATAGCGCCATATGTAACCTGTAACAAAGTTACGCTAAGGCGCTTGGTAATACATAATTCTTTCCAGCCAAATACATAATATATTCAGCTAGGAAAAGCTGAAACAAAAATATTAGATTTTATCTTCTTTTTGAAGGTATCAAGGGTCTTGTACTGGAAGATTATTCCATATGGTTCCAGCAGCCTTTCTGAAACCTCTATTACCGTATGTCACTCCACGTGTTGTTGGTATGGCTAGGAATGCTCGACTCAGACCGTAGAGACCTTGTCGGCTGATACGGAACGACAGGTTCCTCTAAGTACTGAGGGGCAGTCCATTGAAGTACCTTAACCTGGCAGAAAGATACTGTACTTTCTGTAGCAGTTTCATCAATGTGCTTGGAAGACCATACAGGAGAGTGTTGCCATAATATAGCCGAGATGTTATCAGGACGTGTGCCAGTGATTTGCAAGCATCCAATTTGATGTACTACCTGATATGACCAATGTTATGAATTTGGTAATAACAGGCTTTGGATATTGCATTTACTTGCCTCTCCATGGTATGGGATGTACCAAAATATACTGCTAGGTTCTTCACTGGCGATGCTACAGAAACAGTATTCTTACCTACCTGGAACTGTAATTCCTCATTATCCCAACCTGATATTTTGGGTTAAAGATAATGACCTCTGTCTTTTCCATGTTTAACTTAAGCATGTTTGCACTCATCCAAGTACTGATATCAGCCAAGCAAGCTTCCAATTTCTTTGCAACGTCGGATAAAGTTGTTTTGGGCGTGATCGCCATATAAACCTGGATATTATCTGCATAACAGTGGTAGAGCTAATTATGTCGGCTACATATCGCACCAATTGGTTTTGAATACAAACAGTACTTACGTGGTCCAAGTACAGATCCTCGTGGCACTCCAAAATTCAGGCTGTTACCTTCTAATGTAGTCAGCAGATAAGACAAGCAGAACTAATGCTGTCATACACTTCGTATCTAAAGTTTCGGCAATGTCATGATGGATCTTCAGTTGCGCGGTCTCTGTAGAATAACCGGTACGGTAAGCTGGCTGAAGATTATCATGCAATCTGTGACTACTCAAAAGAGTCTCCAACCTCTTAGCAACCAGCTTCTCCAGGATCATCGACAAGAAAGGCAGATTAGACATTAGGCGGTCATTTTTCAATTCCTCTTTATCCAAATTTGGCTTCTTCAGCAGTAGTCTAATGTTGGCCTTTTTGAAAGAAAGCGGAACCTTGGACTCCACCAATGATTTGTTTATAATAGCGTAGTCAGTTTTGCGTAAGTTTTGTCAGAGGATGTCCTTCAAATTTGATATCAGCGATCATCACGACAGCGTCACTTATTTGAGATTTGTGATTATCAATGTCGTCTCTAATGGTTGAAATTATCCTCACGAAGAAATCATTAAACTTGTTGGCCGAGTGCTCATCAGATGAACAGCTTGGCAGAATGATTTCTCCTTTATGTCCCATCAAATTATTAGCGATTTCGAACAGACATATATTCATCTGTTGTTCAAATGATGTAATAAGTGATTTCACGAAGTGATTGCTTCACGGAAGACCTATGTTGAGACACTTTTTTGCATTTGTACTATGTTCGGGTGCAAAGATATGATAACAACTAGATTACGGCTGCCATTTTGGACGCCATCTTGAATTCCCAAGTTAGCACAAGGTGGATTTCTGGGGACTTTTGGTATGTTATTTACATCACTTCTCTAGACCATTCCTGACATTTTCAGCTTGTTATCAATTTATTCCAGGTTTGGGTTATTTTCAAGCTATTACTCCTGGCCTAAGAGGGAAGAATTGAAGCAAGTTTGGGACACTGAAATCACCCAGGAATAATGTGAATCTCTGGTATCCAACATACCACATCGCACCCAAGCAGTCATTAGCACTAAAGGAGGACATACCGAATACTAAAAAGTAGTGATACTGACATCTTTAGATGTCGTCAAGTTTCATATCATGTTATATTTTGCTTCTGGTGAAATAAATTTATATAATATATGGTATGAAGGCCAAAAAAAAGGTTTGTCAATTTTATTTAAAACTAATTCTAGTCTTGTTTGCATATATATATATATATATATATATATATATATATATATATATATATATATATATATATATATATATATATATACCGACACACTTAGCTAACTTATATGGGAAACAAGCTTACAAGCTGACATGGATATTACTAACACAATGGTTATCGTCTGCATCATAATTTCAATCATAGTCCCAACCAATGTCATATTTACTCACACACAGACGAACAAACAAACAAACAAACAAACAAACACACATTCGCTTTATTTATATAGATGTACAATTTATTAAGGTAAGAATCATGTGACAATGTTTATGAATACATTGATTCCAGCTATTATTGGTGATGAAGTGCATGATGTCCTATTACTGGATTCTGTATCTCGGCAGAAATATAAACTTTTTAGTTCGAGTGTATTGAGAATAACAAATTATGAAGATGAAAGCGAATTTAGCTCAATGGGTGGCCACTAACTAAAATAATAGAATGTTATTAATACTTCTATTGGTAACTGAAACAATTCTCACTACTGCCGTGATCTGACTTGGGTGTTCTACTCCCAAACTCCACGGCTGTAGGTGATTCGCTTTTTGTTTTTGCTTGGCGGCTTAGGGACTGGTGAGACATTACACATGTCTCAGCAAGAAAAGTCGCCACTCTGGATTCAGTCCCCTGAAGAAACGTCCAGAGTTTGAATTCACGGTTCGAGATTCTCTGTGCCTGTGCCTTATTATACACAGCTAAAACACACATTGCCCGTGCCAGAGATTGAGGTTCGTGTTTTCTTTTTACCAATTTTGTAATATTTGATATAAAGGGTTAGTGACGAGTAGGTCATAGAATTTATTGGATTTGTATGCTTATGAGGTATTTGACCCTCCAGCAAATATCACAAGGCATATTATGCTGCGGTTGAGATGTTCCTTTTTCTGTGCGTGGAGACTGTATGTTTCCAGATGCGTTCTAAGAAAAGTTGATCTAGAGCTGTATATTCCGTGCACTATTTGCGTCTTTGGAGGCACGCCGTTTAAGTGTTTGGCCTGGTTATCCAGCATTTAAATGACTGTAGCAGACACAGTACGCTCTTAAAGCATGTACTCCTGACTCAGGAATAGCAACACTGCATCGCATCTCGAGTGGTGGCATTGGAGACAGCTCGTGTGGTTGGTGTGTTTTATATAACAAGTTTAGTTGTATATATAATTCACCTTGGTTGTATGTGGGAATATAATTATCTTTCCTAGGTCCAGTTATGTCCAGTCTGTACTATGACATTCAATGCTAACTTTAGTCTCCTTGTCATTAATAAAACCCTATATTATAATTATAGTTTGTATAGCAGACATTAGGTCTAATTTGAAAATGTTAACATAAAGAACGGCAATTCCGCTATAACGGTCTGCTAAAGCACCGATGTAATAGTGACGAGTAGGTTATAGTATTTATTGGATTTGTATGTTTATGAGGTATTTGACCCTCCAGCAAATATCACAAGGCATATTATGCTGCGGTTGAGAAAGTTCCGTTTTCTATGTGTGGAGACCATATTTCCCGGTCCCTGCATTCAAGAAAAGTTGATCTAGAGCTGTATATTTCGTGCACTATTTGCATCCTTGGAGGGATGCCTTTTAGGTGTTTGGCCTGGTTATCCAGCATTTAAATGACTGTAGCAGGCACAGTACGCTCTTAAAGCATTATAAGTACTCCTGACTCAGGAATAGAAACACTGCATCGCATCTCGAGCGGTGGCATTTAAGTGACGTTTGGTGCTTTAAAACGACTTTAGCTGCATGTAAAATTTACTATAGTATTGCTATTGAAGAAAGAATTATCTTTCCTATGTCCAGTTATGTCCAGTTTGTACTATGACATTCAAGATTAGCTCTAATCTGTTTGTCATAAATATCATATAAGAACTACAATAGCAGACGTTAGGTCAAGTTTGAAAATGATAGCATAGTTCAAACAGTACGGAAGCTATGATGCCAGTCTTTTAATAGCAATTAAGCTAAACAGTTTTAATAGTAGTGGCTTCATGACGCCTGCCCGTTGTAAAAACTGATCTTTGAAGACAGTGACAATTGGGTTATATGGTTTATATAGTATTGCTTTGAAGAAAGATACAGCAATTGAAAAATAGCTATAAATAGGGCTGCTTAGATAATTAATCTAAACATTCTCACTACTGCCGTGATCTGACTTGGGTGTTTTACACCCAAACTCCACGGCTGTAGGTGATTCGTATTTTGATTTTGCTTGGCAGCAAGAAAAGTCGCCACTCTTGATTCAGTCCCCTGAAGAAACGTCCAGAGTTTGAATTCACGGTTTGAAATTCTCTGTGCCTGTGCCTTATTATACACAGCTAATAACACACACACACACACACACACACACACACACACACACACACACACACACACACACACACACACACACACACACACACACACACACACACACACACACACACACACACACACACACACAATATATATATATATATATATATATACATAATATATATATATATATATATATATATATATATATATATATATACGCTGCTAGGGATGATTGAAAGACTAGCATGTCATGAAAACAAACCAAAAAACGTGAATAATTACTTAAATGTTAGGAATCTTCCGAAAGAGCTCTCGGGGCGAGCATGGATCCAGAAAATTAGATTCCAACCGAAGACGGATCGGATAATCATCTTAGTAGAGAATCCGCCGGCAATTAAAAGAACAAACTGCCTCCGTCACAATATTAGACTTCCTACAGAGTAGGTACTATTACTTAATGGTTAAGCCGTCCGAGTTCTGTTTTGAACCTTTCTAGTATTGGCTAAAGTAGGCCAGAGATCTGTTAGCTATCCTCAATTTATTAAGTCTATAAGCAATTGATCTCCTTGTGTAAAACCTTTGAATTAACAACGAGAGTTGAAATAAATGTTTGCCATGCCTAATTATTTACCGCCGTGGATGTTCCATGAAAAACAAATGCGTAAATCGTCCCAGAATGTTTTGGTGTTCGGGTGGTTGGGCATCCATGGAAAGGTCGTAGATTTCGGTTTGTTCAATACAGTGCCGCCTTCGAATCTACCCAGCATCAGCCTTAATAGTATTATGTAAGTTTCTCATTGTTAATATACGAAAACATATCTTTCCACAAATCCAGAATTCAGTTGTTGTCTACACTTCATCTGTGTCGCCAGGAATGTTATTAGGAAAGCTGTGATCCAGCACCCTTCAAAAATCTAAAATTCGACAAAGATGAACCTTGCTTGCCTTGAAAAGGTTTTCTGATATTAGATGACATTGGCGATGACCTTGGGATTGATCGTTTTCTTAAACAATGTTATTATACGATATTACTTTTTGTGTTGAATATAGCGCATTCAATTGGGATTGGCTTCGGAATTACATCATACGTCCCCATAAAAAACAAAACCGCAAAACTATCTGAACAATATACGTAGAGCTTTAAAATTGTCTATAGCATTATTATTAGTCAAAGTAGTTGTTTAAATTAATCGGAAATTCTTAGACAAATATAAATATGTTCCTAAATTATACATTTATATCATGTACGTGTTACTTTATTGTATGCATGCACTTTCTTTTTATTCACTTTATCCGCTAGACACATATTAATATAATATGCAGTACCATTCGTCAACTTTTTCTTTGTCGAGGAAATCAACTTGTTTCTCTTATCTTTAATTAAGTACAATCTGTAATAATCCGTGGTTACTACCCCCCCCCCCAATGATTATCATTCATGGCATTGAGCGTCATTGTTTAATCTAAGTTGATCACATTAATGCCATAACAGACATTAAATCAGCTTGGTCATTATAAACTGTTTATTCTGGCATTACACTACAGTGATAAAAAAATCATACCAACATTACTTTGATCCAGAATCTCACATTGAGGATTACAATTAGCCATTTGGTATTGACAAATGTTGCTCCAATGAAATACTTCCATAAGCTGATCGATTTTTACACAAAATTATCGCAAACGTTTACAATTTCGGAATGAATACTTTAAAGATAAATAAAATAATGAGATCATTGGATAGTGCCTGACCTTTTCTCCACTAAGCGTATTATTATTATTATTATTATTATATTATTATTATTGTTGTTGTTGTTGTATTAAACCTTTATTTTACTTATGTATATGTAACTTTCTGCTATTAAAAATGTTGACCACATTAAATACGATCAATGTTGTCGTGATCATGGTTGTACCTTTTAGAAGGGAATCTGTTCCTAATGTTTTGGAAATGTACTTTGATATAATAAATTATAGGAGGACATTTAGAGTGATACCACGGCTTTTGTGAAAGGATTTTTGGGAGATTTGTTAGTTTAAACGGAAATATTACACATAATCTTGAGTGAGTCTTCAATTAGTGAGTAAGTGAGTGATGCTACAAATTGATCTGCAGATATGTATTGCAATGCGCTACCGACATCGTTTACCTATCTCCATTAAAAAGTGTTTTATGTAAGTTATGTCTTCTGAAATCCACCCTTTGAGGCAAACAATTCGCAATAAAACAATCAGAATAACTGATAGTATTATGTCTATCAATATACCTGTGTTCAGACACTTTATCCTCTAGCATATTCATGAAGCATCACGACGCCAAATTAATGATGCCGAAAATGACACCATTTCGGGGAAAGCCTTCCAACAGTATTACTATTTATGTTTTAAAACGTTTTCTATGTACTAAGAGGATGTCAAAATTTGACGAATTCCTCTTGTAAATAGAAGATATATACAAATATAAACAAAACGCCCGAAATAAGTGCTAAATGTATTCCTATCAGTGTAAACAATCAGTAATCAATATCGAGGAAGAGATATTATTTTGATTGTTTGCTGGCAAATTTGATTAGTAACAACATGGATTCATGCCAATAAGGTTCTATGTAAAATAGAATGACTCATATAACTCGATTGAAAATCAGTCTGTATATTTTCCCTTTAATCATGATCAACAACAGTAAAGTGACATGATAACAAATACTAAAAAGCGTAAGGTGTCCTTATTGTTAGTGAACGGTTATTGGAACAGGTTCATTGGCTCATCTAACACGATTTTCTTTGTTTATTATATGCGAGCTTCCCCCTCGAACCAGACAGTTAACTGTTTGCTACAAAATAGTTTTATTAATATTATTGGTATTAGTATTATATAGTTAGTTAAATTTATGAAATCATGATCTTTAAAATCGAATGAAACCATGGTCGTTCATTTAATAATATTGCGGCCAATCCAATTGGATGACACTAGACAAGTATATCATCATTATAACCAGAATAGAAACTTCAACATTTATGATAGATAATTACATCGAGAATACAACATCTGAATTCTTCCACGCCCCCTCTCGTAGTAGCAGTTTGAACCAGAGCGTAATTAAGAACAACTTCCTGCTGTGACCAGGAAGATTACGCGGACTGGACTGGATTCTGTCATTAGAGGGCAATTTACGACGTTGTCATGACAACCAATCACATTTAGATATCAGTTTGGGTTTTTCGACCTTTTCTGTAATCTGACATATTCTCGCAGCACGAATACACGCACACACACACACACATATGCGCGCATGCACGCACGCACTGACGTAGTATATCGATATATGCCCAATTCCTTACCCTTTACTAATACATTTGAAGGCTGGACCTGATACATTGACTCGTCTGTCTGTCGATAGAGATCCGGACAATCCAGGATCAACTTCCCTGAAATTATGTTGCTTTTAATCGTCATCAATACCTGCAGAGTCCGTTGTAATTCATCGTCGTTCAAGACCGTGCTCCGAGTTATGACTGGATCAGTTACGGAGCAAGTAACCGGCTAACAATCGAATTGTTGATGCTTAATCTGGATCAGTCAAGAGAAGGCAGACGGTCCGTGTTCGTGTGTAGCCGAGTCACGGATTGACCATTAATATTGTTAACGAAACGTAAACAGATCGTGTGTGCGGCGATAATAAGAACAACCGGGAGTTCCTGTGTGAGATCCTGAACGACTGGTTTTCTAATTGTTTCAACTGCTCACGCCTTATATTTAACAGAATTCAAATGATGGATTCTACGATCGTATCCTACCTAAACGAGTAATATATCATCAGAATCGCCATCTAAAATGGAAAAGGACCAAAAGGAATCCCGGGAATTCAATAGGAATGTTATGTCATCTCAGTAGAGTGTCATATCTACTATCAGAAAGACGTTTCTCTCGAATGAATCGCGATGTTCACCCCCTTTGTCTTTCTTACTACAAGGTGCTGTCCAAGTGTTATTGATCTTCTGCTCCGGTTTTTGGTGTATCCCGAATGCTAATGACCGGGAATTATCTGCACGAAGTGATAACTAACCATCGACATGTTGGGTAGACGTCGATGAGCGGTATGTGAGTGGGGGAGGGCGGGGGAGGTGGGTGAGTTGAGGGATAAAAAGAAAGACAGGCAGGCAAACAGACAGATTAACATATATGGGAGATCTAGCACGAGCGCAAACATATCCACACATAAACATATCCACACAAAGATATCGATACAATTGATCCACAGGAACCGATCTGTAAAATCATAAAATGATAAAAACCGATATACACATATTCAATGATCAACTTTTAGAAACATAATTCCTCTCTTGCACAGCGCTGCATTTGACTAATCATCAGCTTAAACAATGTGTTATAAATGACTTCCTCAAAATATAATACGGCTTGGAGTTATTGTGTTACTCGTTCATCAAAATGATTCTCATTTTTTCTGGATTAATCACTGAGAGATTGGGACTATTTCGGGATCTATTTATCAATATCAGATTGGTAATTTGAGACTAAACCGGCCGTCGATTAGTCAGTATTAGTCATCCTATGGATGGGTGGATGGATGGATGACTTGGACGAGTTCATCTTTGCATCCATAAAACCTATGTAAAATAAATTTATATTCATTTAGTTTATAAGGGATTTTCAAAATAGGTGAACGACGTTTGTAGAACATACCACCATTCTTATTAGCTTTACAGAAAACTTCTAGTGGATATAACTGTTATATTATTAATATAATAATATTGATTCATTTAGGGTGCTGGTTTATAGTTTGAAAACACGTTTAGGTGCTACTAGCAATTTGCTAGTACAATTTATTGTTTCTAGTTTGTTTTATTATCATCCTAGCTCTTGTGCTAGATGGACGAAAGCACTGAATTATAATTTTTTTTATTATTTGTTATGTGTAGTATATACTTCACTGTATCATAATTCACATGTGTTTGGAATTTTATATTCTGAAATAAATTGAATTGAATTGAATAATCAAGGAATTTCTCTGCAGTACATTTGTCAGCAGGCGAACGTTCGTCAGCCAACGTTAGAGTTAGCCAAACACTGGTTGTGGGATGGAAGTGGAACAGCTTAGATCACGTGCTCGTGGAGTGTCCGCGCATAGAGATATAAATTACGCGAGCAAACTTTAGTATAGCAAATTGTTCTCCTTAAAATACTGTTATTCTACGTACTTCATTCAAACGACAACAAAACAAAAGCGCACCGTCATGATATCGTCTATAACATCCCTCCATTTTTGGAGGGTTCGTATGACAGGACCGAGTTCGCCGGAAACGTTCTTTTGCGTGACGTAGATGTCTAAAGCAACCAATCGCTAACCCGGATATCCAGCCACGCCCGAACAAGTGTCAAGGTCAGACGAGGCCATCCTTTAGCGGAACGAGGGTGGCCGCACTTCGTGATTATTTGCTGTAATTTGTGGTCATTTAGTAGATCAATATGGCTATTATTATAAGTGTACATTAACATTCAAAGACAGAGACACGTAATCGTTGAAGCACAATAAGGCTTTGTAATCACACTAAATACGATCAATATGGATCACTGTCCTAGACACCTGTCGTGGCGATTGATTTGTCGATGTACCGATCTTTCTTCCAAGACTTCGCGTTATCCGATTACAGCTGCAATGGGAATGAATGGAGATTCCCAGTTTTAGCTTACCACTTTACTAACAGGTAAGCGCAGTTGCTTCACTAATAGTGGTGAACCCACCACTATTAGTGAAGCAACAGCGCTTACCTGTTTATCCCCCTCCGAATTATTGAGCGTCAGGTGAGAACACGATATAGCGATGACTGATGACTCGGTGGTGTTACAATGTTTAAGTAGCACGAATATGGTACATCATCAAAGTGGGCAAGAGGCAGCGATGTAACTGATACATTATTGAACAGATGTTATACATATACCGCTAACATACGTCTAGCACTAGCTAAACCACACCCCAAGGTAATCAGCAGTAATATATATATATATATATATATATATATATATATAAACAGACACACGGCTCATATTTTGGTAATGGCTTGATGATAGCAATTACTGTGTCCTTAGCTAATGGGTGTGCCAGTGAGTGAGTGAGTGAGTGTGTGTGTGTGTGTGTGTGTGTGTGTGTGTGTGTTTTGTGTGTGTGTGTATTTATATATAGACGTTCTGTGGTCAACGGTGTTTTAAGTTCGACGAACTAATTCGAGAACGTTCATAATGCAAAAATAGGGCAATGTATTCATATTTTCTATAACAACAACAACAACAACAACAACAATAATAATAATAATAATAATAATAGGAAGAAGAAGAAGGGGCGTTCAGCAAACGCAAGCATTAGCGTCTAAACATTCGTCTACTGAATACACATCGGCCATTAGACTTGAATCATTATTATGTTTGATGAGTTATGGCCACTTTTGTGCACAAGATAAGCTAAATGGGCAGAAAGAAAACTGGAGGTAATGAGGCGAAGTGAAAGATGAAACACCCTTCAGACATCCCCACCCCTAGATTTTCAATCATTCTAGAATCTGACGCACACACCCACACGCACGCACACATACAACACACCACACCTTAGTCATAATCTCTTTTCTGGACCAGAGATACTAATTAACGTTTTTAGTTTTTTAGTTTTGTCATCCATATCCCTCCTCCATCAGATCCCGATACCCGTATTATGTACCCGGGATCCACCTACCGAGCCGATGTTCTTGTTGATACCAAAACGTAATAAATACGAGATCCATGCACGTACATTAGTCCGATCGTGTTATCATCCCATTTGTTAGGCTAATTATTAGGTCGCAAGATGTAATTACAAATTTGATGTCAAGTCAAGTACGCGTGTATAATGAGAACAGTATTTATAGTAGGCGTCAGAAAGATAATGAGCCGTCACCGTGATAAATGAGACAATGAAACCGAAGTCTGTTTTATTGATGAAACATCCAACACACGAATGCAAAATGGATATTTCATCCCACGACCTGGATCGTGGGACACCGCGCAAAGATGATGTAAGCTGTCTGTGGTGGCCGAACCTCTGGAGCGAGATGCCGTATTTTTCAATTAGAAAGATTTTACGCGAAAAGAATCTATAAACGATCGAGGTAAGTTTTTGCGAGCTTCAGTAAGTCAATTAAATAGGACAAAGTAAAACACAAACAGGTAACCTTGACTCGACGGTAGAAACGTAAAGTAAACTTCAACTTACAATTTTCTTTGAGACACGTACAGATCATAAAGTTCTCACGAATGTTGACAATTTACTTTTTAAGTACAGCAATTTCTTAAGTGATATTTAGAAGCGAAATAAGTTATTTAAATATATTGCAGAGATCTAGGTGAATCCCAGATTCCCTATAATAAAATCATGTCTCCTATCCTGTACCATTATGTTGGTGATGCGATATTAACGGGCTCATAGGCGGCGAATGGATTGGTTTGAGGCTTAAAAAGGTACATATTTGCAAATAATTCTGTTTCAAAATATTTTGTTCAAAAGCTCGAAAACTCGAAGAAATTACATATATTAAAATATCTTCAATATGACGCATCAAAGTATACACGTAAAATCTAATAACTTTTATAGGTTAGCTAAGGCTGTTGCCATGGTCACTTAAATATTTGGATGGAAAAACACACCTTTTTATATATTTAATATATAATTTCCGACCTTTGTACACATAGTAGATTAAATGGACAGAAGTAATCGCTGTAGGCAATGAAGTACAAAGAAAGTGTGAAATAGCGATAGACCAGCTGGAGTTTGAAGGGCACTCCGAGTTGTATGGAAATCATCAGAGTTCTAAAGCTTTGTGAGGAACCAATCTCCTGACGACATAGAGGATGAAATACTCTTCCAGCACCCGCAGGCTAACCAGGAATTGAAGTCCACTCTTAAATATCCCTATTTAGAGTACTAACAATACAACCTACTAGCCAAGTAACTACTATCAGTTAAGAAAAAAAAAACTAGTTTAAAAGCGATATTTTTACCATCTGTACGTTTGGATACTATGGCTTATTCACGTAGTACAAGGGCGAGGCACTGTTGTTGGGGGAGAACAACCACTCTTTAGTAAAGAAATAGTTACAGTAAAAAGTCACATTATCATCTACGGGTTTCAATAAGAAAGATGTTTAGTTAGAAGCGACAAAACCACATTTTGTAGACAGTCCCGAATGACAGCTATTAGCACGGCTATTGCCATAGCCATTACAAATATTGCCCCTCACCCCTCTGCATTTATGATTTTACTGTTAATCATTGGATTCTGCTAGATAAAACCAAACTAGGAGCGAAAACCCCGGACTTCTAGAGATACAGCGTTTAATTGAACTGGTCTAATTCGACCAATCAACTAGAATTTAGCCAAACCGGCAGACTTACTTAATACCATTCATATGTTACAAATGGGTCATTTCAGACGGTCGTAAAAATGATCTTTGAAAACAGCAGCCATCGACTATATTGGCTTGGAATAATTGAAACAATTAATGCCACACGGTTCTTCATATGCGATCAAATGAATACACGTAGAGCCGTCGCTTCTATATGACACAATAATCGGACAACCTCATTCTGAGTGTCGCTGAACCTGTTATTATCATCATCATCACCCATGTTATCTGATGACAAATGACGGTATTTAGACTTACTAATTGGCGTACTTTTCATTCCGTCGCCAAAATGATGTTAACATTTTACGGGTTAATCATTTCAACAAGAGAACATTCATCAGTTTGTGAGTTGGCCCCTTAAATGTATTCGACATCATTTAATAATAATTAAGGTGACTTTTATATAGCCCCTTAATTAGCTAGATAGGGCGCTTCACAGATATTACTATTCCTCCAGACCTGTTTCAATCCAGCACACACTTCAACTTCCAAGGGAGGATATACCACGTGCTACCATTATTGGCTCAAAGCGTTACACGGACAAATTGCCACCACGTCCTGTCAGGTTCTCAATTCTGGCTGAGTGAACTAGTCGCCGCATGGCAGTATCACAGCTGCGGAGCCTCGAACCCGCGACCCTTCGGTTACGAATCATACGCACTAGCTAACTGCGCCATAAGTGTTCGACAGATTGTGTTATAATTTTCTGTTTAACTACAACAAGCAAAAAGTAATTATTATGGATGTGATTTTGTTTGATTTTGTTTGTGGTTAATCTGGGGGCTGGTCACGCCTAGGATATACGACCGAGGGGCGACTTTCGAGGTCACTACATCTCGCAAGCACAGGAATGAGCTGGTTTCGAACCCAAAACTGGGGGGTTTGTAGAGCAGCTCCATAACCACTGAGCCATCAGGACAGCCCAAACATTAGAGAGGATATACCGGTAGAGTGATGCGACTCTTAAATCTAGAGTGTCAGGAATAAGTAGTTTCAGGAATGAGTAAAGTGTCGGGAATGAGTAAAGTGTCGGGAATGAGTAAAGTGTCGGGAATGAGTAAAGTGTCGGAATTAATAAAGTGTCGGGAATGAGTAAAGTGTCGGAAAGAATTCGGGAATGAGTAAAGTGTCGGAAATTAATAAAGTGTCGGGAATGAGTAAAGTGTCGGGAATGAGTAAAGTGTCGGGAATGAGTAAAGTGTCGGAAATTAATAATGTGTCGGGAATGAGTAAAGTGTCGGGAATGAGTAAAGTGTCGGGAATGAGTAAAGTGTCGGAAATTAATAAAGTGTCGGAAATTAATAAAGTGTCGGGAATGAGTAAAGTGTCGGGAATGAGTAAAGTGTCGGAAATTAATAAAGTGTCGGGAATGAGTAAAGTGTCGGGAATGAGTAAAGTGTCGGGAATGAGTAAAGTGTCAGGAATGATCATTACAGTGGACGTAAAGATGCAAGTACACATAAACGAATTAGTTAAAATTTCAAATAAAACGGTCGTATGGCAGAACTGGACGGTGACTACCTAGAACTATCAAAATAACTATGAAGACATTATTATTAAAGATAAATATATTTTAAGACAGAGAATATATATATATATATATATATATATATATATAGAGAGAGAGAGAGAGAGAGAGAGAGTATATTTGTACATATAGAAGAGAGAGAGGGGGAGGGGAGAGAGAGCATATTTGTACATATAGAAAGCTTAGAGTACATTTTATGAATATTATATTTTTGATACGAATGGTGTTGTTGTCGTCGTTTCTACAGAATCCAATTCAAGCCTTTGTTCTCGAGCGTTTAACCAACAAGTCGATACAACAACAGTCTGTGGCTGACTGTGGTGTAACGAGACAATGACCTTAAGGCTATGAGGTATCGCCTCCTCCGAGTCAATTCCCGCGATGACGCACGGCAGGATATCGTCAACTAATCTAAGTCCCGATGCCACTGATGACAAATAGCAGCCCATGAAATGTCGAATAAAAGTGGACTAAATCGATAACTCGCTTAATTGATGCACTGTCCTGCATATATCAAGTTGAGAAGATCTATATATGGCTGTGAAATAAAGCCGACCACTTAACAAACGTTACGTGGGCGGTAATATACGAAAACGAGGGTGGTACTTGACATTGATGCACCATTTGGTGTCTACCATTAGGAACATCACCGTAATTCATTTAATTTAATCTCTCTCTCTCTCTCTCTCTCTCTCTCTCAATCCACAACTAATCCACTTGACCCGATTTTCTCGTCTCGCCAATTATCTACCCATTCGTCGCAACAAATTATATCTACTTCGGTCTCTATAATGTAAAGTTGTCTCCTCTATTTGTCGCACAAGTGCCATCAGTGGTACATATGACGACCAACAGGATGTCTCACCTGTCTCTTTCGTTATCTCCCGGTTGTATTTAATATTTTCGGTTGCACCAAGGCACATAATATTTTTCGGTGTAACCAAAAAACTATATCATTAATTTATTGCAGTTATAGGTTATTCACATTTATATACTGATGTATGGCCTAGTTTGAAATAAATCTATCTATCTATCTATCTATCTATCTATCTATCTATATTTATTACGCTGCAAGGCTAATTTTAGTTTCCCAGTATGGCTGCTACACGGATAAAGCTCATTAAGTCAATTTCTGTTTTAATTAAAGGTCGGCTTTTCTTAGTATCCTGAAGGCCAAAATTTTTTTACCCGCCTAAGAAAAGGCACTGGAACAGAGTATCATGATTTATGAATACCACTTTCCTCTGGATAATTAATCGGGGGACTTATTCCAAAGGAGTTACATTTCTTGTTGAGAGAACAGGTCAAGTTTCACCAGTTCAATAGTTTAATATATATATATATATATATATATATATTCATTCTCATACTTGTGTGTATGTGTGTTCTGGATGTGAGTATGTGTGTGTGCGTGTGCGTTTTAAGATATATATAGAGAGGCAACAGGCACAGAGCATCAACATATCTAAACATCCATTGAAACCTACTTCCATAAATTGAAATATAAATACAACTATACATACATTAATCTAAATATAAAATGTTCCATACCTCCATAAATCGATGCATGTATGCGTGTATATATATATATATATATATATATATATATATGTGTGTGTGTGTGTGTGTGAGTGTGTGAGTGTGTGAGTGTGTGAGTGTGTGAGTGTGTGAGTGTGTGTGTGTGTGTGTGTGTGTGTGAACGAACCAGTAATCCCCGCTTTCTAGATCAACGCTTCGTTACGGACCTACTTCGCTCCGGGTTCACACACTTAGTACACGGTTCCTCTGCCGAAATGTTCTCTAATGTCTCCTCATTGTGTAATAGACAAAGATTAAACATCCCCGGAGGCAAAAGGACATTAAATCCTGGAAACCATATGAATGTTAGCCCAGAGGACGGCTGGAAAATTAATCGAATAGAGACAGATCACATTTAGTGATAACGTTTGATGTTTTTAGCCTAACCCATGTGAAAGCCGGCTGTTGTTGTGGCTGTTGCTGCTGTTTTTGCTGTCGTTGTTGAAGTTTAGGGTAGAAATCACTGGCTGCCATATACCGGGTACAGCCAATGGTAAAGGCGGTCGTCGGGCAAGAACAGTACACATTTCACAACACAATAGAATGTGGTATAAAGCCGAGGTAACTGACAATACTGTCCTCTTTTTATGCTAATTGTTGTTCCAAGGTGTGTCACAAAGACGATTATTTATGACAATAACTTCTGATTAACAATTATAATTTGTCTGTGTGTTGTCATAGGAAGATAATTGTTTTATATGAGCGACGTTGATGCTGTTCTTGTTGTTGCTGCTGCTTTTGTTGTAATTGTCGTTGTTATTTTACGGCCACATATGTGAACACTGTAGGCTAAATAGGCAAATAAGTCTCCAAAGGTAATTAGGTAAAGTGAAAGATGCTTTATATATATATATATATATATATATATATATGTGTGTGTGTGTGTGTGTGTGTGTGTGTGTGTTTTATGGTACATAGTAAGAGGCAACAGGCACAGAGCATCAACATATCTAAACATCCTTCGAAACCTACCTCCACAAATCTAAATACAACTATACATACATTAATCTAAAAATAAAATGTTCAATACCTCCACATATTGATAAATGTGTGCGTATACCTAAGCGTGTGTCTGGTTCAATGATGACTTGCTACATACATATCATAAACTATTTTGACACCACAGTTTACATTCAACAGTAATTTTCTGTGGTCCAAAAGAAACCTGTATATAAAGCATTTCGACACCTCAGATGCTGACCTCAGCTTTATTCTGGGTTCGAATAATTGAATAAATCCTACCTATATGAACCATGTATCAATACACGTCCGACTAGTCTGGCGTCGAAGTTCTTCTCTAACCTAATTGAAAATCTAAGCCTTATATATACCCTCAGCGTGTTAACAAACATTACAGTTTGTTCATAACAAAGAGAATGTACACTAATACGGTATGGACTCACTGAAGCGATTTAACTAAAATATAAACAAAGTAGCAATACCGCACAGTGGATTATTACTGGACTAGAACGAAATATCGTCTCAAACCTGAGTAAATACTATGATTTACTCGAACCTAACAGCTAACCCTCATACGTTTCCGTTCATCACTAATGGAACGTTCATTCACGCTTAATTTAGCGTCCCTAAGTATATGCAGTTAGGTGTGGTGGGATCTAAATTAAAGCGCCTATCCACTTGATCTATTTGACCCATGGTGGAGAACAGTGGATTTCAGGCAGATCTCCGATACTGCGAATGACACGTCGGGATTATAATAGCTATACATTTAAAAAATCCTATATCAGTGTAATCTAATTACTCATAATATGGGAAAAAACTCTGTCTGCAGCTTAATACCCATGGAGATGCTTGCCGGAGTAACAAACGACTCCAGGAGTATAAATCCATCAAGCAGCATTGTATCAATTAATAGGTCGTTTCGCCAGACCACATAAGAGGACAACAATATAGATTCTACATTATACATAACAAAGCTAATAAACTCAACATGTTTTAATAACGACATAACTTTCTTACATTGGTGTAATAAGGAATCTGGATGGAAATAGATAAGATGTCTGGCACGGGCAATGTGCGTTTTAGGGTACATAGTAAGAGGCAACAGGCACAGAGCATCAACATATCTAAACATCCTTCGAAACCTACCTCCATAAATCTAAATACAAATACAACTATGCATACATTAATCTAAAACATATGTGAACACTGTAGGCTAAATAGGCAAATAAGTCTCCAAAGGTAATTAGGTGAAGTGAAAGATGCTTATACATATATATATATATATATATATATATATATATATATTGTGTGTGTGTGTGTGTGTGTGTGTGTGTGTGTGTGTGTGTGTGTGTGTGTGTTAATTATATACTATTTATTCAGATATATATATTTCATCTCTATTGAACATTAAAAACACGGATTTAAAAATATTGGCCAATACCTTTGATATTTGATTAAACCACGTGCAACTGATGACAATTCTTGGTTTATGAACGCATAACAAATATGAAATGCATGATAGACGAAAATGAACTTATGATTTACATATACGCATGCGCAGCCGCTCTCCCCCTCCCCCACAAACACCAACAATAACCAATATCTAACTTTATATTTCCTAGAGCTACTAACTAGTCAGTCTATCGTATACCACGATGAAAGATAACTTAGAGTGGGACAGGGAAATCCCCCTCTAATATGTTACATCACGACCTATGACATGAACTATGACTGTCCTAAATATGGCAGAGAGGCTAGTATTTCAATGATCGACCATTGTAATGTTCGGTTATAAGACAATGCAGATTACGACTGATGGACACTTTTAACGTAGAAGATTACTCACGGATGGTTAGCGACGTTTTTAACGTGTTCTAGAACGGAAATCATCTCAGCATGATGATGATGATGATGATTTTCGTCATGATGATGATCATCATCATGGTCGTTCACAACAGCATCACTAACCTCATCATAACAATGATTATTATTGTTATAAACAACATTAACAACAACAGTAACAACATTGTCATCATACGCGATATAACTGTCATCATCATCATCATCATCATCGTTGTCGTTTTCACTTTTGACTTGAAACTTGTCCTTTCCTCCGATCCTGATTCTAATCCTGATCCTGATCCTCCTCCTCATCATCATCATTATGGTAATTATCATCATCATCATCATCATTATGGTAATCATCATCATCACCACTATTGTTTAGTATATGTTAAATCATTAATAGACAAAACAATCATATATATATATATATATATATATATTATATATATATATATATATATATATATATATATATATACACACACACACACACACACACACACTATATTTCTAACTCTATTATTATACACGTAGCTTCTATAATCACCTCGAGGTGTCTCTAACATATCAATTACCTTTTCAGAGTCTAACATAGGTCATCTAGTCCACAGTCACTACACCATGTGGATAATGTAAGCTTCTCTGTAATACTTCATTAATTCATATTGTGATAATGTTCGGTGACCATGGTATAAGTGACCGCGTTAAGCGTCCGTGTTGACAATAGGTCACTAAGTGAGCCCATTAGCGAGCTACTTGTCCCATTACGGGGCATTTTCTGGTCGTTGATAACTTGGTGGTGCTATGCTAAACCGGTGGGTGAAAAAGGGCTAAGCTCTAAGTTCGAATCCACCGACCGGCTACTAGCGTATCACTTATTCCAACCGATTGACTGATCCATAAGTGAACGTAGTGTTAGACGACATACTCACCGGAAACATGGTGACGTCATCCGGATTGTATGGATCCCAGACTCCCTGGGAGTAAGTGTAAACAAAAGGTAAAGCTTTTTGTCTTAAAATAACTGTAACATCTGTGCTGAACATAAACCGTAAAATACTTAATAGTATATGATTGGGAAGAAACATCACAGAAGTTATTACCTAATTCTAAAGGGAATACGTTTTTATGCATGTTAAGTTATCAAATAGCATGGTTTCTTTCCATCACCATTTGAAAACTTACCTTTTCAGACTCGCTTATCCTTCATAAGTTTCCTTCCATCTCATCAGTTGTTGATGAACTTTGCATCGTACCTGAACTATGAGTTTGCCCAACCCCTGTACTAGGTACGCCACTGAGCTCGATTCTTTTCGAGGATATTGGTACAATATAAATTTTGTAATTATTATTATTATTACTACAGATATAGTCATTATAGAAATACACAATACAGATATACACAATATAGATAAACACAACCAGATATTCACGTTATAGATATACACATTATAGATATACGCATTATAGATATACACACTATTGATATACACATTATAGACATTCACATTATAGATATACATATTATAGATATGCACATTATGGTTTACACATTATTAAAGATATCTTAGCATGGAAATGATTTTTTTGGTTCAATGTTTTCTCCCTCCCCCGATTAATCATCAAGAGTTTGAATTCTCTATTCGAGATTTTCTGTGCCAGTTTCTTATTCCACATTGCTAAGCACGCACGCACACACAGAGAGATAGAGAGAGAGAGAGAGAGAGCCCACATGAAACAGTTTCCCTATGGGCGTGACACATTTGTCACGTACGAAAAGCGGATTAGCTGGCCCCCGCAGGCTGATTACCCAGACACATAAATAGGTATACTTATGTTTTGATGTGTGGTGGTGTAGATTTTTATATATTTAGATTCATTTATATAGTTTATTTATGAATAGATTTATGGAGGCATAGGATTGAAAGGATGCTTAAGTGTTAATATATTCTGAGCCAGTGCCACCATATATATATATATATATATATATATATATATATATATTCTCGTTGTCCGTGCCAGACATCAGTCCTAGGTCGATCCGGATTCAGAATGTATTAACTCAGCATTGAACCACACGCACGTGTTGTTACCTGCGAGCTGTGGTGTCAAAAGGTATTTTTACGTACATACGTATCCTGAATGTAAACGCTTCCCTGTGGCCGTACGAAAAGCTGATTACTGGGACCCACAGGCTGACGACTAGCCTAGACACATATATGTGTAAATATGTGGAGGTGTAGAACATTTTATATTTATATTGATCTACGTATAGTTTTAGTCACGTATCGATTTATAAAGGTATAGGTCTCAAAGGATGTTGAGATGTTGATATTCTGAGCCAGTACCACTATATATGCATTCTAAAACACACATTGCCCGTGCCGGACATCAGACATAGTTCGACCTCGATTCCTTATTACACCGATATAAGAAAGGTATGATGTTATTATAACATGTCTTTTTTCTTCAGTATCAGCTTTGCTATATATAATGTAACGGAAAATTATTTGCTGAAGCTATTCCAGTAGTAAGGAATGTATCAGAAAATGTTATTATAGGAACACCAAATAGACATTCTATTTTCCTCTATCCCACTGAGTGAGCTAAAATTATAAGCATAATAAATTTATTTCAGTGAAAGAAGAGCACAGGTATTGATGGAGTTAGTACGTCTCTCCTGAAACCGGTTTGTGATACATGCAGTGTTCCACTCTTAATATTATTGAACCAGTCCCTTGAACCAGGTATTTTCCCAGATGCAAGGAAAGTAGCGAAAATAATTCCCATATAAGGCTAAAAATAAAGAATAATTCGCAAATTATCGTCCAACACCACTACTATTTGAAAAGGTTGTGCCTAGAGGGCTGTATTCGTTTCTACAAAAGCATAATATCTTGTATGAAGACCAGAATGGCTTCAGACCGTACGGATTAGAATTTGATGCGATGACAAAACCTCTATCTGAGGTTCTTTCATCACTCGATAAAAAAGGATAATTGCTATTTAGATTTCTCGTCAGCAAACGACACCATCAATCGTGACATTTTATTGAGAAAATCGAGCCATTATGGTATACGCAGCAAATCTGTAAAATGGCATCAGAGTTACCTATGGCAACGAAAACGGTACACCAGTTACAAGGGACATAACTCGGACATAGCATATGTGCTGATTGGAGAACCACAGGGTTCTCTGTTCTTGCGGTTCTGTTATTAATGCTAAATAGGAAAGACTTGCCATCGTCCATCAGGTACTCCAAAACCCGATCTCTTTCATGTCGATACCACAGTTTATTGTGCTGACAAAAGTCACCAAAGTGTCTCCGAGTATATGAATAAAGACTCTATGATTGGCTTAAAGCCAATAAACTATATAAATGCATCGAAGGCCAAATATATGGTTTTTGGGAGACATACCCATGTTATTGATATTGATACGAATATATGTTTATTCTAAAAATAGAAAATAAAAAACTCGACAGTGAAATATACAAACCTTTAGGTATTAATATCGACCAGAAGCTAGGTTTAAATATATGGAATAGTGCTAAAATGGAGAAGGTTTCAACTGGTATGTATGAGATGAATTCAAGTAAACATTTCTTACCGGTTACCAACTTACGAACATTATGCTATAACATAGATTGAATGATTTGTAAACATTATGTCCAGATTTGTACTGAAACCTATCAAGCATGCTGATAAACCTCTATGCATTGTTTATAAATAGTCATTACATAAGACGGTCGCGCTGTGTCAAACGGGTGTTTCATCTTTCACTTCGCTCCATTACCTTTGGAGGTCGCTCGGCCCGTTTAGCCTACCTTGTTCACAAAAGTGGCCGTAAAACAGCAAAATTTCATTTTACAAATCATAGTTCTGACCCATGCCTACCTAAAGTACATTGTGATATAATCAAGCGTAGTTTAATTTTTTTATCCAAGGTCAAAAGATACGGATGAAGTTAGACGGGGACATTAAATTATACGATCAGTCAATAAATGTGTTCAAAGGAAATTCTGTCGAACCATTCTGGCTCATTACTAATTTGGCGAAAACATCTCAAATACACTCAGATGGCACTAAGTCTGTGCCTGCGATAGACCGTTCATGTCTGTCTTTTTTCCTTCTATTCTTACATATATCTTTCATTCTATTGTTTAATATTACCCTACATTTATGTAAATCTCCTTGCATAAAGATCTTATATAATTTATTGTGTGATATCCATAGAAGCGCATTAATGTATTGCACATTATTAATTGAGGCGATATTTTGTTCTAGTCCAGTTATAATCCATTATGCAGTATTACTACTTTCTTTTTAGCTAAGTCTTTTCACTCCTTCCATATGTAGGTAGAGTACATCTTATCACGTGTTATGTTGGCTGACGCGCTAAGCGCCTGTTAAAAGCCTAACGTTTCACTCTGGTTAAAGAACAATTTGCGACGCCGAAACAGTCGGACGTTTATCGATCCGGTGATACAAATAGAAGTTGTTTGGTTAATCGAACTCAAAATAAGCTGAGGTCAGCATCTTGGGTGTCGAAATATGTTTTGTATAGGTTTTTTGAACCCCAAAATATTACTACAGAGTGTAAGCTGTGGTGTCAAAGTAGTTATCTTGGGTATGTACTAACTTACTATTCAACTACACGAACGTGTTGTTTTCTACGAGCTGTGGTATCAAATGGCATTTTTGTACGTGATTCTGCCTTTGTACGTAGCCTGCATGTAGCCGTTTCCATGTGGGCGTGACATATTTGTCGCATCGGAAAGCGGATTAGCTGGGCCCCACAGGTTGATGAGTAGACCAGACACATGTACAGATATACATATATATATGTAAAGGTGTAGAACTTTTATATTTAGATTGTTGTATGTAAAGTTTTATTTAGGTATAATATACGGAGGTATAGGTCTCAAATGATGTTTAGATGTTGATGTAATATATATATATATATATATATATATATATATATATATAGATAGATAGATAGATAGATAGATAGATAGATATACATTCCCGGATAGACAAAAAGTGTGTCAGTACTTCTCTTGGTGTTTATAAATGGACAAAAGGATGTGGGACTTCTCTGAAGGGAATACTGAAAAGTGATGCCATGTTATGTCGTTATTATTTGTAACATAAAAGCCGTGGAAGGGGTAAGGTATTCAACCTTCTACACACCCATCCATCCCATCCAAACACACACAACACACACACACACACACACAAGAGAGAGAGAGAGAGAGAGAGAGAGAGAGAGAGAGAGAGAGAGAAACTCAAACATGATCATGGTTGTTGATAGCCAAATAGATCCATTATTGAGTGGATATCATATGGTAAATAGGAGTAACGCTGATGTCAAGGAGGAGAGATGAGTGGGAAACATAGTAAGAATAGGATGTGGGGCTAATAAAGTAAAGGAGGGATGGGAGAGTACGAGGGGACAGTGAGTGAAGTGTAATAGGGAGGCGAAGAGAGTACAAGGGATCGAGGGAGGGTAAGAAATGACAGCTTTAAAACAAGTAATATAATATGTTTTGAAACAAAGAGAGATAGATATGACCACCCTGAGATCCTCTAATCTTCCAACAAACCTTTAATTTCAGTCTCCTTTACAAATGATCTGTTTAATTAACGTTATATAGGTGATGCTATATCCGACATATATAAGTTGATTATAATCATCCTACATCACAGTGTCTATATATTGAGACTTAAATAATCTATCTATCTATCTATATATATATATATATATATATATATATATATGTCTATCTGTCTGTCTGTCTATCTATCTATATACCTATCTATCTATCTATCTATCTATCTGATAACATCTGATAGAGAAAACCATGAGGATGGTGAATTAAAAAATGACTTGGTTATGAAAGTGTCACTTCAATAACAACTTTTGTTCTGTGGATGATTGAATCTATTGATATCTAATTATATATATATATATATATATATATATATATATATATATATATAATGGCCTTATATGTCTACAACAGTTCAACAGTTATACACTGTCCCGTATTTATTAACCACATATTATAACTACGACTTATATTATTAATTAAACCATTTTGCACTAAAATATAAAATACTAAAAATTGAAAATGTTGAATGTACTGCTATGAAAACGGTACATTAATATTATTATTATTCGCTGTTTTTAACTTACGTAATCCAATAATAGCATACTGATGTTGTGATATTAAGTAGAAGCTTACGTATTTGGTGACGTCTTGTGTAGGTGCACTGATTGTTATACAATTGGTTCAGTACTTGTAGGTGTATGTGTATGTTCTGGATATATTTGTTGTATAAATACCGTCATATTCCAGTTTGTTTACTATGGAAGTGAATGGACGTTTGGCCGGACCAGCTAACCACTTCGAGTTAAGCTCCTATTTCGTTGTATCATAGTTATTTATAACCACCTTTTACTATATATATATATATATATATATATATATATATATATATATATATATGACAGTCATAATCCGTTAATCCGACAAGGTTTGTCACATGATAATATGTCGGATAAACGAGAATGTCGGAATATCGAGTCCGTGAAATATCGATAGTCTGTGTCACACATTTTTAAATCATAAATATATGCCTCCGTATTTAGGCCAATATTCATACAGATACAGAATGGCATTGAAGCCATTTATCATTTTGATTGTTAATTAGAGACACTATAAATAAATACTCGTGTCACTCAGATTAACTCATGATCTGGTCATTGGAAAGATCACACATTAATGTTTTTAATTAGGCATGAATGATTATGATTGGCTGTTAGATAGCCACAGTCACTGGAAGCATCATGTGTCCGTGTGTATGTATAGATTGTAATTGGTTACGATATAGCAATTATCGCAGGTGGACAGGTTAATGAATCATTACTGAAAACATGTTGGTGTGTCTTGCATGACTGAACGAGCGGAAATAGTTGGCCACATTTTCGTGTTGTCGTATTATCGAGGTCATTTAACATTGAAATGCCACCTTCTGTTGGCGAAATGAAGTCTCCGAGACGGAACGCGAAACACGATTATATCGGATCAAAGAGTCATTTATAATGGAGCTAAATCCGTCACAGACAATAATGTGTCGGATGGTGGACTTGTCGGATAAAGATTTCCGGATTAACGGAATCATGACTATATTTGGAAAGATCACACATTTGTATTTTTAATTAGCCATGAATGATTATGATTGGCTATGAGATATCCACAGGCAATGGAAGCATCGTGTGTCGGGGTGTATGGTCGAGGATGATTGTAATTGATTAACATATAACAATTATCGCGGCGCGGGGGGGGGGAATTTAACCATGAGTGAACTAGCAGAAATATTTGGCAACATTTTCGTGATTTAATCAACATGATTTAATCAACATGAAAAAAATCTAGATTTTTTCCAGATGATACTTGATTTAACTAAGTATTTTTAAATAAAGTTTAAATTTGTACAGTTCGGCCTATTGGGTATATTATGATATTCCACAAATTTATTTATTTTCAGAATTGCATATTATTTCTTTTGTATATATATATATATATATATATATATATATATATATAATCTCACTAAACTGGATCAAATACAGCATAAGAATGCTAGCTAAAACATTCCTGTTTGTTTACATTTTTGCATAAATTATTATTAAAATTGCTTAAATGTTGACAGACATATATAACACCATACAGTGAGATCGAGAGACGGCTGACAGACAGATTTATATAACACATTATAGATAGATAAATAGACAGGCTGACAGAAAAACCTATTTTGGAGTGAAATATGTTCTCTTTCTGGTGAATGAGGATCAATTATCTGGTCTTCTTCATAAGCTTTAACCAAATAGAAAGTTCAATAAAATTAAATATAATTTGGGAGAATGTCTTAACAATGGGTTTATAAAAGATAATTTTTGAAAATAGGATAGAGAGAGAGAGAGTGACAATGAGAGAGAGAGAGACCCCTAGCGTGTATGAATTACGTTGCATTACCTTTGTGCTTCACGCAGCTAGTAATATTGTTGGGCCACTGTAAATGTCCTGTTACCAAGAAATCGACTTTTATTAATCTGTTGTTATTCCATTGTTCGGTATCAGATGTCATTTAATTAGACTTCCTCTATAAACAGAAGACGGAAACAAACTACCAGAAAAGCAACATATTTCAGCCAAAAATATGTCAGCTAATTAAATGTCATCCAAAAGTAGGTCACCCAAAACATACCATCCGAAAATAGCTCGGAATTAACTGCGTTCTTCTTATGATTAGATCAGCTGATTGTTCTTTGATGAAAGGGAAAGGCAGCCGTTAGACCAGTCACCAGGGGCGCCACAATAGCGCAATAGATAGAGTACGTCGCTCCATATCACCAGGTCCCGGCTCGATTACCAGTGTTACTGGCATTCATGGGATGTTTCCCAACTGAATAGCTCATCTGTCCTACCTCATAGAGGTAACCAGCGATGAAGCTAAACAAATTACTCACTCAGTAACACACTGACTGACTGACTCACTGACTCACTCACTCACTCACACACTCAATCAGCATTGGAAAACCATAAAACGCATCAGTGCTCATAACCGAGAACATTCCAGATTCTTGTATATAACGTTACGATAGAGACACGATGATAGCACCTAGCTAACTCTGAACTCAAAATAAAACGAAGTAGATTATCTTTTTGTGAATCAACATATAATTGTGTCCGTTTCCGCGGATCCGGAAAAAAACATTGCTATGTGAAACACTGCAATAATTGTTATTAGTCCACATTTATTCGAATTATCAACACTACCACGTGACAGATAAATGGTTGACCGAATTTTGACCAATAAGCGAAAAGCTAAATATCTATGGCTTATCAAATGAAACCGTGAGAAATGTGTCAGAAAATCGGGTCCTCGTTCGTCTGATGAAGGTCAGGTTAATGAACGCTTTGTTAGCTTTGACTCGTAACAGTATCAATGATCGTGTTTACGAGATTATGTCAACAGAAAATTAATAGCCGCAGGTTTTACTGTTAATGGATGCGAGTTTGTAACGTTTTTGTGTCGAGAGATTAGGGCCAGAGAACTTTCCGAACCTGAATGCCCTGATTTTATATTAATGACCTGTCACGTCCCCCCCCCGGCTCAGTCTACGGTCTGTTTATTAGAACAAGGGCTCTGAAACTTGTGGTTTACAAGAACCCGCTATAAGAAATAACATGTTTGATAATACCATATTATTAGATAGAGAACTGGACGGCGTATAATTATTACTATTATTATTATTCGCAGTAGTATCAATAGCAGTAGCTATGTTCCCAGATGAATTCTAACTAATTAATGGTGTAAAAGCATTGAAACACTTTGAAACACCTAATGTTAATCTGTTCCCTAGAAATAACGTCATTTGAGGGAAATTATTCTGATTGCAGAGAAACAAATATATATTTATCATTCGTGTTGGCCTTATGAGATGTTCCCATATTTACATTACCTGTAGTATATAAATACTGGTCAACGTCACCTCAAAATCACTGTAACAGTATTAGACTGTCGGCTATATTGAGAACAGACCATCTTCCAAACAGGCTGCTGGCCTAGAAAAGACTCATCTCTTGTAATCTGCCGAGTGTGTTTATGTCTCGACCTAGGGCGTGTCTTCCGGTTAAAAAGGTCATGATCAAACATATATAAACCGGACAGTATTACTACTATCAATATGTAGCATGCACATGTTCTTTTCTAGGTGGCTCTTTAGTTCATTGGATGTTCATACTTCTAATAATTACAAAATGTTTATAACTTGGAACTTTCTCATAATAAAATAAGTGTACTATATCAAATATAATGTGTTCAATAATTTAAATGATTTTGAATCTTGACTATTCAATGGCCAACAAGTGATAGAGCGCATATGTGTAGGTGAGAGCATGGTGGCCATCATACAATTATATCCCGTAGGTGAGTGCATGCTCGCGATTATCTTCGGTACAAGCCACACCTGGGACATAATAATAATAATAATAATAATAATAATAATAACATTTGATATTTATATAGCGCCCTATTCAGCTAGAAGCTACTCTAAGGCAATTTACAATATTATTTACAATATTAGTATCCCTGACTCAGACCTGTTTCCACCTAGCACATATCTCAACTCCCAGGGGAGCATACAACGTATGCTGCCATTCTAGGCGCAAAACGTTACTCACACATAGCCATAGCGTCCTGTCAGGTTGTTATGGATAAGTGACATATGGTCATTCCTCCGTGAAACCGCTCACAAACACGGCTATGGCTGGGTTCCGATTCTTGATTTGGTGGTTTACACCACAATACACTAATAACTCCACCACCGGATCGTCCACCGGTGGTACCATGAGACAATATTGTTGTACAAGAGAACACTTCCACTGACATACCTATAAAGAGCTGAATCGATACCATCATCAGGAATGTCAAATAATTATAAAGTGTATCAAAATACAGACTTTTGTTGACAATTATTGCGGATATTTACAGCCAAATGCCACGAAAGTTCATCATCCGTAATAGCGACAGGATATTTGGAGGCATTTACAAAATCAACCAGTTAAAGTGATGTTCTGTTTTCTAAAGTTTAAATTGGTGGATTTAGTACTTTTGCCACTTAAAAGTAAATTATCCCCATTGATGATGATGTACTATTGTTCTTCAATAAGACAATAATGGTGAATATATGGTAACAATATAAGGTAAATTGATATACCTTATTATACTATAGTATTTAACATGTTAAAAGTACACATCGTACGGAAATAGCCAAATTCAACTGTAAATAAAAGAATATTTGATTGATCAGTTATACAGTTATTGTCCTTGGTATAAAACGAGAAAATAGAAACATGTTTCCCTTTGTATTTTTTAGGTGTGATTATTTTTCTAAAACAAAATCGATACAGGTATAAATACTCTATGTGGGGAATTGCACAAAAAGAAGATGTGGACTTACTAGAAGCTTCTTGTTTTTTGTTAATCGTTGGTAAATGCCAATTCAATTTAGAACCTCTGCTGTCGTGGAAAAAAGACTTTTATAAATCTGATGTTATGCCATTGTTCCATATCAGCTGTCATTTTATAATACTTCCAATTAGGATAACTTGTGGAATAAAAACCAGAAAACGGAAATCAACAATCAGAAAGACAACATATTTCGCCCAAAAATATGTCAGCTAATTAAATGTCAACCAAAAGTGAGTCACTCAAAGCGTACCATCTGAAAATAGTTCGGAATTACCTGCATTCTTCTTTTGATTATATCAGTTAATAGTTCTTTGATGAAAGAGAAAGATAGGTCTTGAAATTGGCCTGATGCCTAGGTGTAGATATATAACATGTTTTATTTAGATTGATGTATGTATACTTTAATTTATGTATAGATGTATGGATATATAGGTCTCAAAGGATGTTCAACTGTTTATGTTCTGCGCCAGTGTCACAATATATGCATCATAAAAAATACACACACAGAAAAATGACGATCTATATATATATATATATATGTGTGTGTGTGTGCGCGCGTGTGTGTATGTGTATTTACTGGTACCTATTTGACTAGGTGACCTTCATTTTCAGAATGAATTGGTAATGAACACGAGTTGATAGAGCTATACAGGTACCGTGCCAGTAATATGTTTATAATCTGTTAGTGAGATACTGATTAGCCATTGACCTGTCCAGATTCAGAATCATTTAAATTATACATTATATTTGATATAGTACACTTTAGTATGTTGTGACAAATTTCCGAGTTATAAGTATTCTGTAATTATGAGATCTACGAACATTCAATGAAGTAATTCGTCATCTCTAGAGTTCTTACTTGTATGGATTGGCGATATTTTGGATAGCTCCCGTGTTAGAACGTTGTATGATCACACAATAATCTAATCTTAGCAAACGTTAAAACGCTAATCAAATGATACATGCCATAGACATGATCTACAACATAATCACAGATTTATGACACATCGTGATAAATGTATGATTTTTAGAAGCCTCTCGTCTCTTATGTGTGAAATGTATGCAATTATACAGCTTTTATATAGCAGCAACAAAAGGGTGTACGCATGCTGGCACGTCTGTGCGATTTTAGACTATACCTATGGTTAGTTGAATGTGTTGATCTTGCAAACGTTTACAAAGATTTTACCTTCACTTTCTCTTTTTGCCATCCAGATTATGCCATTTCATTAAGCTCCATACAACATAAAGCTGGTCTTTCTTTACAGTCTTCACGCGTGTTAGTTACCAAATAATGAAAATCTTTTTCCTGTGGTGAGGACGTGAAACCTTAAAACACAACTTGTACATGCTACATAGTGATAGTGGTAATATCCCTCGATTGATATCTGTTTGATCATGACCCTTTTTCATCAGAAGACACACCTCAGATCGAGAGAAAAATACACTCGGCAGATTACAAGGGATGAGACTTTTCTAGGTCAGCAGCCTGTTTTGGAGGATGGCTTGTTCTGAACAATGACGACTGTCATTTAGTTTTATGACAATTTAGAGATGACCTTGACCAACATCACATATGGTACAGGTAATGTGATTGTGTGAACATCCTCTAAGGCCAATACCGATGCTATTTATACGTTTGTTTCTCTGGAATCAGAAGAATTAACAGAAAATCACGTTACTTCTAAAGAACAGATCTGGTTTAGGTGTATTACAATACCGATAACATTCGCTTTCAAAGACAAAAATGCTTTACTACTAATACTACTACTAATACTACTACTACTAATAATAATAATAGATCGTCCAGTTCTGCATCCTATAATATGGGATTGTCAAACAGGTTATTTCTTATAGAGGGTTCTTGCAATCAACAAACTTCAGAACTCTTATTCTAATAAACATACCACAGACTTAGCCTGGTCGCCTGACAGGTCATACATATAAAATCATGGTATTTAGGTTCAAAAAGTGCTCTGGCATTAACATCTGGACATAAACACGTTACAAACTCCCATCCATTAACAGTAAAAGCCCTGGCTATTAATTTACTGTTGAGATAATTTCGTAAATACGATCATTGTTACTGTTACGAGTCAAAGCTAAGAAAGCATCATTAATCTGTTCTTCATCTGTCGAAGGAAAACCCGATTTTCTGACACATTTTTCACGGTATCATTTGATAAGCCAATTGTATAAAAGTTCTCATATGTATTTAGTCTTTCTGTTATTGATCGAAACTCGGTAAATCACTTATCTGTCAAGTGGTAGTGTGGGTCTGTCTTGTTTTAATGTGAAGTATTAATGTTGACAATTCGAATAAATATGAACCAAGTATTAGGTTAATTTATAACTCTTTAACATAATTAACATAACACGGCGACGCTTTTCTGAATCCAGGGAAACAGAGACACAGTCATTTGTTGATTCACATAATTATAACCCATTTCGATTTATTCTGAGTTCAGAGCTGGTTAGCTGGTGTCGTGGTGTCTCTTTGGTAATGTGGTATACTAGAATCTGGAATTATCTCGGTTAGAATCACGGATCCGATTTCTGTTTTTATATGCTTAATGAGTGAGTGAGTGAGTCAGTCAGTCAGTGAGTCAGTGAGTGAGTCAGTGTGTGACTGAGTCTGTAGTTTGTTTAGCCTGAGCGCTGGTTATCTCTGTAACAAATGACAGAAGATGAACTACTCCTTTGAGAAACATCACACGAACACTGGTAACACTGGTATTCGAACCATGACCTGGTGATTTTGAATGAGGTACTCTATCTATTGCGCAACTGTGGCATACTTAGGGACGCTAAATTAGGCGTGGGCGGACATCCAGTAAATGATGAACAGAAATGTATGAGGATTAGCTGTTAGATTTGAGTAAATCATAATATTTACTCCGGATTGAGGCGATATTTCATATAGTCCAGTAATAATCCATTGTCCAGTATTGGTACTTATGTTTTAGCCAAGTCACTTCACTGTATCCATATGTAGGTCGTGTACATCTTATCACGTGTTCAACAAACTGTAATGTTAACGCGCCTAAAACTTATAAAAGGCCAAAATGTTCACTAACGTTAGAGATTATCTTGCGACGTCAGACTTGTGGGATGTCTATCGATACGGTTGATATAGGTAAAAAAAATCGAATGACCATAGACACGAGACGTATATATAGCATATTCAAAGTGATACACGGCTTCATACATGACCTGAAAACCGTAATAACCGCTCTGGGAGGAGTCTATTTCCTTCTATATGCTTAATGTTTGAGATAATTAATCTTATCTTTGTATCAGGAAGTCCTTGACATAACGAAGATAGACGATAGATCGAAAACGGATGGGTGAGCAGCTTGGAGTCGGGATCCCAGTTAACTGTTGTTAGTTATTTGTTCTGAGTGGCATATGTCACCAATCTGTGTGTTTGTACAGTGCTTAGTAATATCAAACAAAAAGAGAGCGTTTGAGGATTAGTGAATAAAGAGGGTTAGGGAAAGACCACCAAATACTTAGAGGTGATATGACATTGTTTAGAGTGCGTCATTGATCTATCCCAGCACGAGTCGGGCCAACTCATCCCGGGATCACCTTTTCGACCAAATCTTCTGATCATCATCTGATGTCTCACTGTTATTAACTTATTACATTATATATCGGAAACGCAGAGAATACTAAAACAAGTCACCAAACATGCATGATTCTACTTAATATCAAAACATCAATATGCTATTCTAGGGTTACATAAACAATAACAAATAATAATAATAACAATAATAATATACTGTTTTCATAGTACTGCACCCAACGTTTTTGTTGTTGTTGATGTTTTTGTGTTTTAGCGAATAATTATTTCATTAAATATGTAATTCATACTCATAAAATATTATTAATAAATGTCAAATACAGCAAACTAGAACTGTTGTAGAAATATACGACCACTAGAGAGAGAGAGAGAGAGAGAGAGACAGAGAGGGAGAGAGAGAATTGGGATCTCTTGGCCTGTATATTGTTAACCTATTATCATTTTGTGTAGTTAATATAATATCCACACAGCAAAAGTTGTTATTGAAGTGACAGTCTCGTGACAAAGACATACACTAATTAACCATCGCCATGGTTGTCTCTATCAGATGTTAAATGGAAATAATCTATAATAATATAACAACAACATGTAGACGGTTAACAGTGTGATGTATTATTGATTATAATCAACTTATATATGTCGGATATAACATTACCTATATAACTTTAATTAAACAGATCATTTGTAAAGGAGACTGAAATTAAAGGTTTGTTGGAAGATTAGAGGATCTCGGGATGGTTATATATCTCTCTTTTTATTTTATAACGTATAATATTACTTATTCTACATATCTCTTCTACACTCTTCACTTCTCTATTTCACTTTACTCACTGTCCTCTCGTACTCCCAATCTCTCCATTAGTGTATTACACCGATATATCGTCCCTCCTCTTTTACTCCACCATGTTTAATCATCTCTTACACCCCATCTCTCCTTCTCTGTAAGCCTCCCATCTTTCCTCCTCTATTACCCTCCCATCTCTCCTCCTCTATTACCCTCCCATTCCGTCCTTCTCTATATTGTCCCATTATATATGACCTTAACACTAGCACTCAATAATAGATCTATTTGGCTATGAACAATCCCAATCACGTGTGTGTGTGTGTGTGTGTGTGTGTGTGTGTGTGTGCGTGGGCGGTTGGTTGGGTGGATAGGTGTTTGGGAGATAAGTTGTTGTATAAAGTGGTAATACTAACTACAACAGATTGACAACAAACACGGCTAGATGACCTTACCTCTTCCACTTTCAGCGTTGTTTAATTTATTAATTTTTGGATCGACAAACTATCCAAATTTTTCAATGGAACGGCATGAAATTGCGGAGTTTCGTTTATCTAGGTACATATCCAATCCACCTCTAAATATATCCCCGTATATATATATATATATATATATATATATATTGCCATGTACACTCATATTTTCTTTTTGTATGCTATTTGTCCATGTTTTATTTCTCACTTTGTGATAATTATGTGTGTGTGTATCGACCGTTTTCTGCTGGTATCGCGGACTCAACAAGGGATTCAATGAATGTGATAAGATACACATGACAAAGGGGACTGCATTTGACCGAATCAGGGCAGACACCGTCACAAATGATTTATTATCTTTATATGAGCACACCACAGAAGACAATGATTACACTGATTCCCCATTCCAATATAGCCACATTAGATGCAACTATTTTGAACGAAAAGAATTTTCTGACGTTCATCAGCGTATGCACAACAGCTTATCATATTTTCACCTAAATTGTAGAGGACTTCTTTCCAACTGGGACTCTTTTTACGACGTTATGTGTCAATTAAATAATGATTCTTTTTCATTTGATTGTATTGGCACCAGCGAAAACTATCAAACCTTAGGTGATACGCGATTATCTCTGAATGGATATCATGATATTATTGCTCGATGTCGGGATGATGGGTCGAGGGGCAGTGTAGGTCTTTTTCTCAAAAACAATATCAATTTTAAGATACGCGACAACATCAGTGTTTTTATGCCGCATGTTTTCGAATCTTTATTTGCAGAAATTATATCACAATCTGAAAAACCCACACAATTCTTGGGGTCATATATATACCACATTCCGTACCCAGAGCTGACATGGACATTTTTTCGAGTACTCTTTTTTATATCATGGACACTATCAATAAAGAACACAAACATTGTGTTATTATGGGCGATGTGAATATTGAGACTCATCTTAAGACAAGCGATTACTTAGATAACTTATTTAAAAATGGTTTTCTACCAACAATTACCAAACCTACGAGAATAACTAGCACATCTGCAACACTAATTCATCATATTTACAGGAACAACATGACAACAGCTGGAAAATCACGAATTATAAGAACAGATCTAGCTGATCATTTTGGCACATTTTATATTTCACAGGCACAGAAAACCAAACATTTACAAAATTTGTTGAAGACAACGAGAATGTTTTCGGACGCCAATTTTTTTAATTTAAAGAATATTTAGAGCATATGGACTTCACAAATGTCTTAGCCACGTTATGCCCAAATGAAACATAAAGTTATCCCTATTTACAAATCCTCTGACCAAAGTCTTCTGCAAAACTACAGACCAGTAAGCTTACTACCAGCAATTTCCAAAATATTAGAGAAAATAATGTACAAAACGTTATTGTCATTTTTAGAACCCATTTTATTCAAGCACCAATACGGCTTTAGCCCCAAGCATTCAACTATACACCCAATCATTCAGCTTCAAAATTATTGTGCCGAATCTAATAATACGCCAAGACTCGAAATTACTCTGGCTATCTTTTGTGATCTGTCCAAATATTTTGACGTCATCAGCCATGATATATTTTTAAATAAACTAAACACTTATGGAAATGCTAATAATTGAAACAAACTATTCACTCATTCACGCACTCACTCACTAACTCACTCACGCAATCAGCAAGTGAAAACCCAGAAATCGGATCAGTGAATCTAAATCTTCTTACATTCCAGATTCTAGTATGCTACGTTGCCAATGAGTCTCCTCCATGACACCAGCTAGCTAACTCCGAACTCAGAATAAAACGAAGTGGATTATTCTTTTGAGAATCAACATATAATTGTGCCCTTTTCTCTGGATCTTCAAAAAGATATATCGCCGTGTTATGTTAAATATTCTAAACAGTGTTGAAACAGTCCAATACTTCGTCCAGGTTTATTCGAATTATCAACATTAATAATTCACATTAAGACAAGGCTACACTACCACATGATAGATAAATGGTTGACCGAGTTTCGACCAATAACAGAAAGGCAATAATATCTATGACAACATTTATATATTTAGCTTATCAAATGAAACCGTGAGAAATGTGTCAGAAAATGGGGTCGTCGTTCGTCCGATGAAGGTCGGGTTAATGCTTTGATAGCTTTGATTCGTAACAGTATCAATGATCGTGTTTACGAGATTATGTCAACAGTATATTAATAGCCCGAGGTTTTACTGTTAATGGATGGCAGTCTGTAACGGGCTTATGTCGAGAGATTAGGGCCAGAGCACTTTTTGAACCTAAATGTTCTGATATTATATTTATGACCTGTCAGGTCTCCCGGCTCAGTCTACGGTCTGTTTATTATAACAAGAGTTCTGAAACTTGTGGATTCCAAGAACCCGCTATAAGAAATAACATGTTTGACAATGCTATATTATAGGATGGAGAGCTGGACGATGTATTATTATTATTATTATTATTATTATTATTATTTGTAATAGTATCAGTAGAAGTACCTATGTGCTGAGATAATTTCTAAATAATTAATGGTTTTAAAGCGGGTTTTGTCATTGGAAGCGAGTCTTGTAATACGCCTAAACCAGATCCGTTCCTTATAATTAACGTCATTTGTTGGAAATTCTTCTGATTCCAGAGAAACCGTAGTAAACAGGATGCGGGTCAAGCTCACCGAAACACTATAGGACTGCCGGTTATGATCAAACAGGTGAAAACCTGGCGATAATCTCGTTATTACTATGTAACATGTCCATATTCTGTTGTAAGGTTACACGTCCTCACTGCAGCAAAAAGGTTTTTATTATTTGGTAACTAACATGTTTGAAGACTGTAAAGGAGTACCATCTTTGTGTTGCAGGGAGCTTAAAGAAATAGCATATTCTGGATAGCAATAGGAGAAATTGAAGGTTAAGTCTCCGACCACAAAGGGCCTTCTTTTATCTTCATTTGTGGAAAGAATTCCTTATATTTCAGTAAAACCGTTAATTATCTATTATCATGCACGGACAGTAGTAACGATATACTACTGATAAACCCAGTATATATATATATATATATATATATATATATATATATATGTGTGTGTGTGTTTGTGTGTGTGTGTGTGTGTGTGTGTGTGACCTTATATAAATTATTAACATAATAATAACGACGTATGTGTAAAAGTTTACAAGATTGACACATTTAGTTAACTACAAGTTTCTTATACACACACGCACTCACACGAACACACACACACACACAGACACACACACGAGTGCGCACGCATATGTTACTGTTATATAAAAGCTGATTAATTGACTGAATCTTGACTAGTCAAAGGCCTACATATGGTAGAGCACAGATCTGCAGGTGAATACATGCTGGCCATCATACAATTATAACCCGTAAATGAGTGAATGCTCGCAGTTAACTTCGTTACTAGTCACACTTGGCACACATGCCCATTCCTCGGCGAAACAACGCACAAACGCGGCTATGGCTGGATTCCGATCTTTGATCTGGCAGCTTGCAACGCAACACATTAATACACCGGATCGTCCACCGGTGGTGCCATGAGACAATATTGTTGTACAAGAGAACACTTCCACTGACATACCTATAAAGAGCTGAATCGATACCATCATCAGGAATGTCAAATGATTATAAGGTGTATCAAAATACAGACTTTTGTTGACAATTATTGCGGATATTTACAGCCAAATGCCACGAAAGTTCATCATCCGTAATAGCGACAGGATATTTGGAGACATTTACAAAATCAACACCAGTTAATATGATGTTCGATTTTCTGAAGTTTAATTTGATTGATTTAGTATTTTTAGCACTTAAAAGTAAATTAACCTCATTAATGATGATGTACTGTTGTTTTTCGATAAGACAATAATGGCAAATATATGGTAACAATATATGGTAAATTAATATACCTTATTATAAGATAGTATTTAATATGTTGAAAAGTACACACCATACGAAAATGGTGAAGTTTAACTGTAAATAAATGATGCTTTGATCGATCAGTTATCCAATTACTGTCCCATTTTTAGTTGTGATTTTATTTCTAAAACTAAATTGATGGATGTAGAATGGCTGTATGTGGGTAACTGCGCAAAGCGTAGACGTGGGATTACTAGAACCTTCTTGTTTTTTTATTGATCATTGGTAAATGCCAATTACATTTAGAACCTCTGCTGTCGTGCAAAAGAGGCTTTTATCAATCTGTTGTTATGCTATTATTCCGTATCATGTGTCATTTTATTATACAACTATCAACATTCTGACACAACCAAGTATATTACTTCTATAAACGGATAAAATCGACAGAAGACTGATGTCTAATGATGCCAAATAGAATAATCATTCACGTGACTTATGGTTAGCATATTCATAATGATACGCGGCTTCATATTTAACCTTCAAAACTGGGAGCGGTTTGTTTCCTTCTATATGTTTAATGTTTGAGTGAATAACGAAGAGAGACGAGATATGAAAGACAGATGGATGAGCAATTGGTAGTCGGGATCCCAGGTGACTGATGTTTGATAATACCATATTATGATGGAGAACTGGACGGCGTATCATTATTGTTATTATTATCATCATTTGTAATAGTATCAATATATGTAACTATGTGCCGAAATAAATTCGAACTAATTAATTATATTAAAGCATTTTTGCCATTTAAAGTTAGTGTTGCTGATACTCTGATATGATTAAAAACTAATATGTTCCATATAATTAACGTCATTTGAAGGATGTCCTTCTGATTCCATAGAAACAAACGTATAAATATCATTAGCGTTGTCTGTAGAGGATGTTCACATATTCAAATACCTGTAGTATATAAGGTCATATTTAAACGACCATAACATTAAAGGACTTCCGGCTATAATTATTGAGAACAAGCCATCCTCCAAAACAGGCTGCAGGCCTAGAAAAGACTCACCTCTTTTAATCTAGCTACTGCATATTTGTATCGATCTGAGGTATGTCTTCCGCTGAAAAGGGTCATGATCTGACAGGTACATCGAGCGATGTTACCGCTATTACTATGTAACATGTACATGTTCTGTTGTAAGGTTTCCAGTCCTCACTGCAGCAAAAGGGTCTTCTTTACTTGGTAACTAACACGTGTGAAGATTGCAATGGAAGACGACCTTTATGTTGCGGAGAGCTTAAATAAATGACATAATCTGGATAGCAATAAGAGAAAGTGAAGGTAAAGTCTCCGACAATAAAGGGCCTACTTCTTTAGTCTTCTTTGGTGGAAAGTATTGATGTTATATTGGAATAAAAAAAAAATTACTAAGCCAATACACATAACGCCAATATATAAATGTAAACTTATATCTTTTATTAACACAATAATATTGATGTAATTGTAAAGGTTTACAAGTTCGACACGGTCAACTGTCTTTTACACACGCAAACAACAATCCATACAAATAAGAATTAACTGATAGAGAGAACTCACTAGGCGGCGCTTTCTTTCATTCGATGTCCGTACTTCTGATAATTACAAAACACAAAGTGTACTCTATCAGATATAATGTGTTCTATAATTTAAATTATTCTGAATCTGGACTGTTCAGTGGCCAACAAATGATGGATCACATACCTGTGCCTTCTTGGTTCCGATCCACCAGCTAGTTGTTGACCTTATTCTTAGATTTCTTATCCATAAATTACTAGGTGATTTTACAGTTATAGATTATTATTGTATGTGTCTTTGTGTGTTGTTGTTGTTGAATGATTATGCAATATTGCAAACTATAAAGTACAGGATGGGCAATTATTAACAATTAGTATGTAGAGAGAGTTGGTGGTAATGCCATAGGATTGTATGTAACTAAAAAGTAATAAGACCCTAAATTAAACATAGTAATACATCTGTAAGTTAGCAAATTATATTAATTTAATTCCTGAAAACAGTTATCTTAATATCATTAACTGTAATTGGGATTTTAATTAAACTAAATGTATTATTTACGTATTAACTACAATAGTTTGCCTTCTTGTGTCTTTTGTTCATTTTTTGTTTGTTATTTATTGGGTTTTGTTGTCTCAAGTGTAATGAATTTAATCCTTAAATATATCAGTATTCTATTTTATTTAATGTCTGTTTCCAACCGTCTTTTTCCAACTAGCTGTTGTTCATGTTCCCTTGCTGTTTCCATATAGAAGCATAATATCCAAGCTAACGTAATAATAATAAAAATAATAATAATAATAATAGTTACTGTTTGGCCTCTAAAATATGTAATTATTAAAGTAAACCGTTATATCACGGCAATGATGGTGTATAATATTTTAAAATAAGCACCAATCTAGAGAGTTCGTCCATATTTATGAACTTATAATAAACAAAGACAGTTATATGTTGGAATATATATATATATATATATATGTATATATATATATTGCAACATTAGCTTAACCAAGTATGCTGGGTTGCGGCGAGATTGCGGACTGAATGACCTAGTGCAGTCGTTCCTACACACAACAACCTATTTAATAACATAATCATAGTAAAGAGATATAATTGGTCTTGAAAATAGAAACGAAATGAACCGTGACCTTCGGGATGATCAAAGGGACATATTAATACTTTACGTTAAGACAAGACAGATCCACTCTATCACGTGACAATTAAATGGTTGACCGAGTTTCGACAAATAACAGAAAGACTAAATATCTATGACAACTTTTATACAATTAGCTTATCAAAGGAAACCGTAGGAAATGTGTCAGAAATGGGGTCCTCTTTCGTCCGATGAAGATCAGATTAATGGTGCTTTGTAAGCTTTAACTCGTAACACTATCAATGATCATGTTTACGACATTACGTCAACATTAAATTTACAGCCCGAGGTTTTACTGTTAATGGATGGCAGTCTGTAACGGGCTTATGTCGAGAGATTAGGGCCAGAGCACTTTTTGAACTTAAATGTTCTGATATTATATTTATGACCTGTCAGGCCTCGCGGCTCAGCCTGCTGTCTGTTTATTAGAACAAGAGTTCTGAAACTTGTGGATTCCAAGAACCCGCTATAAGAAATAACATGTTTGACAATCCTATATTATGAGATGGAGAACTGGATGATGATGATGATTGATGTTTTACGGCCACTTTTGTGCACAAGGTAGGCTAAATGGGCCAAGCGACTTCCAAAGGTAATGAGACGAAGCGAAAGACGAAACAACCTTCAGATATGCCCACGCCGGGATTCGAACACGGGTGGTAGTGATCTGTGGTCCAGCACGCTACCGCTAGACCACGGACGATGTATTATTATTATTATTATTATGTAATAGTATCAATAGCAGTATCTTTGTGCTGAATAAAGTTAACTAATTAATGATATAAAGTAGTTTTTGCCATTTTAAGCGAGTGTTATCGGTACTGTAATATGCCTAAATCCGTTCCTTATAATTAACGTCATTTGTGGAAAATTATTCTGATTCCAGAGAAACTGTAGTAAATAGGATGTGGGTCAAGGTCATCTCTAAATTACCAAAACATCATAGGACTACCGACTATAATTCTTGAGATGATGATGATAATGATGATGATGATTGATGTTTTCTTGAGAATAGACCATCCTACAAAACATGTTTTTGGCCTAGAAAAGACTTTTAAATCTCTTTTAATCTGCCGAGTGTATTTTTGTCTTAAACTGAGGTGTGTCTTCTGGCGAAAAGGGTCATGATCAAGGTCATGCTCAAACATTGTCACCTGTACATGTTCTATTGTAAGGTTTCCCGTCCTCCATGCCGTACAAAGGTTTTCATTATTTGGTAACTAGGATGTATGAAGGATGTAAAGGAAGACCAGGGTTGTGTTGCAGGGAGATTAAAGAAATGGCACAATCTGGATGGTGATATATATATATATTTCATATACACTGCAATTTCGTTTGTTTTATCCAACAATCGTCATCAACGTAATTAGACGTGTATCTGGAATATGAGTTTGTCCAACCCCGCATTAATTATTATTATTATTATTGTTATTATTATTATTATTATTATTATTATTATATAGCCAAGAGTGTCTATAAACATTATCTCGTCCTTGCCATTACTGCCAGATACAAAACACATGTCTAACATGTATCGTAGATGATGACCCATGGATTATTTGTAATTAATTTAATCCTTTGTAGAGTTTTATAGTTCAGAAACTAAACTCGTAAGAACCAGCTACCGAAACTGGTTATATGATATTCGTACACTACGGCCAGCCACGAGTGCCTTCGTCTATATATAAACCGCATAGTGAATGGATGTGTCATGGGAAGAGATGATTGCCTACGAGTAAATGGCCACATGTCAGAATTGCGTCTTTTATGACGAGGCTCAATGTGGCCATAAATTGTTGACGTTGACGGGGAAATTGTCGCATAATAGTTGTATGATGACGGTTGTTGTTGTTGTTGTTGTTGTTACTGGGTTTAGTTGTTTGGCCTCGGCACTGGTCACACCTGGCCAAGTGTTGTCTGTCTCGAGAAGAAAATCCCACAAACACAGGGATGAGCTAGATTCGAACGCACAACCTGAAGGTTTGGCGGTCACAAACGTTCGTGGTATTTATTATCAGGTTTGGTATCTATTTATCCACTAAAATATGAAACGATTTATGTCCTGTGTGTCGTATGATACAAAGGAAAGGATGCAACACCAGATGACAGTTTAGAAGCCTTAAACCTGTGTGAGAATATCGAAAATATATAACTGACTAAGTGTATTTGGCATACAAAATTGAAAATAACATAGAATTTTGCCAATTAAAACATACATAGAGTATAAATACTGAATTAACAAATTGGGTATTAGCGGTGAAGGGGAATCCAATTTCAGAAGCCTTAAGCATTTATGTTCAAAAGGTAGGCCTATCCTATCTTTTTCATCGGAAACAAGTTTAAGCCCAGTTGAACGACCCACAACCCAAGTATGAGTAACGTCAGTGTTCCTGACTGATGGGAGTTGGGTTTTTTTTGTTTGTTTGTTGTTGGTTTTTTTTTTTTTAGGGGGGGGGCTCCATCATTCAGGATTCAGGATTTATTGGCCAATCACTGGAATTACTCAGGTTTGGCAGGTTTCCAACTTTCTGCACATGGCTCCTTTTTATTTCTGGCTGAAAGAGTCCCGAATTGAGAGCTGAGGGGACATCATGGAGAACATGATGTCGCACCTGACAGCCATTCCGAAAAACGAATTCCAGAAATATTTAAGCAATGGAAAGATCGCTGGGGGCTACGTGTTTGGAGTCGCAATGGGCTTACTTCAAAGGGAACTAATGTTGAAACCCAGATCTTAAATTAGATGTCGGTGACAATCGAGAGGTATAACATGGCGGATCTAACATGGCACAGAGAGAGAGAGAGAGAGGGGGAGAGAGGGAGAGAGGAGAGAGAGGATGGAGGGAACTGGTGAATGTCCTCACATTAATTAATTACACCTAGAAGACATAAGCTCTTTTTGCTGATGTATGATTAAACCTTATTTTCGTCCATCGCATAATGCTATTTACTCTACAATATCTTACCGGTACTCAGTGAGTATCTGTTCTGTGTCTATGAAAAACACCTGACGTTGAGGAAAACGCCCTCAACGTTTGGTCAATCCGACATCCGAATTAATGAAGATGATAAAACTTTACGGGATTATCAGTTATTCGTTAATATTTGTCCGGATTGCCCGAGATGCTATTTGAAGATATCACTGACATTCCCGACAATGATTTATTTTCGGCGATGATCGGAAATAAAATATCCTTTAATTAGCCACTCTCTCTCTCTCTCTCGAGAAATGGAGTAAGTTAATGATCTATCGCTCTCTTTTGGTCTGGAAAAGCAGAGATAATTCGGCCTCTTTCTAATACGTGACAAATGAACGTACATCTACCAAGGACGACCAACTATTATGCATATGATATGGTTTGTCGTATTTTAATTGTCAATGGTTTGGTTTTGTTGTTCGGGGAGAATCCCCAGGCTGTCGCTTAATCAGCACAGCCTCTATGTTGGAGTGGTTGAGAAACCTCCCCCACCACCACTCACAGGGGAGCAGTACGGAAAGATGGAGCCGAAATACCCTGAGGGTGGTCACTGCCAGAGTGTTTTACGTCCTCAGGGGGTTTTTAACGTCCCCCTTTATTTTTAAATAATTCAGTGGAGACGGCATCGCCATTTAACGTGGTCAGCCACCCACTTGTCAATGATGCGCATCTAGTTCTAAGAGGAAATTGTCTATAGCAACCTATTCAAATAAACACCGCACGGTGTTACATATTTCGTTTACTGACTATCAAACTACCTCCAACAACATCGAGGAGGAATGGAATAATGGAGTTAGACTTAAATCACTTATCTTCACCGTGATGGTAGAATTTATCTTGAAGTTTATTACAAAGTGTCTTTATTCTCTTTCCGTGTCTGACATGACGCTCATCTTTTAACGCAATTCCAGATATCCGGGGTTTTTTTCAGCATGTAAACACATGGCAAGTTTCCTAACATTTAAATGACTATGGTCAAAAAGATTTTAGAATTCGTTATGCCATCCTTCTAACATATCGTTGGTCTGTTGCTAATGTGTAAGGTAATGCTGGCCATATTCCAATGCGCATATGGGAAGATAATGTGGTGTCTGCCAGAAAGTGAGTCTAACATCACCTGGTTGTGTGTGTCATATATACGAGTTCGAAGTTTCTAAGGTCCAATTTGATTACTGAAATATATCGCATCAAAATAGTTGAAGGTTGAAGTAACTTCATATTAAACTGCTTGTCTGCCTCCAAGGACTTCATACATGGGAACAAAGGAAAATCCACCTCTTTGGCCACGAAATGGACGGATGTCAGTCGTGCCTTCAGGGACCTCATACATGAGAACAAAGGAAAGTCCATCAATCTGGTCACAAAATGGACGGATGTCAGTCTTGCCTTCAGGGACCTCATACATGAGAACAAAGGAAAGTCCATCAATCTGGTCACAAAATGGACGGATGTCAGTCTTGCCTTCAGGGACCTCATACATGAGAACAAAGGAAATTCCATCTATATGGCCACAAAATGGACGGATGTCAGTCATACCTTCAGGAACCTCATAAATGAGAACAAACGAAAGTCCATCTATCTGGTAACAAAATGAACGAATGTTAGTCATGTCTTCAGGGACTTCATACACGGTAACAAAGGAAAGTCCATCTGTCTGGTCACATTACATTACAATTCACACACAAACGAGAGCGCGCACACACACACATTGTAATACCGAAAGAGGCGTTCCAGCAATGTAACAAATATGGATTAGTCTGTGTATCTGAGGGAGGTTATATTCAGTCTACGCCATTCATATAAGGTGTAATTAATCCGTCCATATGTTGTTAGCATCACATTAAGATAAACATGCACTTTGATAAGGGAACAAATCAGTTCACGAAGAAATCCATCAAAAAATGTTATATTAGCCCGGAAACTACTACAAAAACAGTAATTTGTAGAAATTGTTCAGACAAAACCCCACAAATTGAAACATAATAAAGCTAAATATCGTAATTTCACTATCCCGTAAAAGCTAGTATCCATAAACACCTATTAGTCTGTTACATGCTTTTAAACATAAACTATATCTATGGCCTCATGGGTTTGGAGCGTAGGACTTCTTGCTGTAAAACATATCATCTATTATAAATTCTGGATTTGTTTACAATTAGTCATCATTGTGAAACAGTACATTACATACCATATGCGTCTCTATCATTTGAGGTAGCCTGCGACGAAAAATCTTTCACTTGATAAAGGTTTTTTTTAAACCGAAACTAGTCGTGCTATTTGGGCTGAGTGAAAATTATATTATTTCTGCTATTGTCGAAGGTATTAGAATTATTATCATAATATATATGTACTAATAGATATGTTTTGTTTCCAATTATAGCTGGATTATATATGTACAAATATATAAAAATTTTATATTTAGGTAGTGGTTGGTCACAATTCTGTAAGAATTATAAACATCACGAAAACCTGAGCCCACGTCTTTATTATAAGTAGCATAAAACACCCACCCACACACACACACACACACATATATATATATATATATATGTATATCACAGTCGGCGTATGATAATAGTCAGTGCATTATCGATACATGGTGATATTTATAGTTCATTCGTATTTACATCATATATTAATATTCGGTCTATGATTACCATTTATATTTGCCATAAGTCAATACTTTATGCTAATTCTCAGGGCAGCATCCTTTCTTTGTGTTATATTTACCGATTTAGTAATACATCTCACCTGAATATAAACACATGTCACGTGTCTCAGGTCTAAATGATGTGCTTTGATAGAGCCAGCTAATTATACAAATGAGCGATCATTAACTACGCTTCCATGTCGGGGGAAGGAAGACAATTACCTCTGACATTATACACAAGAAAGACTCGTATGCTCTTAGTACAGAAAGGTCACTCGAAACTTTGAGCAATGAAAAGAATTTCAAAGAATGTCAAAACTTGTTTCAGAAAATTTACTCTTTTCAGGTGACATTTCTACTTTAGTTTTTCTTCGAATAATATATAAAAATATAGCTAAAAGACAAAGATGGCGCGTTTCTTTAAATAAAAGTTGTCTTCCTATTGCGTCGAATATGACGATTAGATTAATTTAATCACGATTACTTTAACCATAATTATTTGTGTAAACAGACGTCATTGAAGATAATCTTGGTGTTTTCGAAGTGAAACGATTTGTTTCTTTTTACCAGAATCTGGACTGGACGCAGATGTATTGTTAAGTATAGGTAATTTAAAATTAGAATAGAAGCCAGCAATTAACCACCTGTATACTGTACAGTGGCGAATTATTATACTATCTACCTAATGGTTATATCGGGCGCCTCCGTGGTCTAGCGGTAGCGTGCTGGACCACAGATCACTACCACCCGTGTTCGAATCCCGGCGTGGGCATATCTGAAGGTTGTTTCGTCTTTCACTTCGTCTCATTACCTTTGGAAGTCGCTCGGCCGATTTAGCCTACCTTGTGCACAGAAGTGGCCGTAAAACATCAATCATCATCATCATCATCACCTAATGGTTATAGAGTTCCACCTCGTTGAAGATAATACTGATGTTGCCAGGCTGGATTAGATGAATGACTCCAGGCTAACAATGGACTATTTGCCAATATGCTGCTCTTAGATGAAATGTGGAATAATGCCGTATAATGGCTCCAGACAAAAATGAGACTGTTGCTAGATAAATCTGTGATTGTGTATTTTAATATTATCGTCTATTTGAGTAAATCATACACCTTTTCTCGTAAAACGTGGCTTCTTCAGCGGTATTCACTCCGGTCATGTTTACTTGCAAAACTGGAGATATTTCCAGGTGAATTATTCAGATGGGCAGGTTTTGAAAATATTCATCTGTGTGCGTACATACACACGCTTTAATGTAAATTTTAAAATGGGTAAGGAATATATTACTATAATATTCAAATTAAATATCGTAAAATCATGAAACAGCATGATTAACAGCGTTTAAATAATTATAATTCATGGTTCAATGCCACACTCAGCATCTACTACTTTCGAAATATGCGAATCCATTATACATTGAGTGTGCCAATCCACAAGATATCAAATTTGCCAATCCACAACACATGAAATTCGCCAATCCACAACACATCAAATGTTCCAACCCACAACACATTAATTGCGTATGAACTAGGTCAGAAACAATGGCTGAAGCTTCTAATCGGCACACCGACCATAAATTAATTGATAACTCTAAGTGTTATCTATTAGAAACTTCATTTATAATAGCTGTACTGAACATTTTTAGGCAAAATGTTCCTTTTTATGCCGATAACGGTCCTAAATATTGTACGTATTTAGATCTTGAAATGATTTCTGGCTTCAGAGAATGAATTAGGTTAATTTGAACAGTTAGGACGTAGCTAGTATATTTATAATAAAATCATAATTATGTTATTATTACCGTAATATTTGAAAAGCATAAATACAAAGTTAAGTCCTTTGAGTAACAAAATACCCTTGATCAAAATGAAACGACATAAACAACTGTTAAGCCAATATTTATAATTTGAATTAATATTAATATTTGAAGTAATAATAATTCATATTTTTAGAAACTTTAATAAAGCAGTAGCCATTTAAATAATTTGTAATTTAAACGGAAGTCAAGATATACCTTTGTTTATGTGTATCGGGTATTTTAGTTGTTTATATACAGGAAAGGTTACCACAGGGAGTCTTCGTGCAAACTATGACTGACATCTCCCGATATATTTAGTATAATGGATTAGCTCGATTATAAAATAAAACAAACTTGTAAGTGTCGCAGTTTGTGTCTATTTCATTTTGGAATTTGCATTTCATCAGCGTGTAAAAGATATGCTATTATTACGATTTTAATCATATATACATATATATATATATATATATATATATATATAACTATTACATCCCGGTTATTCCAAACAATAAGATATTCGCGGCCCACTTGTCAGTCTAACAATGGCGATGTTGAATACATTCTCGTGTTCATAATGATCGCTTGGAACATATATCTGAATAGATTTTTGGATAACAAAGGTAATTGTGTTGCTTTGTTACAATATTTTAGGTGTTTTATTTATATTCTAGAAAAGGTTCCGAATCATAGAACTCCCAATATGAAGACTTTCAAATGGAAATATTTCATTCATAATTTCAAACTAAAGCCTATTTCATGCCTTATTTTTTCTTATATATTATACGTGCTAATTTTAAAAACAACTGCCCACAACCACGCAACACACCTGGCTAACTCATCTAAGAAACAGTGTGAATTGAGCTAGTAGACAAAGTCCCGATCATCAATCGAATAGTAGTATATACAGGTATTCCAGTTTTGCTCTATGCCGTGATTCGGCTACTACGCGACTGACTGTGCCTGGTCCCCAAACATCGCGATATAACGAGTTTTTATTGTAATTTTTAATTACGATTTCCGCAGACAAACCTTCGCTGCGTCAGTAACTTGATCACTCTTATTACCGTATTATCGCCTAAACTGTTTACGGCTGACCCAGTTTTGTCTGATAACCAACATATTTGATAGGCCGTAATTATTTAATTGTTCGCTTTAGCGTTCAGTGTTAAGCTCGACACCAGATCACTGTGATGAAGTTATGAAAAATGTATGGATCATTTCAGTCGTGGAACCAAACTCTATATAAAGAGCGTTTACGTGTATGTGTTTCATTATCTGTGTGATCGCAAAAAAAACTAGCACAAGAGTCTTAAACGATGAATGACATTGGTAGGGACTGTTATTAGGAATATGATGTTTACTCATTATAATTCTGTTTTTTTAATTTTTTATTATTGTAAACCTTTTGCTATATAGATCAAAGACTATAGGAGACTTCCACAGCAGCAATCTTTAAAGTCTGCACGGGGCGAGGCTTTTAAGCTTCTACCCAATAAAGTTGACATAATGGATATAGTTCTGGGTCATTGAATGATATAAGTCCATTGACAAGGAGGCTTTTCTTGCTGATCTGCAAGTCTCTTCACTGGTATTGGATCCACCGGATGATGTGGATCATCTGGTGGATCTCTATGATAGTACATTGAGAGACATTGTAGATGAACATGCACCTTTAAGAACAAAGGAAATGCTAAGCAGACCAATGCTTCCATGGTACAATAAGAACATACAAGCTGCAAAGAGGCACAGAAGGTATGGTGAGCGGCTGTGGATCAGGACCAGTTTGTGTGTTCATTTTGAAATGTTCAAGGTCAGTAAAATTCTTGTTAAAAATACCCTTGCCTCTGCTAAATCTGAATATTATAATAACAAGATCAAAGCATCCAAGGGAAATCAAAGGACTGTTTTCAGTGTTGTGGATAAAGTATTACATAGAGTCAAACTGTCCTTCCAAATAATATAAACTCAGATAAAGATATGGCCCATTGTTTTAATAACTTCTTTGTCAAAAAATATTAAATATACATAGTGGGTTCCATTCCAGCACCTTATCACAGGGTAAGCCATTGGTAGAAGAGTCCTGCATATCCATGATGGATACATTTGAGCCTTTTACAGAGACTGATATCAGACAGTTGCTGAAAAAGTCATCTGATGCTTTTTGTGCAGTTGACCCTATGCCTAAATGGCTTGTGAAAGATTGTCTGGATGTTCTGATAAACCCAATTCCAAATATAGTTAATAAATCATTATCTCTGGGTGTTTTCCCAATATCCATGAAAGCTGCCCTTGTAAAGCCATTAATTAAAAAAAACACTATGGACTGTAATATTCTAAACAATTACAGACCTGTTTCAAATCTTACATTTTTTATCTAAAGTTATAGAAAAGGCAGTTGCTTTCCATCTAAACAAATATTTAATTAATAGTAACCTTAATGAATCACTACAGTCTGCCTATAAAAGTGGTCACAGCACTGAAACAGTCTTGGTTAGGGTGAAAAAAGATATTATGATGGTAAGCCAGTAATACTTAAAGACACCAGCATTACAGATGGGTGTATCTTTGATTACCCCTAATGGGTCAGTAAAAAATATAAGGGTTATTTTTTATCAATGTATTAACATGCATGAACATCTCACATCAGTATGCTGAGCTCCCTACTACCATCTTAAGAACATCCACTGTTTAAAAACATTCTTGACACTAGAAGCACTTGTAACTGTACTCCATGCGTTTGTTACATCTCGTATAGACTATTGTAACTCCCTTATATATGGCATATCTGATTATAACATTAATCGCCTTCAGCGAATTCAGAATAGTGCACCTCGCATTTTAACAAATACTAGAAAATATGATCATATCACCCCAATTCTTCAAAAACTACATTGACTACCTGTTAGACAGCGTATCCATTTCAAAACTTTGTTAATAACTTATAAATCTATTAATGATATGGCGCCAGAATACCTGTGTGAACTGGTTTCCATTAGAAAGTCATCCCAAACACACAGGTCATCCAGTCAGATACTATTGCAGGTGCCAATGTCTCGGCTCAAGTCATATGGTGATTGTGCGTCTAGTGTTGCAGCCCCCGCTTTGTGGAAAAGGTTCCCGGCAAATATTAGAAATCCGTCGTCTCTTGAAAATGTTAAATCTCTTCTAAAAACACACCTGTTTAAGGTCGCTTTCACAGATGAATAATTATTATCTTTTAAATCATTCCAGGGTTCTTACAGACATATTATTTGGGGTATTATTATATTACATATTATTTGTACAGCGCCTTAAAAGTCTTAATCATATATCCCAGTTTGTGTTTACTTTATTTGTGCTTAGTCGTTGTGTTGTGGGTGATACATTACGAAATTGATCAACTTTTTATTCCCAGAGTTCAATGTTCCTGTTAAAAATAATAGATAAGTGTAAGTGATACAATTTACGTTAAATAATAGTGCGAATGACTTATAGTAAATTTTAATTCCAAATATTACGCTACGAATGTTAGACAGTCAGTAGTCTATATTCTTTGTTAGAATGTGATAGTGCCTTAAGCCTGATATTATTAAGTATTCTTTCAAAGTTCCGTGATCCATGTTGTTTCATCAAGTTGTTTATTATTCCAACCGGATCAGGTGTAGGTCAATTACCACATCCAGAAAGGTAATAGAGTGAGCGGGGCTGCTAATATTAATAGTATACAATCACTTATATCTGACAAAGAACAGACAATATTATGATGATGTAACTTCTGTATATTAACTGTGGTTATTAGTATTTGATTGATGATGATGATCATGATGCTGATTGATGTTTTAGAGCCACTTTTTGCACATGGTAGGCTAAATGGGCCGAGCGAAGTCAAAGGTGAAACACCCTTCAGATTTGTTATTAGTATTTGATTGAAAGGTGTATATGACACCTTTTTAAATTGTCTTCATCTGCTCATATAAATGATTAAGTCAACGATCTTTGGTCACGCTTACTGACAAAGTGTGATAATAAAGATGAAGATGATGATGATGATGATGCTACTATTGATGAAGTTGATGATGAAGACGATGACAAAGATGACATTAATGCTGATGAAGATAATAATATAATGCAGGAAAGGTGGGCGTGAAAGTGAAAGGAATAATATCATTTGTGAGCCATCCCCCCCCCCACACACACACACACAAACACACACAATGGAACTGACATGCTACACTTCAATTATATTCGGTTACAGTCCATTAAATCATACTTGTATACGTATACCAAATATTATATATTTGGTGTTTTATAACAATAAAAATAGTTATTTCTCATCTCACAAACAGCTTTATGATTTATGTCAAAAGTTTAGGTTTATGACATTTCTTTAAAAGAATTAATAAATTAGTTTATAAGCATACGCCCCTGAATAATACAATAGCTGTGGGTTTTTTTTATAACACTCTGCTTCAAACTATTTATGACATATACCGTAAAATGTTAGTGTAAAGTGTTCGTGTCTGTGAGTGAATTTGTTTTACATTAATCGTTAATTAACCATCAGATTTAATAAAACAATTAGCCAATCTATCATCATTTACTCATCTTATAGATTTACAGTAGATAACGGATAACGATTTTTTTTGATAATTTACAAGAATAAAGGCGTGTCTGAATTAAGTTATCCTTATCTAATTCAAACGACACGAAACAGATCAGTTCTTGATGAATCACAGTTAAATTAATACTAACTTTGCATTGAGTGGCTGATAAATGTTATTTCTTAAATATAGCCACGTTCAAAGGTAGTGACGCGAAGTGACGGATGAAACACCTTTCAAACGTAGCAAAGCCGGAATTTAACCCCAAATTTAGAGATCTTTATTGATACCCGCCGTTATAACTTTGGTAGGGCACTAACGTCTGTAAAATTACAGTATTGCACTTCGTGTTTGGCAGACCATAAAGCATTGCACTAAGCTGCCCTCGGTCTAGGTCGTTAGCCAATCAGCAGACGCTATTTTCATACAGATATCCTTTTTCTGAATTAGACCTTAGATCTGGTATAATCATCAGGGTTATTTTTTTTAGAATTACCTCGAGAAAGGCGGTTTCAAACTAAATATAAGTGAGACGCTGTAAATCTGGTAGCAAGTAACCCGAAACAGTTCTTATGTATGGTTTAGCCAGAAGGTCTAACTTCAATGAGATTATTAATTCGAACATGAACCAGCTTAATTCTCGAATACCGATATAATTACCTTTGCACATCGTGACAGAGCTAGAATAAGCTGATCATAACCCAACGTTAATTATTCAGATAAAGATGATGCTATAATTTAACTAATTAGTTCAAATTAATTTAAAAATATGTACATGTACAACTTCAGGTAAATTATTTGTTAATGTAACGTTTGGTTCTGAAAAATGCAAACTGTTATTCAGGATTTAAAATCACCCTCTCTCTCTCTCTCTCTTATATATATATATATATATATATATATATAAAAGAGATTTCATATTATATACATTATATATATATATATATATATATATATATATATAAAGAGAGGGAGATGAAATTTCATATTATATATATATATATATATATATATATATATAATAGTAGTAGTGGTGGTAGTAGTAGTAGTATTAGTAATACATCAATAATTGCCTACCTTTGGAGGTCACTCGGCTCATTTAGCCTACCTTGTCAACAAAAGAAGCCTTAAAGCAGCAACATTTACGTCAATATTTACAGTAAAGGTAACGTTTAAGTCCAATTAACATATCAGGTTCGGAACCTTTCAACTCTATCCTAAACTCTGAGTACACAGAGAACAACATTATTAGCTTGTTTGTTTATTTGTCTGTATGTTTATAGGCGTTTTCAGTTCACATAAATAATAGTGGATCATCTGGATCATTTTATTGGACCAAAGTTCGACCTTTTGGATACCGGATGGTATCAGGGGAATACTGTATTAATACATAGGTTCGAGGTTGATGCAGTGGGGGGGGGGCTCCGTGGTCTAATTGGTAGCGCGTTGGACCACAGATCAATCCCACACCCGAGTTCGAATCTCGGCCTGGACATATCTGAAGGGTGTTTCATCTTTGACTTCGCTTCATTACCATGTAGCCTACCACGTGTACAAAAGTGGCCGTAAAACATCAATCATTATAATCGAGGTTGATGCCCAGCTGTCCTATGTCCTTCAGCTCGGGAGAGCTTGGAACTCATCACGCGTGATATAAAATATTTCCTTATCGAGATAAACCAAACTGAAAGTCAGACAACGAAGTGTCAGGATCGGTGCTTCAGAGACTGAAATGCTTTATTTCTCAGGTGTCGGTTATATCGCGTAAAAAATGGATTTTCTGATTCATCACGACCCATTATACATCTCAGAAGCTGCGAGGTATATTGGTACTGTCTTAAATAACCAAGTAACTTCGGTCTTGCATTACAGACGATACTATATTTACATTTAAGCTTACCCGCTTGGTATCCGGACTGGACCATCTTAACGCGTGGCTGCTCCAAATGTATGACATGTTGACATACTAACTTAGGCTGATCAGAAATGATGCTACCTTATTAGTTAACTATAAAGACGGATGACACGCTTCTGCTTCAGTAACTTCACTGGCTGCCTACTAAAGACGGTATGGAATAGAAAGATCATTATCCGTAATGACAAATCAGGCTCCAGTTTACTTCTATCAGTTAATTCAGTTAACAAATACATGTATTAACTAAAATAAAACATATATGAAATAACATGTTTATGAACTATAACAAAAACTCCGGCCAGTAAAGACGTGACATTCAGTGATCACGTGAAATAAAAAGATACATTTTTTGAAACTGCGTCAGATGTAGTAAAAACTGTAATTTGTTTTGTGGAAGTCATATATATATATATATATATATATATATATGTGTGTGTGTGTGTGTGTGTGTGTTACAGTTAATCTGTATAATCAAGCGATATGTATATTACCTGACATTTTCAGGTAATGTGTATTAAAAATCAGTTAGCAATAGACGTATTACCTGAATATTTCAGGTAATATACACATTACCTGATTATACAGATTAACTTTAACACTCACAAACACACACACACACCGCACAAAAGTGGCCGTAAAACATCAATCATCGAGTTTGATGCCCAGCTGTTTATGTCCTTTAGCTCGTGAGAGTTTGGAACTCAGCACACGTGATATATATATATATATATATATATATATAATACAACGTCTCATTACTGCTGCCCCTAAATGGCGCCCAGTGCCGAAAATGCCGACCGATTCTCGTCCCATACATCCACCCATATAAAGCAATGCTAATTATGTTACAAATAGCGGGCACACCTCTAGTGTGTATTTCAGCCAGCACGTATAGCCCCAAATGTTAATTGAAACCCTCAATAATGGTATACAATACTGATCGCCAGCAGTCAATCTCCACTTCCCTGGCAGCAGTAATTTACACGTGAGGATAATTAATTTCTGATGGTACTCACGGCAAACACATACGCAATTTGATTGATGATCGTAGAGAAGCCGTTGAATAAGTATGTCTCTGAAAGTTCCACCAAACAAAACAGACATTTGCCCGCTCACTTTCTGTATAAATGATACCACAATTTGCCGAATCGAATCACATCATTTTCGATGTTCAGTGGACGCGCAATACAATCATAAATGCTAAATGTTTTGAAAATGGCTACCCACAAAAAAATCCGAAATGAACTTCCATTCAAATAAAATGCAGACCTGTTGAAAAACGGTGATAGTAAAAGCAGTACGATATGATACCTTCATCTTCTCTAACAACAAAGCAAACTAACATCATCTCATTCTAAAAAACAAATAGTTGGAAAGTTATACGTAGAGAGAAACAATGATAAGGTGTTTAGTATGTCCGACAACATGACATCAAACAAACAGATTTGTCAACAACCAAGCTTATAAACAACAGCAAAAGTGAAGTAGAACAATAAACCGATAACTGGGCCTTATTTCACACTGATAACACACACACACACACACACACACTCAGAATGAATGAGTGAGTGTTACATATAAAAATGCACAGCGTGCCAGCCAAATATCATCAAATGTACACTTTAATGATAGGCTTGAATGATATTTTTTCATTGCAATACTTTTCGTTATCTAGGGCACTTCCATGGTCTATCTGGTAGCGCGTTGGGCCACAGATCACTACCACCCGAGTTCGAATCTCAGGGTGGGCATATCTGAAGGGTGTTTCATCTTTGACTTCGTTTCATAGACTTTGGAGGTCTATCACCTTGTATTAAAATAAGGCAAACTTTATTATCACGATGACATATTATAATATATAGAGGAAGGGACGACTATTCCAATTAGTCAGGACACTGCCATCCGGATACGATGAAATTATGTTATTTATAGTAAAATAAAAAAAGAGGCAAGTGATAATCATATCTTTGGCTCTCGGTGTCAGATGTTAAGCACCCGGCACTTGGTGCCAACGGTCGCAGGTTCGAACCCCGTAAGAGGTCGAAACTTTTCCAGGGATTAATTTCTCGGCTCACTACATCGTGGGTGGCTGACCACGTTAAATGGCGATGCCGTCTCCACTGAATTATTTAAAATAAAGGGGGACGTTAAAACCCCCCTCTGAGGACGTAAACACTCTGGCAGTGACCACCCTCAGGGTATTTCGGCTCCATCTTTCCGTACTGCTCCCCTGTGAGTGGTGGAGGAGGAGGTTTCTCAACCACTCCAACATAGAGGCTGTGCTGATTAAGCGACAGCCTGGGGATTCTCCCCGAACAACAAAACCAAACCCTAAGCGTAAGATCGAATATCTCCTGTCCTAAACTCTCGACATAACACGGATTTTCAGCCATCAATAACAAAACATCCCATTGTCTCCCTCGTCGTTATTTATAGAAAACATAAACTCGTAAACATGATTATTTGCAGCATTACCAACTCAAAGCTTACCAATCAGCGTAAAGCTGATTTTTATCAAATGAAAGCCATTTTTTGACACATTTCCCACGGCCTAATCTGATAAGACATTTGCTTAAAAGTTGCCATAAATAATTGTGTCATTTCTCCGTCACGTGATACTCTGTGCTCTATTAATACAGAGTTAGCAATGGCGAAGTGTTAATAGCCGCAATTCGGTAGTTACCTATTGACTAATACCGAGAATTGCGGCGTTTCAGCTCAGGATAAAAATATTTAACACATTTAATGTATAATAGAACGACGTTTGCTCCAAGTCTAAACAGACATTTCAGTTTATTCGTATATCTACGCGATAACTCACTTTCCTTTCATTTCCACTTTGAGGCTAATTAGTTAAGTGTCGTGATGGCGCCCTGGTAACATACACGTAGACTGCTAGAAATATTTATGCTCTTTTCGAAACATTATACCTCTAGAGAATTTATGGTAATGATGATGATGATGCCTGATTGTATAGATCAGAAAATCTAGATTTCGGACAATAAAATAACAACAACATGTGGTATTGTTTATCCCGTACGGCATCGTTCTCCTAGGGCGATAATTTAAGGCTGTCTTGGACTCTTTTAGCAAAGAAACGTCTGCCGACAGCCTTAAAAAAACACCAAGAATTCTGATCTGGTTTGGGGTTACATGTCTTCTTTCTGATTGGCTAAGTCCATTTTCTGATTCTTTCTCCACGGCTCTTCCTGGTGGAGATTATAATCAGATTGGCAATGGCATAGAACTATGTCTAAATAAATAGCCTTATAAAGACACCTTCTTAATAACGAACGAAAGATACATTTGCTGTTCGGCGAGAATCCCCAAGCTGTCGCTTATTCGGCACAGCCTCTATGTGGGGAGGTTGGAAGCCCCCCCCCCCCCAACACCACTCACAGGGGAGCAGTACGGAAAGATGGAGCCGAAATACCCTGACAGAGTAGTGTTTTTACGTCTTCAGTGGGTCTTTAACGTCCCCCTTTATTTTTAATAATTCAGTGGAGACGGCAGCGACATTTAACGTGCTCAGCCACTCACGATGTTGTGAGCCGAGAAATTAATCTCTGGAAAAGTTTCGACCTCTTACTGGGATCGAACCTGTGACCCTTGGAACCAAGTGCCGAGTGCTTAACTACTAGGCCACCGAAGCTCACTAAAATGTAAAAAAAGTACAATGTGGTCGAGAATTAAATATATATATATATATATATATATATATATATATATATATATATATTTAACGTACATATTATTTGGGGTATTATTATATTACATATTATTTGTACAGCGCCTTTGAATGGTTCCTGCTAGCAAGGGCGGTTCATTAAACATACAATATTATTGTTATTATTATTATTATTATTATTATTATTATTATTATTATTATTATAGGTTGTTTGGAGCACACAGTTCACACAGCAAATTCAGTAACTGCCAGTATGTGTATCCTGTTTGTCCGTATATTTGTCTAATTCCCTCTTCGTCTGTCTCTCTATCCATCGGTGATCATTTAAGCCTAAACAAAAATTCTTCCGACTCATATCGCTTACCTTTTTTAGAACAAAAATAATTTAAGTTTTCTTCTTCCAAAGTAGCATATTGATTTGTGATATTATTTTGCGTATCGGAAGTGGTTTGACTGTAAATGACCTTTTTATGCCGACATATCGCTGAACCATCGTTTTCACTGGTTGACCCACAACTGTGTTAGCTATCTAGATGTCCTCTCGTCATCTGAGCAACAATTTGAGAGAAAAGGCCTTATTTCGAATGGTCGTACTTATAATTTCCTATTACACATTTAATTTTATTTCGATACACAATTCACTGTCTAATGCTGTGTCAGTCGCTGATTCTAGCCGTCCAACGTACCTTGATTTTACCAGATGCTGAGCAAGCATCGGATAATAACAATAATCAACATATTTATTCTATGTAAATAAAGCTCGAGAGAGAGAGAGAGATAATTTCTGGGAATGCAACATAAGGTCAAGACATATTCAGAACGTAGCAGTTATTTGGTACATTAGGTTTTATCTAACTACTTTCTCACAACTCACATTAACTGTTCCTACGTCTCTACACAGTTATTGACCTAAGTTTGAGTTGATGTTTAGAGTCACAAATGGTGATGTGAATATTTGATATACATCTAATATTATGTTGATTGATGGTTTTATTTGATAAAAATAAATCTACAGCGAATAATAAATCATATGAGCTACATAATATACTTAAATAAGTAGACTACCTAAATACCTCCCCATAGGAAATTACGTATAAGGTGTGTGAGTCTACATCGAGATTGCATCGTGTTGTAATCCACACTTTTCAAGGCGGCAAAGCTTCAAAATATAATTAAATATAAAATAATTTAACACACAAACTTTCCACATTGAAAATTTTGCAAAATACTGAAAAATAAATTAGTCTCCAAAACAAATTTATAACCAAAACTTACTCGGACCTGGTGAGTTGAAAATTCTTCCAAAATATAACCAGTGATGGCCTGTTAATCTCAAATTGCGGCTATTCCTTTGTTATCTATGGTATGTGCTCTATATTAGGTTGTCTCTATTATTAAGCGGGATTCTTATCTTATATTGGTAACTTAGCCATTAGATTATAACTAGCTTAGTGTTCGCAGGCTTGAGTTTAATGTCTTCTTCCTACTGTTACAAGTTCTTAGAACGTTTAATCACCGCATGTTTGAGTCCACTCGAGTGGGGATGAATAGCAAAGAAGATGAAGCTTTTTATAGCAGAGATTACAGAAAGATGCTAAACATCGCTGAATGGATAATATGGATCGATTACCTAATACATTCATACCCAGCCCTACGCCATTAATCAGTTCCAAAAGCCGTGACGTGACCGGATGTTTGGTGTAAACCGGGTGTAATATTTTTATAAATGCCTTGAAATGTCTTTCGATGTAAATATTTATTGTATATAGAATTTCGTAAAGGGGAATTTGACGTAGACCGAAATGAAGTAGATTGGGGTATTATTGTGTATACCACCTTCTTGGGTAATAAAATAATAATAATACTAATAATACTAATAATAATAATATTATTATTATTATTATTATTAAGAAGTGTATTCAAGAATGTAGCACACATTATTCTTCTTCCCTCATAATTCCTAAGACATTTCTCTATTAACTATAACTTAGAACTAAATTGCATGTCACTGTTAAACAGTAGCATATACACGTCCATCCGTACAATTAACGTATCAATTTAAACACAAATTATATGTTAGTTTCACATAACCGATCAAATTACGATAAAAGGGCGTAATTCAATTACATAACTATATTACAGTCTGTTACAATAGTTCTTCCCCGCATAAAAGATGGCGCCACAATCTGCCATCTATACTAGGTGAATGACCTATAGATACATTTGCTTAATTGTGCTGTTTTGTTCCCATGGCTTTGCTACCACGACCTACATGTTGGTATAACAATACTAGGATCGGCGTTTCTATCAATCAACACACTAGTACCTGTCATCCGTAATTTTCTAATATTGTCTGTGTTATCTCATTCAGATGCAACGGTAAACCTATGCTATTATAAAATAATGTCGAATGGCCTACATATGTTAATGATGTTTGTGAGTTGATACTTAAAATCAGATCACGGGTTCGAGAAAAACTGTAGCTGTTGATATCTTTGGACACGTGGGGTCAGTTCAATTATTTTTTGGTATTAACGATATTTAAGCCGGATAAAAAAGTAACGAATAAGGAACGAAGCAAACACAAATCTGATATGAAATATATGTTGAAACACAATAATCCCAATATTAACCTACACAATCGTTGTACGAAATATTGTCTTGATACGTTTTGGTGTGTATTATTGGCTGATACAGAGATATACTGGGCAGTTCGACTACTGAAAGATCAAAACAAATTACTTCGAAACATAACATATTTCGCCTAGAATTTCGCCTCTTAGTTTTATAACAGGTGTTTCGACACTGACTCCAGTACTAAAGAGTCTATTTACTGTTGGATAGTGTTTGTATAGTGCGACATTTTGTATGTGCCTTTTTAGAAGCTTCTCCATTGTTTATTGACTGGCATTAAATTCCCGATAGCTAAATTGATTTTGGGATATGCAGTTCTAAAAACAGTTAAATAAAAACTGGCATCAAAGACCCTTTAACAGTTACTCCTAAGTTACTTCGTAGTAAACTAATTATATATCAAAGAGTGGTGGTTTACCTGTACAGGAAATTTCATGATTCACTTATTGTTTAAATACGAATGATGAGATCTGCATTATGAGTTCTAGTAAACAAATAAGCGTATTCCAGTAATGATATCAGCTTCAATGTAGCGGGATTTGTATATATATTCAAGAAGAATCATGTTCTCTCTCTCTCTCTCCTTCTCTCGCTTGCTCCTCCATATATATATATATATATATATATATATATATATATATATATATATATATATATATATATATATTACAGTTCATCTGTATAATATGTATATTATCCGAAATTTCAGGCAATATACATATTACCTTATTATACAGATGAACTGTAAAATGTATATGACCAGCCAAAATTAGAAGACACTGTTTGATATACTTATTATTATATACAAGAAAGAGGCTACAGATACAACTTGCACATCATTTTCTTAATAGAGTAAAAGTCTAAAGTCGTTTAAAATGTAAAATTATTTCTTGTTACCTCTAATATACCTGAAGAGTATGTATCTGTCATTGTCGTGTTGTTATTATTATTATTATTATTATTATTATTATCATCATTATCATCATCATCATCATGCATAATTTATAAAGCGCCTTATAGAAGAATGCTCTTAAGCGCTGTACAAGTAATAAGTTATCCTACTGCGGAATTGTGAGATAGTTGATCCTGATGACAAGTACACAATTAAATATTTCACTTGTTCATATCTATTTATCTTCTTACTGCAGTAAATTCAGAAATATAATGTTTTGTGGTAATTGCGTTTCTGTATTCCAAAATAATAGCATTTAGCGTTTATCTGGAATAAAACAAAGCCTTTTCACCTTTTTATCTTTACTACAATAACATAGACTTCTACAACATTACCATTAAGTGCCACGTATACCAGAAGATGATGATGATCGATGTTTTACACCCACCTTTGTGCACATGATAGGTCAAATGGGCCGAGCGACCACCAAAGGTAATGAAGCGGAGTGAAAGATGAAACACCCTTCAGATATGCCCACGCCGAGATTCGAACTCAGTTGATAGTGATCTGTGGTCCATCGCGCTACCACACGTATACCTGAAGAAACTTTAGGAACCAATCTTACGACACCATTATATTTAGTGTAGCATAGCACAACAATTATTCAGAAAGACGTATTTTTTGCTAAATTAGTCTCATTTAAAACCCTATCTTTCCCAGTTTGGATGCTTCTGCGTGCATAATAAGTGACTGATTGAACTACAATTAAAGAGTCGGCATATTACACTGTCCGCTGTGGTTATACAGTTTCTTCTTGAAACTAGTATACATCCATACCACACCTGATGACATCCTTTGTCATTGTGCCATTCCTTATTATTATTCCAGAAACACGATGTTATTTTCATTTAAAACTCACGATATATAACAATACACGAAGAAAACATACAGGAAATTAGTATGATGATTATTTACTAGTTACTTGTATTACTTTTCATCTATTACAAGTTCCCTTTATTTCAACTTTACAGTAAGTTAAGCCACACCATTTAAGTCCTTTCGCAATTTACAGGTAATAACTGAATCTACATTAAACATTAAATACTCTTATCCTTTAAAACTCATTTAACGACCTCAATTTTAAAAGAAAAACATTTAAAACGAAGGAAAGAAGTGCGCAAAGCATCATGTAGCCTTGTATTAATCTTCTCATGGCATTGCATGTTAATCTGTCGTGGAATTAAAGTTTCTCATCATAACGTAATGTGAATTTATCATGAAGTTCAACCTTTTATTGATTACGTAGAATATGTGACATGGATTTCACGTTAATTCAACGTACTCTTTGCATCCAATTAAGTCAACTCACACGGAACACACACTTAAGTCATGCCCCATTAATATGCCAGTAATATTAGCTCAATTACTATATTCTAATACTTAAAAATAGTTAATTTGAAATCATGTTATGATTCGATTCTTAATTATGTATTCTGACTGAGAATACACAATTAAGACTAGAATCATGACTTATCAGTTCAGCAACTTGTGAACAGCTACTTTGATGCTCTTATTTGTACACGGAGACTGGTTTACGAGAGTTATATGTATACATGGTTCAACAAATATGGCAATGAAATTTATTACCTACTTAGGTTAGCTATAAAACGTAAATCACATGCTTATCTTTCAGCGTCGACAATAAGATTACAAGTTGAAGGTTGTGTCCTACCAGAAAGTTCATACCATCGTGTTTCTGTTTTCAACAAGGAGCCCATATTACTAAGCTATGCAGAAAGCCTTTCTAAAAACCTTTAAACTTGATTGATTGAAAATTATTATCCTTCATTTATTTGTTTGTTTAAAATAACTGATAGTTTCATAGTTATGTAACCCGGTATTGCGGGATTAATTCTACACTAACCACATAAAAATTATACATAAAGCATTATTATATACAGTTACACTCAATTTAGCCGATCCTTTGACTTTGACCTAACTATATATATTTAATCAAAATTTATTCTTTCCAGCAACATATGATACCAACAGCCTATGCGTTGTTCTGGCAAGTTTTTTTCTGTCCATATCATCGTTTCCTCATCTCTGTATATTCTGGAAAACATTTTGTTTATCAGAGCACCATACACACAGATAATATAGTAGGACAAACTGATATTGAATATTGATAAATAACGTCTAAACAGTATCAGGGATGGCACGTTTCAATTTATTTTGGTTTTTAAGCTACTCTGATACTTAATCCTTTGGTGCACGGTTGCTACTGGCTTCTTTTGAGCTACTCTGATATTTAATCTCAGACGTTTAATACTTAGTGTCTAATCCTGAATAGTATATGTGGGATGTTGGACCTTAATTCATATACGCCATGTGTGATCATGTAGCGTCGGGACTGAACAAAGAACTCACGCACTTGCTCACTCTTAGTTCTATTATCATATCTGAGTAAATACGGAAATTCGGTTTGGAATGTTCAGGCACACTGATAGTGAAACACGACTGATGTAACATAGTCCGCTTTTGTTACTAGGAAACAATTTCGGACCTTATTGACCTTTCTGCTACCAAAAGAGGGAATAAATTAAATGTTATAAATATTCGAACCATATTTCCTGCAAACCATCGTATTTTATATTAACAACTGTTTAAATCCACATGCATTATTATATCCGGTGTTTAACGCCTATGTACGGGTGCTTGATAATATGGTCATTTCGGCAGGTTTTAGGTAAGATAAGTAGGTAGCCTTTTTGGGTAGCTTTTTGTCTTCTGTGTTCATCACTGATAATATTGCGACATTTATTACATGTTTCGTTTGTATTTCTATTAGATGATGTGCTTGCAAATTGCTGTTAGTTATGATAATCATAAAAACAATTATGGCAAACTTTCCAAGCTCGATAACTAGACTGAGGAGTACACGGTACTGTGTATTATGAATAATGCGAGCTTCCAAATAGGAAATGTCCAACAGACAAAAATACATTATATGTTATATGGTGTACTTTCTGCTTGTTATATGTTGACATTTCTTTTCCTGGAACTGTTCCCTTTTAAAAATGCATTGGGGAGAGTCAAAATGGGGTTTTTCCCCCTTTAAATGTAAACATAAAAAGAGCAGGTAAAAAAAAACTAGAACAACGAAATTTTGCATTTTGGGGGTCATAAAATCGGGAAAGATTTACCGTGGGCAATAATTCTAAAAAGGGAAGCAAACCAGGAAAAGAAATGAACATATCGACAACCCCGGAAAAATTTGAAATGGTTGGATATTCCCCACCACCTTCCGGGGGAAGAAAATAGGGAAAATAGTAAACGACATAGGAGGAAGCCACTTCTATGAAAAAGGGGAAAGTTGCAAATTGGAATTAACCCAAACCTTCTTGGATAGAAAAAAACCCCGGAAAAAAGTTACACAGACGACAGAGGATGTATTCATATTTGATTCTTTAAGATCATACAGGCTGTATGATCTTAAAAAATCAAAGTCTGAACCAACTTTTCCTTGGATAAATTTTCCACTGTACCCCCCGGTGTTAAGGTTGAATTATCTAGGTTTTAAATTGTATTAGATAATCGTGATTCTTTGCATCAGTGCCTGAATCAATATTGCTAAATCGAACACCTACGCTTATACTCAAACACAAGTACCGGATTTGTTGTGTGAATATGCAGGAATACCACGTTGACTTGCTTTGTGTTTAGATATAACCCTGGCTAGTTTTGACTGTATTCCGCTTCTTGCGAGAACATCTCCGCTCTGATTATGTATCTATCCACAGTAACAGTCAAAAGTGATAGTAACGAGGTAAAGAGGCATAAGATAATGAACCACTTAAAAGAAAAGTAGTTGTTCCTTTCAAAACTTCTTCTTTGAATTAAAACTTGACAGCCCCTCCTGTAAGAAAATTAATAACGAAATTATAATAGACGAGGGTCAAACTAAATATCATAGAAGGGATTCAGCAATGTTATTCAGAATCATAGCAAGGATACATGTTAATCCGTTAGTTGCTAACCCAGATGCAGTTTAAAAACAATGTAAGGTATAACTGAATAGACTATACGATTACAATTCCGACAAAGTGATATTATTAATAGGTGATTTATTTCCATTAATGATGAGGGTTTGGTCTTGCCATGTATTTGTAGGGTTTCTGAAGAAGTTAACCATCTCCTGATTGTTCAAGTGGTGCCATTGTCGATAATAAACTAAGCCCCAAGCTAGTAAATAAATAGAGATTCCCCTAGAATAAGTTATTTCTTTACCACTAACAATTGTTCTAATACATCCCTAAACGGTCCATCACAACACCATGCAACATACCTAATTGCTCAAATGAAGCCCTGGCGGACTTTTGATATCAAAATATTTTGCCATTACTATTGATACATCAACAATAATAGAAAACCAACTACATCACATGCAAACATTAACTAGCAATGGAAACATCATTAGCGTTGATGTAGCCAACCTGAAATTATAGAACAACCCCTTTGAAAGTTCCCAATACTAAATATATAGAGGATTAGGCTCTAGTACTGTCATAGCTACAGTCACTAAAATCCTAAGAAAAACTATGATTATTACCAAGGTATAATCCATGTTATCTGATGATGTTGACAGAAAGGGCCAAAAAAATGTTAATAAAGATATAAACTCATCTGTGTCAGGTTAGTGAGGAGAACAGACAGACAAACTGAAAGATACCACTTATGATATCCACGAAGATCAGCCATATTCATATGTGAAAGCCAAAGGTCAACTAAAGTTTCTTTTAAAGAAAATAACTTGAAAGTGGGTGGTTACTCATATGGTGTGGATGATATAGCAAATTCGCCTTCATATCTAAATACAGAGAAGGCATGTACAAAAAGAACAATTGATGTTAGGTTATTCTCCAGCAAACGGCGTCCTCTTTCCATTTGTTTGTGAGAGTTTTCTAACATTTGTATCAACATAAAAAGGCAGAATTGGCTACAATGACAAATTGACACAAGACATTATATTTGCTGTATACCCTGCAATACAGAAATAACTTGGAGATAAAGTAAAGATTGATGATGACACATGGAAAACAATAGGATAAATTGAGATGTACAATGGAGTAAAGGCAAAATAATTTCAAAATTATACACACAGGCAATATGCCACTTGTTGAAACCCATATCGACTGTTTAAAGGGTATTGGTTCTATGCTTATAAATTCACAATCTCTTGATGCTTGAACACTTAATAGTAACAAACATCTTGGTGGGATCCTAACGAGAGTGAGATATGAACTAAGGTACAAAACTAGTATTACTCTGTAGAAAAACAAACTTATACATTTATCTTGATGTGAATTTAAAATAATCCTTCCATAGGTACAATTGTATATACAGGTACATATCCCAAATCTGGATGGGAATGGACTACTAACTGATTTAATATTAAATAGACATGCATGGAACTCTGTACATATCTAAAATGTGAAACATATAATTCGTTTATTATTCTCAACTGCTTTTAGTATGTTTCCTTCCAAATATAAAATATTTTCAGTAATCATCTAAGATGCTAAATATCTTGATGCGTTCCCTCTGTTTTATGCTATCATAAATTATCTTGGCTGAATGATATATGTGTACTTGGTAGATTTACAACAAGTCGCTTAGCACATGGTACTACTTACCATGCTTTCAGTGTTTAAATCTGTTGTGCATGTGTACTTAATAATACTCATTAATTGCCCCACGTTAGATATGTGTGGATATCTTGTTGATATTATGGCAGACGAATATAAAATATCCTGGTTCTGAGTTCAGTTATGTTTGTAATCTGGCAAAATTAGAGCTACTGATCGTAGATAGAAAATCAATCTTCCAGTTATCAAGCTCATAACATCGGTTTTATTAAATTTATTAAATTTCGTTATATTACCTTTTGTTGAATATTGTTAGATATATTTTGACATCAATATTGTCGACCTTTCTGCGTGCTTCCGAGATCAGAGATGGGAAGGTTCAGTTCCAGTCCAACTGGATTAACTGTAGCTATGTGAACGATACCACAGAGAATGATTTCTTGCTTCAGATTAGAAACGGTTCATGTATTATTATGAACCAACTGAGTTATGAAACATTTGTTATCATATTTCCATGTGAACTACAGAGGACTTTCAGCCAACTGGGATTTATTTTGTAATTGATATGTAGCTTACATGGAGATTCATTCCCCTTTTATATTGGTGGAATCAATGAAATTTATAGGTATTCATGAGACTCACGAATTAGTCTTCCACGTTAATTAAAGTTGCAAAAATGGGTATCTTCTCTTGTAACATACAATATATTCTGGACACCGTTGATAAGAGAAAAGTTTTGATTACGGGTGACTGTAATGTGGATCTATTTCGTTTTACATCAGACATTTTCTTAAATGAATATACTCCCATGTGTTTATATCTGGTATTTCAAAGGCCACTGTGGTTATCATATGGTCCAGCAATCTCATAACTTCATCTTATCATTCTTATATCATTATCAATGACGTGGCTGACCATTTTGGAACATTTTGTATATATATATATATATATATATATATATATATATATATATATATATATGTAAACATTTCTAAGCAAACCTGTTATCTCAGCTCTAAGCATAGGTTATTTAGTACGGTAAACATGACAATATTAAAGAATATGTTCACGGAAACTGCCTTTGAGGTCATATTACAGATTGAATAACCAAATTTATCATATGATACTTTTTAAAATAATTACTTAGCAGCATTTGATCAATGTTTTCCTTGTCGAGAGAGGACGTTAAACCGAACTATATAAAGAGAGTGTCATGGCTTACCTCAGGCAGTTAGCTCCGGTGGCCTAGTGGTTAAGCACCCGGCACTTGGTGCCAATGGTCGCAGGTTCGAACCCCGTAAGAGGTCGAAACTTTTCCAGGGATTAATTTCTCGGCTCACTACATCGTGGGTGGATGACCACGTTAAATGGCGCTGCCGTCTCCACTGAATTATTTAAAATAAAGGGGGACGTTAAAAACCCCATGAGGACGTAAAACCATCTGGCAGTGACCACCCTCAGGGTATTTCGGCTCCATCTTTCCGTACTGCTCCCCTGTGAGTGGTGGGGGAGGAGGTTTCTCAACCACTCCAACAAAGAGGCTGTGCTGATTAAGCGACAGTCTGGGGATTCTCCCCGAACAACAAAACCATTGTCATTACCTCAGGCTTGTTAACATCGTCCATGAACAAACCAAAGCTGTTTTCCCTAAAACTATGTCAACTAACAATAGTGAGTAGTCTGAGATATGAACGTTTCAATACGTTGTATAATAAATTAACACTGACAATGAAAGCGTTATAACTGAACTGCTGTCAGATAATAAACATATTTCTACAAATGCTGGTCAATACTAAAACAAGCATTATATAACATGATTGATAATCTAGTTATCCTCAAGCATGTCCACCAATACTATATCAATAGATGATAAGGTATATTAACAAACGGTCTTAACAATCCTTTCTCCAATATACGAATACAATCTAGTCATAACGTTCTGAAGTCAAATAAATGTTTCTTTTCATTCATCTGTCATCCTCTAAATCATAATTCAGTTGCACCATCTGAAGTTATAAATTTGGCTATAATACTAAAGTCTAAATTGAGTTCTGATAATAACAATATATCAAATAAACTACTGAAATAACAATGTATTACACATATCATAAAAGAAGCGTTAGTAACAGGAATAGTACTACCAAAAATGAAAATAGAAAATGCCATTTCCACTCACAAGTCGCGAGTTCCATATATTCTAAGACAAATATAGAGCCGTTAGCCTGTTACCTGTTTCTTGAACCAATTGTATATGAAAAATTCATGAAATTCCTAACAGCAAAAATCAATATTCTCTACGAGCATCAATATGTATTTCGCCCCAAACACTCCACCAGTTACCAAATTTATCACCTTCTCAATCATTTCGTTCCCTCTATTTCCAAGCCTTATCCGGAATTCACTTTAGGTGTTCGAATGGATAATACAATAATGAAATATTACTTTGACTAAAATGACTAATCATGGCATAGTACATGATTCCGTTGACAGCTCTCTATCAGATCGACAACTTTTTATTTAGATTAATGGAAAAATATCTGAAATGCTACCCATTATGATTTGAGTTTCATACGGATTTATTCCTAGCCCGTGGCGATGTTTGATATTTTTTTTGCTGATGACACAGCATTGTATACTTCAAATTAAAGTTTCCATGCATTATATGCTGATGGTAATTCGCAGGTCAATGACCTATACAAATGATTCTACTCAGGTACTTTATATATCAATTCTAATAAAACACATGCAAGATTACCGTTCACGTTATTCGATTAAACTTGATATGATTTGAAATGACTGCAAAGAACAGTCATCCAAATTCTTGGGCATGCTCATTGACGACAATCTGACATGGAAACATCATATTGCTGCAGTAAAAAGGAAAGTGTCAATTTCGTTATTTTGGATTAAGCAAGTCGAACACGTGTTACCATCAGATAACCTAATGACCTCATGCTTTAGGTAGATTAATCCATATCTGTCCTCTGGTATTATGATGTCGTGAAATGGGGACCAAATATGAATTAGAATACTAATTTTGCCGTAATGCAGAAAAGGTCTGTACATGTTATTAGCAATATATCGTATTACAGAGATATATACTCGTCTAAATTTAAGATATAAGAAATTCTAAACTTGCATGATTTATTTGATTGCTAATCTCTTTTCTTCCAACACAACTCTGTATCCAATAAATAATTTGTTTAATGGGTGTTTTCCTATCAATTTTATCCGTCAATCTGCTCTACCGCACATCCCAAAATACCGATTGAAATTTTATCAACGACAATCAATTAGGTTTTTTTTTACCCACACTGTGGAATAACTGGACTAAGTAAATATCCGAAGATGCTCCAAAGTCACTAATGAAGTGTATTTTGTTATAGAATTACCCGGATGTTGGGACATATGAAAACTGCAGATGTTATGAATGCCATTTTAAAGTAAACATGATTTAATTCGCTTCTATGGCATAGTCGCCTCCTCATTTATTATGATGCCACTAAACTTGTCATGTTCTCCCCCAAGACATTTTTATTTTCTATGTGGCTTGTTTATCTTATCTTCCATGGGTCATTTCGGAAGGCAGCTTTAAGTAGCTAAACAGATCCTCGAATTTATATTAACTTTAGTATTACGTTCTTTAACAAATTAAAATGGTAACAAATACTATGCAACTCGGATATAAATAGTATTGTCTTTGTAATTGAAGGTTTTGATTTTTTTAACTATTTTTGTCAGCAAAAAAAATTGGAACTTCCGTGATAAAGAATACACACATATGTTTTGAGCTCTTAGTGGCTATATGCTAAATGACTAAATAAAAATATACATTTATTAATTGAAATGTGTTTGTTACAGACATATTCTTTGTACTATTTACTATTTCTTTGATTATGAAAAATAAAACTTTCGAATAATGAGTGTCTGGGTCAGCATTATTACTGACAAAATTGATATAGGATTTTACATTTAAAAAGAAAGCTTACGTGTATTTCTATCTTCTTCCTTGATATAGGATTTCAGTAACGCATTGTTTTCTGTTGGAGAGAGGTTTGATATTTGCATCATAATTGCCATTATCACGTTCTCTTTATTGGACAAATTATTGATTTTGGGCCTATTCAGCATCATAAATCTTTTAATCAGAAATGTTGATAGATTTGTTTTGTAGAATTTAAGTAATCAATGTGAAATGTCTATTTTCATGTTGTAATTATGTATGGCTTATTTATTCCTGTAAAATACGTTATTTTAGATTTTTTTAAATTCCTACAGTAACGATGAAACTTATCTCGGTTTACCAAATATATGCAAAATTGAAATTGAAATGCAAATCCAGAAACAAACACAATAGTTGTTTGTATGTGTCGTTTATCATAACAAAATGGTACATAATGCAAAGAATACGTCTATAACAATTAAGCTAACAGGTTTAATTAGTAGTAGCATCATGGCATCTGCCTATTATATAAACTGATCTTTAAAGACAGCAACAAATGAGTTATGAAGTTTGCATAGCGTTACTTTTAAGAAAGATACAGCAACTGTAAAACAGCTATAGATTGGACCGTTTAAGCAATTAAAATAAACGTGTTCACAACTGATGTGTGTTATTCGCCAAAATCGCCACTGTAGGTGATTCGCTTGTTAGGGTTTTGTTCCATGGTGAAATAGGGACAAATGAGACATTAAATATGTATCAGAATGAAACATGGCCATTCTGGAGTCACTTCTATGAGGAATCGTCCAAGGTATGAATTCACGCTTTATTATTCCACACGGCTATAAACTGTGCGCGCGTGCACACACACGCACGCACTCATACACACACTCAAATAAACTAAAAGAAACACACGCGCGCACATCTAAAGTCTTGGCTCTCTCTGGGTGAAATATAGCCTAATCGTAGAAACAGGCTAGGAAATGGGTAGGTAACGCCCTCCCACCATGGGTAGTAAAGAGAATGGCATAACATTAACTCTACACAGCAACATATATGTAAATGTTCACTACAGAACATTGTCGAATGACCATTGAAGGTTTTGGTAATTATATCAGGACGCTATGATTTATAGCTAATACAAAATCGTTTCTGTATCCCAGTGAATAGCGTCATAGGTTTTTGTCTTGTAGCAAAATGATTGAATAAAAGGCTATTATTGATTTAATCGGGGATAGTGGTTAGAAATCGCATCGTGCAAGAATCTAAACCACAGCAGACTGTTTTTGAGACGCATTTGCATTCTATGAACCCAATATTGATTGCGTTTTTTTAAAGGTTAGTGCTTACTGTCAAGCATCATGAATCAACAATACTCTTTGCTTGTAAAATCTAACTGTTTGTGTAATTGACAAAATCTGAGCTATTTACAAAGTTTTGTTGCAGTTTCATGGAATATATCCATTATTTTTAATACACTATGTTCTTTAATTGTTGCTAATAGATAGTATAATTTAACTGGGAAATCACCTACTATCATTCAAGACGGCCTGAGCTACGGGATAATGCGACAATACTACAAGTCAGATGTTTTGACAATAAATACAAATATACTTTAACATTACGAACATATAATTATAATATATGCTTGCTCAAGTGTATGTATCTCACAAAATAATGGGTGTTTAGAATGTCTTTATTAGATAATGAAATAACGGTGAAATGCGAAATTGAGCATTTTCACGAAAGCTTTTTCCAAATGCTACTTAAAGAATAATATTAGCATAAAATATATGAATGACGAATGCATCATATTGCAAACCACAGCTGTATAAAACATTAGAACAAATAATGTTGTATTCTTTTTTAATTATTAGTTTTAATACAGATTCGTATTTCATACAATGTGTCTGGGTCAAATAAAAGTCCAATAACTGGTATGCATAATATGAGTCTGATTGTATTTCTTGACAAATTAGGAACTGTAGTAGCCAGGTTATCTATGTGTGAAAGAGATGGTGTATGCTTATATCATCGAAAAGAATCCTTTCATCAGAATTTAAAAATAGAAACTGCCATTCATAGCATTTGTGTTAATTCTGTAAAAAGACTACTTGCTAATCGCTATGCGAATATAAATTGTAACAATTGTACATATTAGTTTCGCTCTTATGTATAAAATCTGCGAAAAGTGGGTATAGTCATTATTACACTAAGTGCCTTTCTCACACAATAAATCATTTATCAGTATGTCAAAATATAAGCAGCCTCCATGTTTTAATAAATTAAAAAATACCGGAATGAGACACCTAGCGATGCATCACGACGAGTTATACATCGTAGTTATCTTGGGTATCGGGAAGTTGTTCTTGTTTTTTTGTCGGATTGAGTTAGATATGGCTGAGGGGTGATATCTTAAAAAGAATTATATTGTCAAAACCATTTATGATACGTACTGAAACCCACATCATGCAGTCTTCCAGTGCAAGACATCATACTGATTGGGGATTGATTGCTTATTTGATATCAGTTAGTCATACGATATTGGTTTAATACAGAAATCGTATTTCAATTTTCCAGACAAACTTCGATGCATTATTGTGAGCAACATTTTCAAGCCTGATCCTTACCCTATTTATTTGCCACTAGAATGGATAACCAAATATTTATGTTTTCAGCAAAAGATCCTGAAGTAACACAACTGGTTACTGTATGTTCCGATCTCTGGCAGGTGATTTGTTCGTTTCTTCTGTATGTCCTCGCGACATGGCCATCGACCAACTGCCGTGTTAGTGTTTAAGCCGATCACAGATTCAACGATGCATCTAGTCATGTCAGCTTACATTATATAATATATATATATATATATATATATATATATATATATATATATATATATATATATATATATAATCAAGACAATGTTATGCTTTATTTTCTACATGTTTTTCAACTTAAATCACAACATACTTTCCATAACATGCCCTTGAATATAAACTATATATTTTGTGAAATATTTGCCTTATGTCTACAGAATAAAGTCTAATACAAAGCAGATAATTTCACAATAAAACTTAAGATATATAATTAAATTAGAGAAGATACTTTGAAACTTTAGTTTGGAATAACTCAATGTTTTTACACCAACAAACTCTCGTATGCTGCTTGTCACGTTGCATTACACATACGGATATTTACTTCTTCTTGGTTCTTACTTGTATAGGTACGTACAAAGCTAAATTAATTAAATCTTCATACGCGAAAATCGCGTAAATGTTTTTAATTACTGGCAGATCTGCAAATACAATGATCAAGTAAGCCGCATCGTACATTAAAACGTTTATTTATTGCAGCTTGACAGGGTTAATAAATCAGCTAATCTACAAGAAAGAACATTGCAAATTTATAAAGGCATTCGTCAGTACAGAAATCGTCATGTCGTAAAACAGATCGTGGTTGCGTTGTAACATATGATAATAGATGCTACACATTAGAGGTGTATATTCTGTGAAATATGAGCGTATCTTCAGCTTCTGAATAAACGATATAACTAGTCATCCATCTCCGGGTTTTATTTGCAATTGGCTTTAATGCGGGCATTTATATATTTGATGAAAATAGCATTATATAGTGCTATGATCGTACGTCATCGGCGAATGGAATCACAAGTGTAACCTTGAGGAACTATATTACGAAATGACAACACCGTCGAGAAGTAAGATGTGCACCGAAAGAATAATTGCAGTGACGTTCGATTCCCACATCAGAATGCTGACATAATATAAATATGTGTGTATAAGGGGTGTGTGTGTGTGTGTGTGTGTATTTGTACGTCTGTTTGAGTGTGTGTGTGCCTGTGCATGGGTAGGTATTATATGTGTGTGTATGTGGTTTTAGATACTCGGACAGATAGATAAATAGATAGATATTTAGAAAGATAGACACCACTTGTGTATTTCAGCATCTACCGGTCTTGAAGTAATAAATTATTCTCGCGTAAACTGATTAGAGAACAGGCATTTTGAGGTAATTCCAAAAGCAAAGCATTGCGCGCGATACTTAGCGAATAAATCAGGTCTTAAAACACAGACCAACATTATAGATAGTTTCAAAAAGACGAATAGGTGGATATCATAAATGATCATCATTGAATTGTCCAACCATGTCAATTAGTCCCATGGGAAATGATGATGAGGTATTACATTCAGCCCCCTCCCCACCCCCCAAATGACTCCTTCTGTTGTCGAACATTGCAATGTTAGATTTCACAAAGGAAGTACGCCGTCATTGACTTATCTTTACCACACCAGTTATTGTGAGTGGTGCTGTTAGCTAATGCCACATACTCAGTGTCGTCGTAATAGTACGGTTGGTATCCATGCCATTGTGTATAGCATATAGGTTGGTTATCTGATAAATATCTGTAGTCACCGATGTCAGTAGTGGTATTCGGTCGGTAGATACCTAACCACAGATTGAGGCCACCTGAGGGGGAGAGAGAGAGAGAGATAATATTATATTTTCAGTTAGCTATAATTTACCATTAAGTTTTGAAGACCATCTTAAAAGCTTGATAATATGTTTACATAAGACAGGTTGCGACTGTGCCATTTCGTGTTTATACGAATGTTTTGTTGTGTTCGCACATGTGTGTGTCCGTGTATGTGCCTGTGATAGTGTGTGAGTCTACCTACCTACCTACCGCCCTCCCTCTGTTCCTGTGTGTGTGTGTGTGTTTTAGGGTACATAGTAAGAGGCTTATCTTCTTTATTTATAATATCAAAAATATCAATGTCAGAGTGGGGGGGGGGCCGAGTTTGGTCTGTATATTATCCCAACTATTTCATTTTTAGTTGACTGATTTGAAATTTCCAAAAAAATAGATTAAAAAATGTGGGGAATAAATACACTAATATCGTCACGTATCTTATAGTTAATGTTATCTTTAACAAATATACCAACACCACCTCTCGGACTATCATCTCGACAACTGGATAACAAATTATGATATCCTGGTAATTTTAGTCGCATATCTCCAACCAGAGTGTTTAAATATTTCACCGATAGCAATAAAATCAAACATAAACGTTTCACTCTGTAAGTCACACACCAAAGACTTGAACGACAGTTTGGATGAAAAAAATGACGATGAGTTGCGTATATCTTGATTTATCATTGTTCTAAATTCATCAGGTTCACAATAATTGCATGTGCGACGGCCATAGTGAAACGGAGAATCTTTGTACATAAGCTCAGTATCGTGATCGCGGTATAGTGATACCAAGTCACGTTCGGTCCCTGCCCTGATCTTGTCAAACGAAACCCGCGCCTGCGAATATACGATATGATTATACCCGGACTAGAACACGTCCCCGACAAGCCAAGACAAAAGCGCGTACACAAACAATATAAATACACATATCACATAATAACGGATATGATAAAGTAAATTGACGAAACGACAACATCGTAATCCTCCAAGTGAAAACCAAGAAGTTGCCGGGAATAAGCGTGAATAATATGTGATCAATAGCTCTGCAAAAATACAGATAAATCTATCTATGGATACATATATATACATAAACATACATATATACATACACATACATCTACACATACATCTACATATACCTACACACACACATACACAAATATACATACATACATATACATACATATACACACATACATACATACATACATACACACACACACACACACACACACACACATATGTATATATATATATATATATATATATATATATATACGCATGAAATTATTATTTAAACCTAATGGGAAAATAATGCCGGGGATATTCCTATTTGGTATTTATATTACAACATGGCTATATGAAAGATCTACAGACGCTTAGTTGATTAGGCCGGACTATTATTTACATTTGTGAACTATATGTAGTCCATATGTGCACGTTGACTTGATGCTGTAGAGTAAGCACACGTACAACATGGGATCCAGCCAACAAATAGATAAGCTGCTACAATAGTGGAACACTGCACTGAGACACAGCTGATTGTAAAAGTTTGTTCACTGGTTCTGGTATGAAGTGAATTTACAAAACAACTACATTCAAAACCTGGATATTTCTTATTCATTTAATATATAATTAACAAGATATATTCATATGTTTACGGAGTGGCCCAGTTATTGAATATTATTAATTACACATGGATAAAAATACACATTGGAAACATAGTAAGTAGCCTAATGTGATAAGAAACCTGCTGTGAATTTATCAAGTATGCATATGTCCTTCAGACAAGATCAGTTATATTATACTAATCAATATATGTAAAACAGAAACCCAACAGGCCAATCAGCACTTTATATGGCTATTGAATATATTCCATATGTGAAAGAAGACATAATACAAATTGTTGAGAATAATAATAAATGAATCATATGTATTTTAGATGTGAATATAGTTCCATATAGGTCTTGTAATGTTGTCAATCCATAACAGTCCACAATTAATTATATCGAGGACTTAATGTTGGTATTTAGAATTGTAACGGACCGGAAACAGTTTAGAGAATAAACCAGATGGTCAAGATTGTATCTGTGATTTATTAGTAATATACTTGATGACAATCTACAAATATCACAGGTCTGTTTAATATTAAATTAGTGAGTGGAAGAATAGTTTTAAACTGACATCAAGATAATGTATAAGTTTACATAGAGAGTAATAATAATGTTTTACTTTAATTCATATCTCACTCTCATCAGGATCTTACCAAGATAATTGTTGCCAGCCCATATTCCAGCATCAAGAGACTGTGGATTTTGTAGGGTAGAACCAATACCCCAGAAACTATCAGTAGAGGCTTCTCCAAGTGACAAACTGCCTGTGGCCAACAGGTATTCCTTTAACTTATCATTTTGAACAAATTTGGCCTTCACTGCATTGTGCATCTCAATCAATCTTGTTGTTTTCCATGTTTCATCATCCGCTTTAACTTTATCACCAATGTATTTCTGTTTTGCAGGATATGTTGCAGATATAATTTGCTGTGCCAATTTGTCATTTTTTGCCCACTCTGCCTTTTTCTGTTGATACCTTTGTTCCACTCCAGTGTATTGGGCACCATCAAGGGTCAGGGAACACTCATGAAAATTGGAAGAGGGCTGTGTTTGCCAAAGAATACCATGACATCATTTGTCCTTTTAGTACATGCTGTCTCTGGATTTAGATGTGAAGGCAAATTGGGTATGTCATCCACCCCATATGAATGACCATCCACTTTCAGCTTATCTCCATTGAAGGAAGCCTTCTTGCCACATAACTCAGCAGCTGTCATTACAGGTCTCAGTTGTCCTCTGGCTTTGACATATGATTCAGGCAGGTCTTCATGGATAACATAAGAGGTACCTTTCAGCGTGTACCTGTTTGACCAAATAGTGTGTCTGTCTGTTATCCTGACTAACCTGAAGTAGATTGGTCTAGCCTTATTAGCTAATGGTTTGCCCTGTCTGTGAACATCATCAAATAGCATGCAAGATACATTGAGAATCATCATAGTTTCTGTCAGGATGTTAGTCACTGTAGCCATAACAGTACTAGAGCCTTGTTCTTCAGGGACATTATGGAGAATTAGGTTATTCAGCCTAGAATAACACTCTAGTGATACAATCTTATCAGTAAGTTTAACATTGGCAACTTTCAGGACAGTGTTCTCTAATTTCAGGTTTTCTACATCAATGCTGATGGTGTTTACATTGACTGTCAATGTTTGCATTTGTTGTAGTTGGTTTTCTATTATTTTTGATGTATCGGTATTAATGGCTAAAACTTTAGAAATCAAAACGTCCATCTTGGCTTCCATGGAACCATCAGGTATGTCGGATGGTGTTATGGTGTGTACTGGTGGTTTGCATTGTGTTGTTGCAGCTATTGTTTACGTGACTGTTCTTTCTTACTTTGTTTTCCTTTGGGTGTTGATCTAGTTGGATACCGTTGTTCACTAGCGATATGGCTTGGCAATGGCATGTTTCCAGAATATTCCAAAGGCGATATTAGAGAGTTTACATTTGATGACAAGTTTAGTTCACAATTCCATTGATAAATGACTAAGATTTGACCAACTCGTCCATTCTCAAAACATAGTAGTGACAAAAGATCTAGTTCATATTTGTTTCGGCTTCACTTTCATTATATTTTCCATCAACACGAATATTGTAATACAGAGCTTTTGAATTTAGCTTATACCGCCATTACCACGTGACCCATATATATGCAGTTAGGTGTGGTGGGATCTAAATTAAAGCGCCTATCCACTTGATCTATTTGACCCATGGTCGAGAACGGCGGATTTCAGGCAGATCTCCGATACTGCGAATGACACGTCGGGATTATAATAACTATACATTTAACAAATTTCCTATATCAGGGTAACCTAATTACTCGTAATATGGGAAAAAGACTCTGTCCGCGGCTTAATACCTATGGAGATGCCTGCCGGAGTAACAAACGACTCCAGGAGTATAAATCCATCAAACAGCATTGTATGAATTAATAGGTCGTTTCGCCAGACCACATAAGAGGACAACAATATAGATTCTACATTATACATAACAAAGCTAATAGACTCAAACATGTTGTAATAACGACATAACTTTCTTACATTGGTGTAATAAGGAATCTGGATGGAAATAGATAAGATGTCTGGCACGGGCAATGTGCGTTTTAGGGTACATAGTAAGAGGCAACAGTCACAGAGCTGTGTGTGCGTGCGTGCATGCGTGTGTGCGTATGTGTGTGTGTGTGTGTGTGTGTGTGTGTGTGTGTGTGTGTGTGTGTGTGTGCTACATAGTGACAATCTACTTAAATATCGAAAAATACCGTTTCCAATGCATTATATAACTATTGCTTTATTGAGCGAGACACATGTTACATATATAATAACCAGGAAAAAACCCATTATACTACTACTACTACTACTAATAATAATAATAATAATATTAATAATAATGTTTTCAACGTGATTTTGCTAATAAACACATTTTTCATAAACCTACCTGCTAATATTTCGATTCTGTGGTTTTCCAACGCGTTACGGAGCTCTGGAAGCTTGGCTCTTGGATTCAAGTTTCTACAATAATGAGCTGCATCAGACCACAACATTGGTCCCCAACGCCTGGTAGAATAACATTTCTTGACATAAGGGTCCCAGTCAAACCCTCAAGGGGACATGGCACTGTGTGTACAATGTCGTCGTTATTAAGTATATACCTCGATACAGCTAATGTTGCTACGATGTAACATCCCTGTAGAGTGATTTCTGGTTTCTGAGAAAATATTATCTACAGCATTGTGTAATATGAACAGATTGAATTGAACGGAAATCAAGTAAGACCAACATCGCTACAAAGCAGCAACATTTTCGATAAAAGATGTTAGCACTTTATTATTGTTCGATCAGTTAGTAGTATATCAAATATTTTGTTATCTTATGGAAAAAATTAAGCTTTAGACAACGCAATCTTGAAACACTGGAACTTCTCACAATTGTTTTCCAAATTGGTGAATACCAAATTGGTGAATACCAAACTGGGTTGAATACCAAATTGGTTGAATACCAAATTGGTGCTCTTTTTATTTTAATTTTCCCTCTCACATTTAATACAGTGAACAATTTAAATGTCCACTACGCCAATATAATAACAGCAGCAAGTCGCAGGAAATTTAAAGCGTCTACTTTACTGAGCCAAAACATTATAAATCACATTTACTTTAATATTGAAGACAGAAATGAAATGGAACCGAGAAAAGGGAGGAAATTGTTTTGTTGTTGCGAATGGTTGAATGTTCGATATAATCTTAAAATAATACGGATCCCTTAAGTTATCAACGTTTAAGAGAAAGACGCTCACTGAATGTGATAGCGCCACTTAGATTTCTGAGATCAGCTTGTCGCAAAAACCCCCGCTATAGATACTACATAACGTAGAAGGTCCATACGTCCACCGCCTATCGAAGGCGATGCAGTTTGTGTAGAGATAACATATTCTGAAAATATTAAGAAGCAGGACAATAATCACAACATTAATACTTCGATGATGGTAGTCAATACGATAAAGCCTGAATACAAAAAGGTTACTTAAAGTAGTCAAAAGTTTAATTTTGCTAAAAAAACTAAATGAGAGAAATGTCGGGTAAGGTGTGTCACACAATTACTGGATTATATGATAGAGTGTAACAATCATAATAACAGCACACTCCAAATGGACATCAAATTGTTAGTGAGCGTTATTATTGGTGTTTTGTCAAATATCCATATGTCGAGTACACTGAGAACGAAATATACCATTGTACATACCTGTAATAAAAAGGTACTTATTTTGAGTAATACCTAACTCAAACTATCTGAATCGGTAATAAACAGAAATATATACAATTTTAGTTAATATTCTCAAGCACTAAAGCCCCATCGACCTCAAATTCTGGCATCCTAAAAGCAAGAACCAAAACAAATTTTCATTGTAATATGGCTATTTTTCAAAAAGGTGTTAACGTGGATCTCCCAGCATTAAGTTTAACATCATTTTTAATGACGACAATCACACAGTTCATATCGTCGCATCGATATTCTATCATTATATTAGCAGTCGCTTGATCCGGAATGAAAGACGCTAGAAGATATAAAACAACGGATAATCCAAAAAACGTAGTCATATAATCAAATAATTATTCCCTTAGTGTAACGTATAACGTATTTGCAATAATAGACAAGTAATATGAAGTATTGGAGCTGTCGGTAGGTGGCAGTTGACTACTTAACTATCCCAATATGATATTGAACATATTCATATATATCCACTATATGCGGTGATAATCCGTTAATACGGACATCCTTTATCCAGCAAATGCACCTTCCGGCACATTATTGTCTGTGACGGATTTCTCTCCATTATAAATGACTCTCTAATCCAGCAAACTCGTGTTCGGCGTTTCGACTCCGATATTTCGTTTCCCCAACAGAATGCTACTTTTCAACGTAAAATAACCTTGATAATCCGACAGCACGAAAATGTTGCCAAATATTTACGCTAGTTCAGTCATGCAAGACACACGGACACGTTGTCAGTAATGGTTAATTATCCCGCCCACACGCGATAATTGCTATATCGTAACCCTTTACAATCGTGTTTGACCATAAACACCGACACACGATGCTTCCTCATAGCCAATCATAATCTTTCACTATACATATGGTGCGCCCTAACACAGGTGACCTCTCAACTCAAGTCCGACGATTATACGCCGGCACTTGCGCCTCGGAAAATAACTGCCAAGATTGCCGCTAGCAACATCGAGGATACACCAATATTCCTGGAAGCACACCTTCAATTAGCCAACAAACTTTTAAAACTCCGACTCGACGCACTAACACCGTTGGATTTGTTTTCTGACCATTTACTATGTGATAATTCTTGAAAATAAATAAATACAGCACGAGATTATAAGCGTCATTGTGGTTCTAATGGATGTTGCGAATTAATTTTGTTAAATACAATGACATGTCTTTACGATCTATAAATATGTGACTTAGACATTCCGACATTCACTTTTATCCAACATATTATCATGTGAAAAATCTGATCGGAATAACGGATTCTATATATATATATATATATATATATATATATAATAACCGTATATTATGTCTATAATGGCGTATTGTTGAAACACGTGAGTCGTCTGTTTCATTGTGCAAATAACCTACATAATGAAGTCAGTATCATTTATCGGACACAATCTAGATTGGTAAGAAAATCGATCTTTTAATATAAACATTACCTTTTACAGTTACTATATGGTAACATCAACATCTGTACCAATTGGACCGGCTCCAGAATCTTGTTGTTAATTATGTAGAATTTCTGTCTACGACAAAGATCATTTGGGCAGGAATTTCCAAGAGCAACGTAACACGTGATCAGAATACAACAGATATAGCCAAACACCTCCATAGGTCGGCGCATCCTTGAAGAGAAACAGTTGGATCGTTGTGAAAGTGAAATAAGTCACCTGAAAAGATAGAATTTATGAAGGTTGGCAGTACCTGTCGCTTTATCTGTCCGCCCGTTCGGTCGTTCTTCCATCTAACTGGATATATATATATATATATATATATATATATATATATGCTAGTTGAAATGTATACAAACAGTTACATATACATATACGAATGTCTACAAAGAACTTGCTTTTTACCAAATAATCGTTTTTTACTCACCTAGTATTTACTATCCACTCGTTAGAATTTTATTTTATTTCTTATCAGAAGAACTGACATAAGTAATTGTCATAATCACGAGGACAAATGTTGTACCATTTGTAAGATAATAACACCAATCTATCCCCACTCCAGACACTACTACCTTCTCCGCGTTCAAAACACTAAATCATGGATTCGAGACATTTAGCGTTGTCATGCCAGGTAAATTGACCAATCGCCAACATCAATATTGATGTGTTTTGACCGTATCCTTGACAACCGAAGGTAAACCATATCTGGTATGGAATATATATATGAAGTACCTTTATCCGAAGTCATTTTATATTATTATCAAAAGCTGCATTTTTAACCTTTGCTCTTTAGGGGCATTCTTTTTCAATTGTTTTAATAATTATTTTAAATTAAGTAAATTTACCGTGATATATATATATATATATATATATATATATATATATATATATATATATCGATAGAAGTATGTTTCATTGAAATGATTCAGCGTACACTTTTAATAATTGTTAATCCTAGAATTCACAAGCGAAACAAGTGTGAACCCCTTTAAAGCATAATAATAATAATAATAATAATAATAATAATAATAAAAATAATAATAATATTTGCAATTGGATACAACAAAAGGGCTTCACCGGAAAATGGCTTTCAACAGCTAGTTGTATTATTTCATAACAAATTTCAGAGATTGCGTGCGTTAAATAGGATGAGTGGATAGGTTCACGGGCTTCGATGTTTATTGGAATATAAACTAGCGTAAAGGCTTTAGTAAAATATGATTGCCACCATCTTTGCTGCGTTGGTACATCTTATCATAACATATATACTGCTGCCGAATTCTAACTTTCGCTGTCAACATTTCTTCGAAGATGTTATGTCCGACGAGAAGTGGGATGTTTCATCCCGCAGAGTGTTTGCGATAGTTGTCTATGCTGGCGCAATGAGACGAAACGTGGGAATCAGATAAATATAGTATTTCTGTAATATGTATTTTTTCCTATTTATGTAATATTACTATTTTATGGAATAATTGCTATATTTCTATCAATTACTATCAATACTACTGTGCCATGTACTACATTAGAGTTGTCACAACTTCGTTGTTTAACTTGTAGCGCGTTGGACCACAGATGACTAACACCTCAGTTCGAACATCGGCGTGGGCGCCTCTGTGGTCTTGTGGTAGCGTATTGGACCACAGATCACTACCATTCGTGTTCGAATCTCGGCGTGGGCATATCTGAAGGTTGTTTCGTCTCTGACTTCGCCTCATTACCATTGGGAGTCGCTCGGCCCATTTAGCCTACCTTGTGCGCAAAGGTGGCCGTAAAAGATCAATCATCATCATCGGACATCGGCGTGAGCATATCTGAGGGGTGTTTCATCTCTGACTTCGCTTCATTACATTTGGATGTCGCTCGGCCTATTAAGCTCGCCATGTGCACAAATGTGGACATAAACATCAATAACCAGCACATTAGATCAGCGCTTTTTAACTTTACGACTGTTGGTTCGACATAACATTACTGAGTGAAAGCCACAATTTTATGACGTTAAATAAACAATAAACGTTTGAAATTAAAACGACTTAAAGGAATTTTGTGATAATACAAGGAACTCTAGAATTATTTTAAAACTGAGATCCGCTAAAAAGTTTCAACAGCAAGGGAACGAGAATATAAATAATTTCAAAATGTGTGACTCGCGGGCAAGAAAAATCTTATGAGATGGAGGCAGTATATGAGCTTCAATATTGCTCAGAAAAATACCATTAAAGTACCTGAAAGCAGACGACAAAAGTAGATAATATTACTAATTTAAATTCAGGCTGCCTTTAAACTATTGGTTAAGCTGTTATACTCAAGAAGATTCCTCTCCGTTTTATAATACTCTGAAAGTTGTTCTTGGGCACCAAATAGTAGGCTGATAGAACAAGGAAATTACTGGCATTGCCTTGTAAATGGTCTTGCTAATAATCATTATAATATTAATATTTATATTTATGCTATTCCTCCATATACAGAGCCCGAGAGGAGACAATTCTGAAAATATGTAGATGAATCTAGTATTAGTAAATCTCTCATTTTACACAAGTCAGACCCTTACGACATAAACCAGTTATTTTTGTTTATTAAAATGATACCAAATTAATAAAATATCAAAGTTATCTGATTTACAGTATATTATTATAAACACAGAAATCCACTCGCGCTGCATACTATTTCCATTGTTTACAGTTAACTGTTCATCATCACCTTGTGGTGAAACTCAGCGATGTCATCCTTCGTGTCCTAAAAATGCCATCATTTACCACATAGACTCATATATTAATTCTACCATAAGTATTGGATGAAGAGATAAATAAACTGGATATGTTATCGGGGTATGTGCCACAGATAATCGTCTAACAAACCATAAATAGGCGGTCAGTGGTTGATTAAAGCTGTACGAATATATAGATATGTGTCAGAGTTTACCTGAAACAAATATCCTTGATTAATGTACGGACATTAGGACACATTAAATGCTAATCGGTTAGCGATTGAACCTAGCAAATTGTGATGGTTTGGTGAAATATCGCGCATACCCGGTATATACTGGGATTTCATCACAGATCCGCAGACTGGCAGTATTGAGTAATATACCGAAATATACACTCTACAGAGGGTAATCTGCAGGTAACTTAAGTCTTAATACACGGTAAAGATGAAGGCAATTTCCAGGTATGCTTTTCATTATCTATTTACCTGACCACAGTTCGGTTTTCATGTCAAAGCAGAGTTTGGAAATACTGCTAATACTAAAATAGCCTAATACGTTTGTCAACAAGACAACTATGTCTGGGTTATTCAACACAAATAGGAATCAGCCTGCTAAAAACCGGTATATTATCTGTTTTATGAATCATAACCATTAACTTGTTAAAAACATGTTTAATCATATATATATATATATATATATATATATATATATATATATATATATATATATCCAGATACTTTAAATTTTAGCCAACCAAGGCATGCCTGTGAAAGGAAAACATTTGTATTAAAAACCCTTAATTTTTTATAAATAAGGCCTTTTAATGAAAAAGTTATTGCGTTAAAGTAGAGTATGTAAATAGTTTCGAAATATTTATCGATGTTGCAATGCTTTTATTTACACCTTTTAGACAACTTTGGACACACACACACAGAAAAACACACACACACACACACACACACACACACACACACACACACACACACAATATATATATATATATATATATATATATATATATATATATATATATATATATATTTGTGGGTGTTTTGGCCCGGGGATTTTTTAATAAGGCACAGAGAATCTCGAACCGTGAATTCAAACTCTGGACGTTTCTTCAGGGGACTGAATCTAGATTGGCGACTTTTCATGCTGAGACATGCGTTTATGTCTCATCAGTCCCGAAGCCGCCAAGTAACACACAAACCCACACATACACAAAAACCATCAACTACAGCCGTGAAATTTGGGAGTAGATCACCCAAGTCAGATCACGGCAGTAGTAAGAATATTTAGATTAATGTTGTTTGTTTTGCTTTTCGCTTATTCAGCACAGCCTCTATGCTGGAGTGGTTGTGGAACTTCCTCCCCCAGCACTCACACGGGAGCAGTATGGAAAGATGCAGCCGAAATACCCTCAGGGTGTTCACTCCCAGAGTGTTTTTTACGTCCTCAGGGGGGTTTTAACGTCCCTCTTTATTTTATATAATTCAATGGAGCCGGCAAGCGCCATTTAACGTGGTAAGCCACCCACGATGTTGTGAGCCGATAAATTAATCTATGGAAAAGTTTCGCCCTCTTGCTCGGTTCGAACCTGTGATCAATGGCACCAAATGCCGGGTGCTCAACCGCCAGGCCACCGGAGCTCACGTTTAGATTAATTATTTAAGCAGCCCTTTTTATAGCTATTTTTCATTTGCTGTATCTTTCTTCAAAGCAATACTATATAAACTATATAGCCCAATTGTCACTGTCTTCAAAGGTCAGTTTGTACAACGGGCAGGGGTCACGATACACGTCCGACTAGTCGTCGAAGTTCTTCTCTAACCTAAGTGAAAAGTTAGGCCTTTTATAGACCCTCAGCGTGTTAACAGTTTGTTGACCACGTGAGACAATGTACACTAACTAAGTATGGAATCAGTGAAGTGATTTAGCTAAAATAAAAAGAAAGTAGCAATACTGCACAATGGATTATTACTGGACTAGAACGAAATATCGTATTAAACCTGAGTAAATACTATGATTTACTCAAACCTAACAGCTAATCATTTCCGTTCATCACTAAGTGAACGTTCATTCACGCCTAATTTAATGTCTCTGAGTATATGAAGTTAGGTGTGGTAGGATCTAAATTAAAGCGCCTATCCACTTGATCTATTTGACCCATGGTCGAAAACAGCGGATTTCAGGCAGATCTCCGATACTACGAATGACACGTCGGGATTATATTAGCTATACATTCAACAATTTTCCTATATCAGTGTAATCTAATTACTCATAATATGGGGAAAGCTCTGTCGGAGTAACAAACGACTCCAGGAGTATAAATCTATCAAGCAGCATTGTATGAATTAATAGTTCGTTTCGCTAGACCACATAAGAGGACAACAATATAGATTCTACATTATACATAACAAAGCTAATAGACTCAAACATGTTGTAATAACGACATAACTTTCTTACATTGGTGTAATAAGGAATCTGGATGGAAATAGATAAGATGTCTGGCACGGGCAATGTGCGTTTTAGGGTACATAGTAAGAGGCAACAGTCACAGAGCATCAACATATCTAAACATCCTTCGAAACCTACCTCCATAAATCTAAATACAACTATACATACATTAATCTAAATATTAAATGTTCAATACCTCCACATATTGATAGATGTGTGCGTATACCTAAGCATGAGTCTGGTCTACTCATCAGCCTGTGGGAACGAGCTACAGGAAAGCGGCTACGTGCAGGCTACGTACAAAAAGCGGAAGCACGTAAAAAAACATGTCATTTGATACCACAGCTCGCAGCAAACAACACGTGCGTGTGGTTCAATGGTGACTTGCTACATACATGTCATAACTATTTTGACACCACAGTTTACATTCAACAGAAATTTTCTGTTGGTCCGAAAGAAACCTGTATATAAAACATTTCGACACCTCAGATGCTGACCTCAGCTTTATTCTGGGTTCAAATAACTGAATAAATCGTACCTATATGGTACTAAGGGAACGTTCATTCACGCCTAATTTAGCGTCCCTACGTATATGCAGTTAGGTGTGGTGGGATCTAAATTAAAGCGCCTATCCGCTTGATCTATTTGACCCATGGCCGAGAACGGCGGATTTCAGGCAGATCTTCGATACTGCGAATGACACGTCGGGATTATAATAGCTATACATTTTATGATTCTGATCAGGTGGTAAAATGACCAATAGAGTGTCCCACTTATTTTAGCTGGTCCAAAGTTTTCCTAACGATTCATACTAATATTTTGAGATTAGACATTTGATATGCAATTACAATTTAGTATTCATGGATCAAAATGTAGTTTCTGACTTTTTCCTTAAAATCACTGCATCTTCAACAAGTAATAATAGAAATAAAATGCTGTGATGAAAAATGTAAACAAATGTTTACTACTTTTACAGCAATCCATTTTAATGATACAAAGTTTCAAGCCTTTAAAATTGTTACTAAATTATGTACATTGTTAATTTTTGATATCATCATTTACTGTACCAGCTCAGCGATATCTCTACGTCTCCATGGTCAATCAGTTTATCTTTTAAGATTTTTTTACAATTTGAGATTAAGGTTTACCTTCACAAATTGTGTAAATTATGTTTCATTACAACCCACATCTCGATTTCCCTAGATAATTCTCCCTCAGTCATTCTGGGCGCCACTGTGATCTATTTGGTAGCCCGTTGGACCACAGATGACTACCACCTGAGTTCGAATCTCGGCGTGGGCATATGGGGGCAGGGTTTTTCCACCCCCCAAGGGACCCAAAAAAAAAGAAAGGGGGATGGAAAAATAAATTTCTCTCACATTCTTGATAAAGCTATGTATTGGGCTGATTTTGTTGTGTCACGAGGAATTTGTGGATTGGCGCTAAACTAAACAGAACTCGGAATTCTAACCTATTAAATTACCACTAGTGAGTCGGGTCCGACACATTTCGAGTTTAATCATACGCCTTGAAAATAGAAGTTACGTTGACTATATCATAAGGATGCACAGATCGACAATAACTGTTATTGGAAGTAATACAGAGATAAGTGGATTACGTAACACATATGTTTAACTCTTTCGTTACATCATGCGTATAAGAAAGGTTAAAGTAATGAATATATACTTTATATCTCCGTACCTCCTTTTAAACAAATACAAAAAATTTAGTGTTAATTTTTCCACATCTTATCTTTATCATGTATGACTGCTACAGCCATTTATATAAATATGTAACGGAATAAATCTAAAGTAATTTAATTTATTAAAAGAAAAGGGGTTTAAAAATATGGAAAAGAACGTTTTAAAAATTAAAAAAAAAATTTTTCATTCTTAAAAGTTAAAAAAAAAAATTTTTAGATTAAAAAAACAAGGTTTAAATTTTTGGGAAAAAATTTTAAAGTAATAATTTGTTGTTTAAAAAAATATTCTTTTGTTATATTTTTACAAAGAATCATAAACCCTTGAAATTGTGGTTAATCTGACCTGTATATTAATTGAAAATTCGGCAAACACGTTTTATTGATTCTTGCCCATGCTGATGGTATGATCGTACTTCTATCTCTTTGGCCACATAGGTAGAGCACCTCGGCCGTGGCAATATAGTAGGGGGAGTTTTTCATCCAAACGGGCGACTGGCAAGGTTTTCTCCACCGAATATGCCATTTATTCTAAATTTATTTAGAATTAGTCTAATTACAGACCATGTGCGTCTCCCTCATTTGAGGTTGCCAGCCACGTAACAAAATGCCATTTCGGCCATTTTTATTATTATTATTATTATCAACAGTTGCCACATTAAAGGAGATATTGTATGAATAAGTCATTAACCGTTCAGACCAAGTTGTTTATAACGAATTAAATATGTTTAGAAAAGTAAACGAAAATTGACCTGTTGAATTTATGAATATGAATATATATATTTAATTCTATAACTTAACAATTTGACTATTATATTGGGTAATTTCTAGAACAGGCAATACGACTTCAGGAATAATAAATAAACATTTTAAGAACACTACCAATATAGTATCATCACTGCTTAGACTAAACCTAAAAGCCTCTCGGGTTATTTAGTGTCAAGTAAATTTAAATAAATACCTTAAAATAAATAGAATATCTCCTGAAGCTCTGGAAAAGTTAATCACAAAAAAAAAAACTTCATAAAAGGGAAAGCCAAACAAAAAAACAACCCACCTTTTTTTTGTAAAAAATGGGTATCTAAATATCAATTGTCAAATAGGAAGCTACACCAAAATTTAAAGGGAAATTTTGGTTTATTTTTTATTAGGGTTAAACTTTCAATGTACAAACATATTCTTTTTTCAATTATCGTTGGGATGTTTTCAAAACACCGGGGTTTCGTAAGTTCACGTTGAACGAAATTTAAAAAGAAACCCCCGTTAAAAAAAACTAAAGGATTAAGGCGTGGCTTCCTATTGAAAATTGTGATATAAACCCGAGCAAAAACGTTAGACGATTGGCCGACACCGAGTCAGAAGACTGCGTTTTGGGTTCAAGAAACCCCCGGCCCCTCACCCCTAACACTATGCCGGCACTGTCAACAAGTGTACGATCCGGTACATTATCTGCTTAACTGCCCAGCCTACCCGAAGCACCAAGAATACTTAAAGGTCATCTCCGCCCGGAAGACCACAAACTTCCCCCCCAAAATTTCTCATAAGGAAATCGACATTCCTACCAGACATCATAACTCCACTTCTCCAGAAAGATCCCTACATATGCCAAGGACATATCAGACCGCCCCTATGGACTACTGGATTAGAGCTTGGGGCTTCCGTACCCATAGTCCATGCTGTTTGGGAGGCCGGAGGTTCCCGGCCGCGACATTATAGTAGGAGGAGGTTTTAGTCCAACCAGGCCACTAGTAAGGAATCAAAGTAATACTACACTGGGTTCCAAGCCACATATTAACCTTAAGGGCAACAACCGAGCCAACCAACTAGCAAACGAACCCACGGCAATACCAGGACGGCCATTACCCAGCTGAAAGAACTAGACGGGAAACCAGTCGAGTTCCTCCAGCTGTCCTCCCCATCCCGAGCCAAAAGGTATGTAATAACCAGGCAGTCATCCTAAAACCAAACACAATCACAGCCACAGTGACAGCTATCCTGGGCCACATGCAATTTCTGTGGCAAACCATCCATGCAGTAGAAAGTCTACTAAACATTTTGCCCAAGGACATGTACCAAAAGTCAGAAGAAGGACTTGCTAATGTGCAACAGGCCGCCATCCCAGAGCAAGTCCTGCACACGGTCCTAGACATAGCACTACAGACAGACAGACAGATAGCCACAGACAACCCAGTGAAACTGGCAGAAACCAGTCCCGAACCCACACCACACCCCAAACAACATCCATCACCCAACAAGGGAACTTGGACACCATCTCCTGGAACATCAGGGGATTCAAAACAAACAAAAACATCCTCCTTGAAACCATCCAAGACAAGCCCCCAGAAATAATTATATTACAAGAGACGCTGACCACCACTAAGCGCCCTCCAAATATTCCAGGATACATCGTATACCATAAGCCCCCCGTAACTAAATCCGTCACAATCTCCCGAGACTTATCCCCCCCAATAATCAACACTCCATTGTAACAAATACTAGAAAAAATAATCATATCACCCCAATTCTTCAAAAAAACTTGGCTACCTGTTAGACAGGATATCCATTTTTAAAATTTTGTTAAAACTTATAAACTATTAATGATATGGCGCCAGAATACCGTGGGGTTTTTAAAATATCCCCCAATTTTAGGTCATCCAGGTCTTTGAGGTCCGGTTTTGCCAATATATGATATTTCTTTAGTTTCAACCCCACT
>JAODUP010000587.1:107500-252500 GCA_025642065.1 Paralvinella palmiformis | reverse complement strand
TGAACGAAAGTGAGGGCTGATTACATATAGAAAAATCCATCCATAAGTTTGTGATAAAACTGAATATTCATCAATAAGACAACAAAACATTCAAGCCGTGAATAAGCTAAGCAAACGTGTATGACTCACAGTAATTGTTCTCTTTTAATCTTCAACGGCACACACACTAAAACTCACACATCGGGACACTTTGGGAGGGGGGTGGCGGAAATTTGACCCAATTATAAGGGTCATTGATTTGATCAAAATACAAGCCATATATTGAACAACATTTGTCATATATATATATATATATATATATATATATATATATATATATATATATATATATATCACATCTATTTGGCACAAAACAGTGTGAACTATTGAGAAATTGTTGTTATATGTGTTATTTATTCAATATGTGGTCGTAACTGATACATAAACAACGGGTATTCAATATGTTTCAATATTTAACTTTTTATGCAGAAATCAGTAACAATAACGAAACTAAAGTATGGGAGTTTCCTTAGCAATAAAATAAATCGCAGCCATTGTTATAATATTATCTAGATTCGTGATTGTTCGTTGTTCTGGGTACATGCCATATGATCATACTTCACAATTTGTGCAAGTAGTACCCGTGTTTGAATGAATATCACATACCATCCATAACATGTCATCGATTACGCACTCTACTCCTCCCAATCTCTCCAAATACAGTATTCATAGCACGTTGCCATATTGCCATAAGTCCGAATGGTTTGTTAAACGTTGTGTATTTTGAAGAGTTTTGCGACAACTATAGTACAGAAAAGTATTTAGCACCATTTAAGCGTGAGGCCACATCTTCTATTGTGTTCATCGTGGGGTGGTAATCGTGCTTGATTGCCTTGTTTAAATATCGAGGATCAAGGGATATCCTTACTTTGCCTTGCTTTACAACTGTAACTAGGCTGTTTACCCAATCTGTCGGCTCATACGCCTTTATTATAACTCCTTCACTTCCTTTTCTGATTGCAATTGGTACCGATCTTGGTGGGTGAATCTTCGGTGTGACAGTGGCATCCAATTTTATGCCATATTCTCCTCCCATACATCCTACACCCGTGAACAAGTTTGCATACCCGCTCAAGATGTTACTACACTGCATCATATGTACACGCTTGACGAGTCCTAGCATGACGCTGCTTTGTCTTCCTATGATAGTCGGCATGATCTGATCATTTCCGGCTATTTCAAATGTCACTTCACGCTCTTATCTGCGGTGATTTACGACTAGGCTTACTTGCCCTAGTATTTTCAACTTGCTCCCGGCGAAGGCTGTTAGTGACACTCTTGGGCTACGTGCATGCTGTGTACATCTGTTTGTAACCCATTTGCATGTATCCATGTTCATTATGTTACAGTCTGCACCGTATCTATGTTGAATATGGCTGTTTTCTCATTTATTACTAGTTTCTGCTCCCACGTTGACGTGCTTGCATATCCATTGGATGAGTGTACATTTTTCTGTATCGTTCCAACATACATGCTATTGTCACCTCTTTGTTCATATTCGTCATCATAATCTTCATCCGACAGACAATCATCTCCAATGTCTTTTTGTGTTCTGGCAAACTCGTGCATTCTTTTTCCACATTTTCTGCACTGTTCTCCATGGGAAGACATTTGTGACAATACTTTGTTTACTGGATCGCGGTCCACTTCTAACCATTATGGTGTCCAGTTTTCACGTTGTTGGCTGACATGTGATCCGCCATGTTGCTGAATTCTGGTCGACCTTTTCCGTGAAATATTACGATCCTGATCTCTCTCCTGACAGCATCGATTGATTTCTTTGGATCGCTTGTACTCTGAGCCTTCAAATATAGGTCGCTAACCTCCGCATGTGTCTACTGCCTTTGTTAAATTTTGGCCAATTTCTCTCAGCATTCTGGTCCTTACATGGTCCGAGATAATTCCACAGACTATCCGATCACATATTAGCGAGTCTTTCAATCCACCATATTCACACGTTACTGCCAAATTTCTCAAGTCTGTATGAAAAACATCGAATCCTTCATTGGCACCTTGTTTTCTCACGTTGAATGTACATCTTTCCATTGTAATGTTCTTCTTGGGATTGCAATAGTTCTTGAATTTGTCAATGATTTTACCCAATTTCTTCTTCTTCTGTCCACGTAAACTAATTATATACTTCTAATACTTCAGGTCATAGCCTTTACTGCTTCGTCTCTATTTGATATTTCTGTTGCCTGCTGGTAAATGTCAAATTGTTGAGAACATGTTTCCAATTATTTCCCCAGTTAATTTTCGATGTGATGGTGGTTGTAGCTCTGCAGTAGCCATGGTGGTCAGTTTATTATGTATGGGATATCACTGTATTTTTACTTCTGACACCAGGTTTTGTTCCCTGCTAGTTGCATACGGTCACGGACACACAACCATGTGAACTCAATGCTGCCAGGGAATAGACAGACCCAGGCGAAATGCGTTGCATCGGTTAACAACTGTGGTCTCGGGTTAGAAACAGCTATGGCGTCCACTGTTAACTGGGACTAGGATTAGTATTTCCGCTGAACGATTGGGTCCTTCCAAAGGATTTAACGCAATATTTATCAGGATATAACCCAATAATTGAGCGGACCGATCTTTCCAGATGAATAACCCAGCTAAGCATTAGTTATTCATGCTGACTTGTAGGAGATTTTTTAGCATGGGTTTCAATGGATTAAATAAATGATTTTAAAATTAAACTTTTAACTGGATGAAAATGAGTTTAATGAAGATTGTTTAAATATTTAATGTAGAGTTTTGGAAATATTATTTGTATTTGTACCTGGGAACCAATCATATACGTATCCCCTGTATATTATTAAATAAATAATGTTATTATATTTAGTATTACCACCCATGTCAAAGGTTCTACAAAAAAATAAGTTTGAACTAGACAAACTGGACCATGACAGCCATGCAAATCGCGTTGAATGTTACATAGTTTAGTGGCATATTTCTATTGGGTGAAGTTTATGCCATTTCTATTAAATACAAAATTATGATCTGGAGATCACATACCCTTAATGGATTATAAATAAAATCCAAATATAGCTGGCAAATAGCCTAAATACAGCTTTTCAGTAAGACATGCATCGGCCATAACATGCGTAAAGCGGCATGCAACACAGGTGATTCTTAGACTTCAAGCGCGAGACCGATAGTGTGAAATTCAGCCGTACGGTGGCGCCAGGGTTAATTGAATCGGTCTATTATATATATATATATATATATATATATATATATATATATATATATATATATATATATATATATATATATATATATAACTTTCATCATTGATATTTGTCTGACAACATCAGCAAAAGAATACCGTGTTCTCCGTTGGTTGGCCATGGTCTGAATGAAAATGCTGAAACACTAGCATTACGAACTTCAGTTTCATTTTTTAGAATATTCCATTTCCAGAAACCCTTTAAATCATGTTTTTTCCGGAGAAAAGTTTTATGTAAGGTTGAATAACATGTTTATTGCTATATGTGAGTAGTATTAACAATTCTAGAAAACAAAACGCGGATTTAAGTATTCAAATTAATGAAGTAATTTATTTTCGATTATTCTCGGAGCACCCCCTGTTTTCTACCGTAAATATATCCCATATGCATTGTCGTACAACAGGTTTGGGGCCGATGTATTCCTGTACTCATACTCATTGTACTCGATTACAAAATTTGAAGTACTCAGATGTACTCAGTATTCATGTACTCGTAACAAGAAGTACTCAGTACTTTTACTCGAATACATTCGAAGTACTTTCACCATAAACAGAATATTGTTTTCAATATATTTCCATTTGTCTTTATAGCCATTTTCCTCCCAAACTGAATTTATAATTATGTCTATAGAAATTGGTCAGTTAATGAGTTATCATTTTAAACCAGAATCCTTGTGGATTAGGTCACTTTGATTTTAAACATAAAGTACGAATGCTATGCCATATATATTAACTTTAATGTGAACTTAATCAAAACCACTACTGTCCTTATGCACATGTTTGTGGCATAATAAATATGCAATTCCTGTCTACCTGAATGCTAGTGACTGCCTTTTGAAAGATTGATGTCCATCAGATGCAATAGTACCTGAATTAACTGTTTAAATTGAATGCATTTTTATGGACATTAGATAGATAGATAGCTAGATAGATCGATTTATTTCTATTACCATGTGAATACATAGTTACATAAACAATATAGTAATATTTACAAAGGAAATGGAGGTAGTAGCATAACCTACAAAGATTGTCTACCCGCTACCCCTATCCTTATTATAGTTATATATATATTTCATGCCTTGGACATAAGCATGACATTTCATTTCATTATTTCCAAATAGCTGGCATTTTATTCTTTTCATTTAACCATGTTCAATATGTTATGCAGGCTGCATAACATATTGAACATGGTTAAATAAAAGAATAAAATAAAGATTGAAATATATGTTTACATTGGTGTTAATTATTGAATACATTTACTTGAGGGGTGGTCTAATGTTATTGATAACTTTGTCTACATGTATTAAACCAGCTACTGTGTGTGTGTTTATGTAGATCTATAACCACCACCTCCTACTTGTCAACATGAACTGTCAATATGTATCATTATGAAATAGCAAACTTCAGATAAATTAGTGGTCTCCCATTCACATTACATGGTAGTTATGTTTGAGTAAATGTGGTCAAAAATCTACTCGTAGTACTCGAATACTTTGAAATGTACTCGTACATATACGTGAATACAATGCTAAAATAAATACTCATGCTTGTAATTGTACTCATAAAACCAGGTACTCGTACTTGTACTTGAGTACTTTCCCATGTACTCGGCCCCAACCCTGTCCTACATTCACTAACTTTTAGAGCGATTACAGATATAATTATATTAAGAGGTGAGGATAAATAAAAGCCATTGGCCCCAAATTGACCCCAGATGTGCCATTGAGGGTTAAAACTCAATTTAGAGTCACTGAAATGTTTTTAGAAATGCCATGACTAGATTACTTAACACAGGTTGTACATTCAATGATACTTGCATTTTAATCTGCATAGTATGCTTAATACCTGTAAAATTTATGGCTCTTTAATGCATGTTATTTTTGTATCACAACGAATGCCACCAATATCCCGAACACGGAGCTTGAATGAGCGGGATCAATCAATTTAATAGCATGTATTTTAAGCATGCATCGGACATTATTGACGGGCGGCTTGGTTTATGGCGGTAAGTAGTACGACGTCGGCTCGCATTCGTCAGACTGTCAGAAGCGGGCAAGATGGCAGTCGCTTTAGTAGTGAGACTAGTTGACATATTCTGGACGGATAGCTTCTGGCTGCCAAGTAATCACACATGGAGCGAAATAATAGCGAAAAGAGAGTCGGGAGAGATGTATCTCTCCCTGCCACGAGATCTGTGGGCGCCTTTTCCGATAGCTGTTATACTTTTGTTAGTCAGACTTCTTTGGGAAAGGTTCGTATCTATCTAGACCTAGATATTTTTAATTTGTATTCTAGTTCGAACTGACGATAATAGTGATGATGCTATTTTTCACGTTTTGTTGCTGTTGTCGTTGGTGATCATTATCACCATCGTATGTGGTAGTTATACCCGTGTCACTAATGACACAAAATAGTCAACACGACAACACTGACAGTGTTACTGTTAGATACTAAGATAGTGTTAGTCACTTAGTCACAAGTTAGTGTAGAGATCTAAAACTTTAAAGAAAATTGCCGAATTATCATTATGTTTTGTTGTTGTTGAGGCTTTCACCTTTGATTTTTACCTTGTTGATAGTCCCATATCATGATTAACTTAAAGTTTAAAGTAATATTATTAAATATAATATTTGTTCCAGTGAATTGATACATGGTCATGGGTGACATGATAGTGACAGGCAACGATATATAATATATTTACATGATTGACCACGAATTTATCATTTTCATATCTACAGATCTAGTTATAGAATACCACTGTGTTTGATTTGTTATATACGTATGAACGTTTAGTGAATATATCTAAGAACCATTAAATATACCTTTCTTTCGATGTATACAACACAGCGGATGAATGGAATAACCAGAAATTGTTTGAACTACATATTTGAATCATGTATGAAGAATTCAAATATATATTTATAATTTGTTGTCTTCTAAAACTACCCCTAGAGGCGAGTAAGTTGGTGTGTGCAGACAGTCAGGTTTCTAATGCTGGTCAGGCCCATGGCAATATTGTAATTGAGGTTTCTGTTCATGCTACTGCCTTCATTACTGGATCATACGTGTCGTCTAGTTAAAATTCTTAATTTATGCACAATTAGTGCCCATGGAGAAACAATAAATTATAGACCACTTAAGAGATGAGTTAAGAAAAGTTTATTTATAGTCTACATGATCAAAACAGACAGTGCTAGCCACTGACACAATTGAACGATGATGGTATGTACAATGAATTATATAATGGATATATACAATGACAATTTATCATAGACTATGCTAATTGGTGATATCATATAAGTGAATGATACACAAATTCTTTGTAACCCAAGCATGCTTAAAACATATCATCAGGCACAATAGAGGGAAAGTGTCATAATTGTCATATTTACAAACAGATTTTTCCAACATAATGCACAGTTTTTTCCTTCCTTTTTTTGGTGCACAGTATACCCTATAACTAATTTTCCTGACCTGTTCCCAAGAAAACTGAGTACATTTTGACTTTGATTGTACCGTTTCTATTGTATGCAGTAAAATGTGTATTTCACCGTTCATACAAAGCAATGTTTGTTTATTCTGTGTTTTCGTGTCCTCGATTGAAGCACCATCAATTTAAACATGGGGTGTCTGACATAGGCATTGCACATGTAAAGTGAGTGATATTAGGCATACTATTCAAATCCTGCACACCTTTGTGTCGATTTAAGGTCACACATAGAATGATAGACACCACACCATCTTCTGATGGAATCCTGTTCATGTTTGCTCCTCCTGTTTGGCAATGTAAGACACCTGATCCTGATTAACTCCGATAGTTGCCATTTAGGTGATGAAGATTTCATTAAGAAAGTAACCCCCATCAGCGTTCCTCCCTCTTTCTGTCCACAATTATTGCCCAAAAGTCTCAGGACGTCTTCATTCATTTGTTACTTATTTGGCAACAGATAAAGTTATTTCATGGAAATAAATATATTTAACATCCAGCTGCAGATTTTCTCAGTTTCTACAGGTGCATTATACACCAAGACTAGGCTTTTACTGATCAAAAGGGTGTGTGCACATTCGTGTATTGCGCACACCCAATTTACACTGAAGAATACTGTACGTGCTTGAATTCTAAAATGTTAAAACATTTGTCATAAATTCAGATGAATATTTGTTGCTTATTTTGCATAAAACACAGAAACCACATTTACACTTTGGTAGTAATTCTCGTATATGAGATTTAGAAGACTACAAACTGTTTGCTTTCTGCGCATCATTAGACAACCCATTCTAATAAAACGGGTCATTATGGTTAAGTTTTTTCGTTTATATTTAGGAATTATTAGATTGTTTTCATATTGTAGATTTACTGATACATAGATAAGTTTAGATAACTATTCTGGACACTTTATTTTATGTGAATCCTTGTTACATACAATGGTGTCTTATTACATTTTGCTAATAAATTATTATATGAACTTGTGAAGTGAGTAGTTATGAATTTAAGAGCCATTTCCTGCATTTTCTATATATGTTTTAGTTTTTTTACTACAAAAATGTCTTATAGTGGAAACAATGATTAAAGTAGTATTCAACAAAACTTGTGTATCCGTCATTTTAAGTAGCCCAAAACTAGCCTAACAACTATATCAGCCATTATTATTTTATTTATGAGCTACAAAATGGAGAACTTTCCATTTATAATACTTTATTAACTAATTTTCAATGATTCGATCAATCTGTCATAAAAGGTTGTCCCTAAGTACTTTACAGCTTTTTGTTATTTATAATATTATAACTGAGCAGTCTACTAACATCACTGAGGAAGTGTTACACTTACAGCAACCAGGAAGTAACTTTTCTTTCTGTTAGTTTTTGCTAAACTAAAGTTTAGTGTGGACTATATATATATATATTAAATTCTACTTTTATGGCTATTTTCCATTATTCTGCCTTTAAAGGAATTTAATTATGTGAAATTATTTTATACTTCAATTGAAATCTGTAAAGACGCTTTAAATTGGGTTTGTTAATAATCGCACGCCATAGAACTTTGTTGCTTCTAGAACAACTCTTGGCTGGCTTTTCCTAATATGGACTGCCTGTATGGCCTAATGGATAAGGGCATGGGACCTCCTTATTCGAGGTCGGAGGTTCAAAGGTTTTTTTTTCAGGGAACTGGCAAGGTTTTCTTCGCCGAATATGCCGTCTATTGTAAATTCGAAATTTATTTACAATTAGTCCCCGTGTTGAAGCAGTAAATTACAGATCATATATGTCTCCCTCATTTGATGTAGTTAAGCCACATTAAATAATTAGCATATCTGCCATTATTATTATTAGCCAAAACATCCATCCTATAATTCTTTGACTGTTTTGTATGATAATTTTTTTTTTGTGGGGGGGGACTTTAATTTTGGTTTGTAATTGACACTTTTTGTCATCTGCAGAATGGAGTTGTTTGCATCACTGCACAAAATAATGTGTTTTTATTATGTTTTATTGAATTATTATTTGATTTTTATGGTTATTGCATTTATTTTATTGATTATATACAAAAATTGAAATGTTATTTAAAATCAGTTGTTACTAATGCTAGACAATTATTTGTACATGCATATATTTATAATTACATTGCAACTGCCGGTAGATTTCAACCTCGTATAGTCTAACAAGTCGGACTAATCGGTGACAATTCTATGGTTGGTATGCTGCCCGTTTAGCCTACCATGCACACAAAAGTGGCCGTAAAACATTAATCATCATCTGTGGTTGGTATGATCTTGGGAGATCAACATATCAGGTGTCAAATGAAGCCACACTGCTTCAGTGTGCTAAATTGGATTAATTTTGTGATGATCCGACACATGGAGTGACATCTTTTCTAAACATTTAGATATCATTGAGTTAATGTTAAGCACTTTGTGTTTAGCCAGGATGGCTGCATACAGTGATAATTCACATTGACTCGCTGATAGTTATCTGAATACATACAAGAAACAAACCCTGACTCTGCAACTTTAAAATTACAATATATATTTTGTGAAGACTAAAATTGTGGGGAAAGCAATATGGCAGGCAGTGTGAAAGAAAAAAATGTATTTAAAGTTTAAAAATCTAATATTTTTATCGTGATATTTTTCCCAACCTTGCTACAGAAAGTATTGCCTCATATCTGATATGAAGTGTCAATGGTCATTTGTGGGAGTGGAGAGTACTCCTATGAAAAATACAGGTCTTTATCTGTGAGTTCTAGTTTAATAATAAGGTACATATATACAGAGGATCAGGTATTCATTTGTATGTAGTGAGAGCAAAGTATTTCATATAAAAAACACATCAGACCAATGTTTCTCTAGATTAATACCTGACATGACACATTATAGCATCTGTGTATATGTACATAATGCAATGTGGGATTATGATGATCAAGTAAATGTCAATCACCTTTAATGTTCATTTGATACAGGTAGCAATGCCTATGGGTGACATAGAGTCCAAGGCTTGTATACATCCCTTAACAGTCTGACACAAAGTTAACTAATTGGCTTCATGTGTTGTTATCATTTGTGTTTTACTTAATGCATGTTTCCAGCATGTAGTTTATGCTGATAGATTAAACAGAAACCAACTATCGGCATAAGCATTGCTAACACCAACACTACAGGTAGCTAATAGCATTATAAGCATGTTAAATACAAAGACGTCTCATATATATGACTAATCTGTTTTTCTTGTTGCCAGCACAACATTGACACAGTGCTGATTTCTTACGAACAAAAATAATTATTGAACTATTTGAATTATAAGGGAGTGTGTGGAAGATAATGTTTTGCCAGGATCTTTGATAACCTACCTGTGTCCTTGTATTTACTATTATATAGAATAACAGATAATAATAGATAGTCTCTACGACAATTCTTTTGTTAAGATATTTGCCAAGTATTCTTGTATTATATAGAGTATAATAGACAATGTCTAATACCTCCCCCCCCCCACACTTGTGTATTAAATGTGTCTTAGTAGGTTATTATGGTGTTTTCCTACAGTTCAACGACTCGTTATTATTATTAATTAGTACTGTGTTGTTTTGTGTCTTTAGTAGCATTATGACTATAAAAGCTCTGTCAGTTAGACGTCATGAGGTCATTAAATATATTTCTAAGCAGTCAGAAATATCCACATGGGGGTCAAGCCCTGAAGGTTCCTTCTCTGGTCTGTGTATCTGATATACACATACAGGGTTTGCACAGGTCCTTGAAAACCTTGAATTTGAACATTTGGATTCCAGGCCTGGAAAGTCCCGGAATTTGGACATATAGATCTATATTTCTAATCATAAGCATACAGGAATTCAGTCATTACACTTCTTCCGAAATGTGGTTGTATTTTTTGCACGTTAAAAGTTCGTGAATTCACTGAAAGGGTGCTTCAGTTTGACATTGGAAGGTCCTGGAATATGAGATGTCAAATATGTATGAACCCTGATATATCTGTGTGTTTGTATCATGGTACTGAGTCATGTGTTGTACCTTACAGGGGCTACATAAATGTCGATCTGATGGTAGTTATCCCTGTTCACCCTGCCCATGGAGGGCGCCTCTGTGGTCTAGCGGTGGCGTGTTGGATCACAGATCGCTGCCATCTGTGTTCGAATCTCAGCATTGGCATATCTGAAGGCTGTTTCATCTTTGGCTTCGCTTCATTACCTTCGGAGAGGTTTGCTCGGCCCATTTAGCCTACCGTGTGCACAGAAGTGGCTGTAAAGCATCATCATCACGCTGCCCATGGCTATATCAAATTTTAAACAGCTACTGAGTTGATTTAAAAATGAAATATTTGTTTTCAAAATAAAATTTTTCTAATTTCTTTAATACATAATCAAAATTTAATGTGTAGAAGCTGTGGAATTGGATTACGATTGTCATCCATTGTAGAACAATGTCCGACTGTGTATGTGTCTGGAAATTGGTCCATTACAATTAACATGATACTTAGGATTACCAGAGGTAGCACGTTGGTTTAGAATTATCAATAGAAACCTGGCTTCATTGTATTACATTTTGTTGTAATGCGCCATTGTTTAGTTTGGGATAACTGGTTGTGCAGCTGGTTAGAGAACTGTAGTGCTGTGGTTCAAATCCCAATCTTGCTGTATTTGATCTGGCAGTTTGCTTCATTATTTTTTGAGGTTGTTTGTCGCATTTAGTTTACTGAGTGCATAAAATGTCCTTAAAAGTAAAACAATATTTACGAGATGATGATTGATGTTTTACGGCCATTTTTGTGCTCATGGTGGGCTAAATGGGCGGAGTGACCTCCAAAGGTAATGAAGTGAACTCAAAGAGGGAACACCCTTCAGATATGCCCATGCTGAGGTTCGAACTCGGTGGTAGTGATCTGTGGTTCAGCGCGCTACCAACTAGACTACCGAGCTAGTTGTTAGGATTCTGCAAATGAATGGGAAACATTTATTTTGGTGTGTTAAATGTTATTGATGACAGATTGTGAACTTTATGGCTGTTTTCATTTATTATGAGAGGGTTGGCTGGTGGGTTCCCTCCTCACACCAGTTTTCTCCATTTTAGCTAATCTTGCTCATCTACCTTATTTGGCCCGCACACTATCTTATCCTCCTCCACCACCTGAATCTTTTGTCATCCTCCACTTTCCTCTGCCTCTCACGCCATCTACCTCATACAAAAGCTTCTCTTCACTCAGTCACCGTCGTCTTTCCATGCCTCAGCCACTTCAACCAATTTCTCTCAATAACTTCAGTCACCACCTCAATCCCCATTCTCTCTCTCAGCTTGGTACCATATCATTCAGAGACACACCACACAGCATTCTTATCTCTGGCTGCTCAAATTTTCCTTTCTTTTTCAAGATCCTGACAGCTCTTTAACCTTTCCCTATACACAATAGAATGATGCTTAATTCACAACTAGACACACCACTTCCCAGCTGCATGCTTTCCTGTATGTTGATAAGGTTTCCATTACCTGTTCTCTCATATACTTTGCATACAAATGCATCCCCCAATTGAACTTAGTGAACCTCTCACACCTGAATTGAACAGATTCAGATGAGTTATATAAATAATTTACAGTAAATGATGGTATGTGACAACTAATTTTCATAATCTTCTGTGCTTGGACTTCGGCCTGTTCAGAGTAGTTTTAAGTTACAGTCTCGCATTGTTTTGGTTGAAAGTATAACTGGCAAATAAATTCGGTGTGGAAGTTCTAGCATTTGCTAGCTAATGGAAAATGTAAACATGTTTTAATTAATTAAAAAAAGCAGTTATAAAGATTGCCACGTTGTTGAACCTTCTCCATTAATGCTGCCCTTGTTACTACTAACATTTCAAGTTTTATATATGTATATATATATCTTATGTTTGTGCGATTTAATTTCTTAGGTAGACCCATGCCAAGACCAAACCACTCAATATTGCCGTGTTTTGTATACATTGGTTTCCGATTGTAAATAGCTGGCCTACATTTTGGCTGTATCACACCAGTATACAGTGTATGTCCATTTGGCAGTGATTAGGATCATTAATTTTATTTCAGATTAATAGCACTGCCTGTAGGACGGTGTTTTAACATCAAGGAAACGCGATGCACGCAACCAGTGCGGAATGACATCCTGGAACGGGCCTTCAAAAAATATGGCAAGCACCAACCAGATCATGATGTACTTGTTGTGAGTAGATTTGTGGACTATAATGACCTGTAATACTAATAGAGGGCATGCCGTCTACAGTAGTATTTGGACGAATGTCTGTAAAGCGTTGAAGTTGTTTCATTCATCAACCCCCGGGGAACGTACCCTCAGCAATAGCTAGATTGAGACTACTGGTACTAGTCTAAGCTAACCTGTTATTTATAAAATATTCATGTCTTCATTGCCAATTTAGTCATGGTTGAACATGGTGTTTAATCTTGTCTGGCTGATTTCAGCGAATTAATGTATGCATGCACACCTACACCTGTAAGACTGGGTGTGAGACTGATATAATTGCTGTGGATACTCCCCCCCCACTACTTGTGGGAAGGCTGTTGATACTAAGTGCCCCAGCTTTTTATATATATAAAAAAAGGATTGTATGTTGTACTTCCTTCAACAACAGTTTGGACTAGTTACGCATAATAAACAGTGTCTTATCGTCTGAGAATTAATGCACTACTTCATTTTTTATGAGTTTAAACAAATCCGTTTTACTGCCATGATAAAATGCCTTGTATCTCATGGTCAGACGAGCCATTTCAATAAACTAGTGTAAACAATGGTTTGCGCTGGCTGGTTCAACTATCTGCAGGGGCTATGTTAGATGTTAATCCTGTTATATTGAATGTCTTGCCTTATATGGTCTTCCCAATAGGTGAGGACCTTCTACTTTAAGTTTAAATAAACTGTACAATCAGTACCTGGTGTGTAAAGATCATGCGATACATATGATTTATTATTTGTTTTAATGGTTGTGTACCGTTACTATGTTAGTACTCATTGTGAAGCTTCCCGTTACAGTTAATTTATTTACGAAGCAGCTTTCGTAAACGATGTTTTAAACAATTAATGAACATTATTTACAACGGGGCTGATTGTTTCAGGAGACACCATTTCTGGGTCACAATAGTTTTTCCTCGTGAAATTTATTTAGAGCACTGCTGTTTTTATTGCATTACTAATATTATGCAATCAGCAGAGCTCACAGAAAAAAATTATTCACTGCAATGTGCTCTAAGAACTTCGATGTCCATTTCGCATTACTATTTACAGTAACAAGAGCTCGTTTGGCCGGAAAAACCATTCCTACAATCTCAAACCTTGTCCTGTACAGTACAATGCTCCTGAATACTATTACTAGTCACGGGATATCAGTGATCTTGTGAGTGACTTCAATTCTCTGTTATTCATAGTCATAGGTGGTGTTCTAATCACTATTGATCTCCTTAACAGTAATTTACTGGGGTTTGGAGCAACCATTTGGAGAATCAAGGCCAGTGAATAGGGCAACAATGGAAAAGAAAATCTTTTATACACATGGCATTAATTAAAATCACTATTTCTTTCATAGAAAAGGCAATTGTTAATTTTCAAGCCAAGTAGTCGTTTCCCGTAATTAGTCTAGCCCAAATTGAGATGACATTCTGATCTGAATAAATATGATTGGTTGTTTATGAAGTTTCTTCTGGTACCAGCATCTCTCCTAGCTGCTATCTCTTGTACAGGGTTTGCACAGGTCCTTGAAAACCTGGAATTTGGATTCCAGGCCTGGAATTTCTGTAGAGGTCCTTGAAAGTCCTGGAGTTTGGACATGTAGATCTATATTTCTAATCATAAGCATACATGAATTCAGTCATTACACTTCTTCTGAAATATGGGTGTATTTTTTGGACGTTAAGAGTTCGTGAATTTATTGAAAAGGTCCTTGAATTTGACATTGGAAGGTCCTGGAATCTGAGATGTCAAAATGTGTATGAACACTGTTGTTAATATGTGATACTATGGTACAATAGTTAGTGTCAAGGCTAAGTGCTGAGGCTAGACTAAGTTAATACTAGTAATAGTATTTAAGGAGGTACAAAAATACTGATATCATTCTTGGAAATAATAGTATGACATTTATCACTTCATAATTTACCAATAATTTAGCAGGATGCATTGAGATACAGAGTTTGTTTAGTCAAAGAGCAGTTATAAACATTTATAATTCACAAACCTAGTATAAAATAAGGTATGTGTATCAGATGAAATATAGTGGCCTAGCGTGACAGTAAAGTTTTAAAATAATTTTTGAACAGACCTTGTATTTTGAAATGTTGTGATCCAGAATAGTTAGAAATCCATCTTTTATAAATGGTGCCTGTTTAATATATATATATAGTGATTCTAGAGGATAGTGGAATGTCATAATAGCTCTCCTCTAATCCAGTAGGAAGGTGCATAATTGAGGTCAAGCACTGAAACAAACTACAGGTGCTCACCTGATCTTGAGCAGTAATAATACAACGTGTCGTTTTCACCACTTCAAAGCCCATACAGTAGTTCTTCTTTGGTGATAGGCTGTCATTTTATTGTCATAAGCATGTGGCCATTAAAGTTAGTATTAGCTCCAAATTGTGTATTAATAAAAAAGTTGGCGAATTTGATGAAGCTGAGACATGTATTGTCAAAAACCAAGTCATTTCGTAATCTTTTATCCTACTAGTACGAGTATCTTGGTTTTGGATTAAATCTTAAACGAGCAGGCAATGATACAGAACTTTTAACATTAAGGCAGCTTCAAACAGGATTTTTATCACTTTAAATCTGGCTTCCATTAATGTCGCATGTAGTTTATCCAGAGCTGAATGTAACGGGTTTTTTTTTGGGGGGGGGGAATGGAGAGTGGTTGAAATTGGTGGTTTGAAGAAAATTTCTCTTGTAGAAGAGATGTTTTATCTCCTGCCTTCAAGTAGTCTCATATTGACCTGAAAATGCACAAAACCAAATTTTTGTTTCGGGGCTTACTGCACCCCTGCTGCTTGTGGCTCATTTTGTTATGTGATTTGCTTTTCACAGTTTTTTCTCTCCAAAGACCACTCTCATGCCTGTTATAATTATATCAGTGAGAGGTTTGTTTATGTTGACAGTTATCATTTTATGTCCAGAATGATCTCGCTAGAGATGGTTATCATGATCCCTTTAAGACTTACGCTTGTTTTCCTTCGATTATTCACCCACACATTCTCTGTAAGTGGATATAATAATATGTGACATTTATATATGCCGCCCTATTCAGCTAGAAGTGGCCCAATGTCGCTTTACAGTATTATCATCCCCGACTCAGACCTGTTTCGACCCAGCACACATCTCAACTACCGAGGGAGTATACGACGCATGCTGCCATTATAGGCGCAAAGCGTTAATCAAACACATAGCCATCGCGTCCTGTCAGGTGCTCATCTGAAAGATTTATGAATAGATTTTCTATTACTGCTCTTATGTGCCCATCTAAACGTCCCATAAAGTGCTGCAATTTTCCATTTTGTACCCGATTTCGCTGTTTACGAATGGAACCAAATTCGTGCTGGTGTTTCATTTTTGTAAAACGGCCTCATTATCGAAGATGCGGATCAACCAGTATAAAATCGGAACGCAAATAATCGGTAAAGCAAATTTACGATGTAACATTATTAAACAGAACACATCGAAAATATGTTTCCATAATTTTTAAATTGGTGATATCGTTTTGACCTTGTTGTGGTCTTTTGTATTCGTCACATAGGGTATTGCCAAACAAGCTGATTGGAGCTTGAGGTCAGTAGAGAGATGGTGGAGAAGACAGCGGTCATGGAATAAACCTCCAGATATGCAGAAGTTCCAGGAAACGAGGTCAGTTATTGTAATTGGTCCATATGATGTCTTTTATGTATCTGTTTGTGTTTGGTTTATAAAAGACATTGTTTGTTTGATCTGTGGCTGCCAGGTTGATGGGCTGGTAATGATGACGAGTGATTCGTTTTGCAAACAGAGTAGTGTCCCATTAATAGTAATGCTAATAGGAATGATGTAAAAATGGAGTAATCATGAATGGGCTGGCTCCCTACCCTTAATTATTTTATGCCAGGTTTTCTTCTCATGATTCCATTTCAGCCTAGCCATTGTGGAAATTTGGGGGAAGTTACTTTATCAATTTGACTGGTCGATAGATCATTATCAATCAGCCAAAAAAATTAAATTTACAACCTACTTCATTGAATTCCGGGGGGGTAATCAGGTGAAACAGTGTATAACAAATACATTATAAGTACGTGGTGGGGTCACAGGGTGCGTTTTAGGTATCAAACAAAGCCCAGAACTGCTTAGAAATGGAGTTAGATTATATAGAAATAAGTATAAACAAATTTATCTCAACTAGAATGTGATGAAGCAGAAAACAAATCTTATACCTCAGGATTTAAGCCTACTTTATACCTCAGTGATGCCTCCTTTATATGTTTGCTGAAAATGTGATACAATCATGGAATTTGCCTTTTCAAACAGTCTTTCTGCCTTGGCAAAAATAATATGTTCATCACAAAGGAGCTGGTATTGGTTTGGCATGGTAAACTTACCTGGATATGTTGCTGCTAGTCCTGACTATAAACTTGAACTGAACCCTAACCTTTAACTACAAGCTACCCATTAGAAACCAACGTACATTGCGTGTTATTTATAGCCCACTGGCTGGATTATAAACCATTTATAAGTCTTTCTTAGTACGCAAGTATATAAAAAAAGCTCTGGGTTTTGTTAGCAATTACAGGTATCCTTCTCTTTCTTTAACTCTTGATGTGAAGTAAGTATTTAGTTTGTGCCTCGTTTAAAAAATGGTTTTTTAACCTTGTCCCCATGTCCAACCCTAACACTAAGTTTGCAGCTCAACTCGGGAAAGACTACTCATCTGGATATGTGTCAGCTTTATTGTTTATTTTATTTTAAAAACGCGCAATGTGTATTTCAGGAATAAATTTAAAAAATTGTCTTTTAGTTGGAAATCTATAATTAGAAGCACAATAAGGCATTGGTGAAATGGGCTTTTGAAATTAAACTTGCCTTATTAAGAAATAGAATTTACCGTATACATTCTATTGTCTACTGGAATTAACAGAATCTGTCTTATTTTGAAAAGGACTTTGCACTCAGTTTGGAACAGAATCTACCATTTCCTGAAATGGAAAAATCAGTGTTCTTACTCTTAATACGGATGGTTTGAAATTTCTGCTGGCATTCATAATTACACCAAACTAGATTTAATACCAATTAATGGGACATCTTTGTTTTGGCTCAAGAATTCAGCCAGTCAGTTAACGAGTTAGTCACTTGGTCCAATTTTAGTACAGTCATCACATACTATGCAGAGACATCTCCAAAGCATTATCCATCTTGATTATGTTTGATATCGGGGCTAGAATTTTTACGCACAGATTTGCGCAATTCACCATTAATTCAGCCAAAATTCAATGAATATTCAGCATAAACTACTAAAAGTTGGTGAAAAAATTACTGCATTTTTATTGGTTTGTCAATTCCCGAAAAAAATCTAAAAGTAATTGTAGTGTCCAATCACCAGGTGGCGACGTAGAATTGAACTAGTGTCCACATGTACTTGACATTTGTCAAGTATCACAGAAAATAGTTATAATTACACTTATAAATATAATTACTGGATTTTTTAAAGCGGGAATCTAATGTGAATGCAAGTTGATTCTCACATATTCGATTTGCAAGAATCAGCGATGATTCTCCTCAAAATTTTAGCCCTGGATTTAGACATTTTTTAAACAGGTGGCCATCTGTCAAGTCTGTAAATGGAATGCAAGAATCCAGTTTGATTGACTTGAATCTTTCAGGATGTTTGTTTTACAGGTTGTCCTTGGCGAGTTGCCGTCAGTGGTAAAATGATTCAGTTCATTGCCATAATCTGTACTCTCACGCCTTCTATGTATGTGTATGTTCCAGAAAACGGCATTTACAGATTCGAACCATTGATCAATGTTTATAGCCAGTGGCGCCCCCTTTCCCATTCGGTTGAGCACAGACTGGCAGTTTTCAGTGCATTATTTCCTTTAACCAGTCTTTTGTTCAGTGAACGTAGTAAGTTCTCATTACTCAGATGATAGTTGCGTTCGTGAACTGCAGTGCTGTTTGAGTGATAATGTTTGCTTAGCATGTTTTAACAAAAATGTATTCTTGATGTACTTTTCACTGGGTACTAATGATCATATCTTTCCATGTTACAGTTGGAGGTTCTTGTTTTACATAGTTGCTTTTTGGACTGGACTAACCGTTGTCTACCAGGTTAGTTCTCTTGGGCCGTTGAACGCAAAATATCAGTTAATTGCCAGATTAAGCGATTGATCAAAATGTGCATTTTTAAAAGTCTTTTAAATGCCCTACATATCGGTGTACGGACTTGATTTTGTGTTACCGTACATAAATGTGTGCATAATTATATACACAAACAAAAATGTACGTGAGAGAGTTTTCTTCTTTTTATTCTGTAGAAAGACTACTTCTGGGATACCCATCACTGCTGGTACAACTATCCATGGCATCCAATACCAGGTGAAATATACTGGTATTACATGGTAGAATTAGGCTTCTACTGGTCATTGGTATTCTCTCTCTTTATGGATGTGAAAAGAAAGGTAGGCATCTTGGTACATATGACATATCTAAATATGATACATTAAAAAGAAAGGTAGGCCTCTTGGTACATATGACATATCTAAATATGATACATTAAAAAGAAAGGTAGGCCTCTTGGTACATATGACATATCTAAATATGATACATTAAAAAGAAAGGTAGGCCTCTTGGTACATATGACATATCTAAATATGATACATTAAAAAGAAAGGTAGGCCTCTTGGTACATATGACATATCTAAATATGATACATTAAAAAGAAAGGTAGGCCTCTTGGTACATATGATATTCGGTCTGGTCACATCAAGTCTGACGTTTTTGCGTAACACCGTTTTTTCTTGTTTTCCATTGGCAACCCTTTGTGAAGTTCTGTTCACCAAAGGATTTTATGGTCCCGAGCAAAGTTGGCGATCGGAGAATTTTGAAATGTGTTGACTCCATTCTCTGTGGCTGAGAGAATGTTTGAGGATGGGAATCTTTCATGCTGTCTGAAGGTGGTCAGGTTTTGAATCTTCAACGTGGCACTGTGATGGCAGGACATTTTCATCCAGTCAGTCAACTGGTAAAGATTCCAGCATCGAATATCCCAACTACCATATCTATACTGATGCATAAGTTGAGAAAATTATTTATTGGACACATTTATTGTCGTACGACAATTGCACAACTGAGAGCTCAATTCTAGTCAAGGATATTGGTGTTATAGAGGTTTCTTATTATTATTATTATGTAGGTGAAACACTCAATGTTTGATTGAATTCCTTGATGAACCAACCAAACTATCATGGGTGATAATGGAAAAGATGTACACAAACCACAGACTGGACACCGATGTATCTTATTTCGCAGAATATCACCACCGCCAACATTATATCAAATGTTAGGTTTCGTATAAAACTATGGTCACTGTAAACAGTTCACAAGTTTGTTCAATGTTTGGTCTGTGCATACTAATTCAATGTCACGTTAACGTGTATTTTGGAAGGAAAAACGTCAGGCAGCAAAAGACAAATTAACCGATCAAACGATACCTTGAAATTAATTTTCATGGCTTCTAAAGTGATTAGATTTTTAATCCTTTGTGTCTATTGTAGACTTGTGGTGGCGGCTCCTAAATGGACATTAATTAATCCTATTGTCAGGTTTATAATTATCTGTATGCGGGCGTGTTTCTATTAATTAGAAGCCTCTAATGATTCACAGGAAATTCATTTTGCAGATTCGAGTGTATCATTATCATACATGGTCACATGATCGGTGTACCATAGGAATTTTATTCAAATCATTTCATGAATATTTATTTTGAGATAAGGTTGTTAATAATTGGATGCGAACTATAAAAGAGAGAAAATAGGCATTTATTTGGTGACAGTTGTTTCCATAATGAATAATGGATTGCCATTCGACTTATCACCATCATCTGATTTCATTAAGGGGTAGCCTGTCCTAGCCCTGTGATGGATGATGATGATTGATGTTTTACAGACACTTTTGCGCACAGGGTAGGCTAAATGACCGACCGACCTTCAAAGGTAATGAAGCGAAGTCAAAGATGAAACACCCTTCAGATATGTCCATGCCGAGATTAAAACTCAGGTAGTAGTGGCCTGTAACCGCTACTACCAGTTAGACAACAAAAGAGCCCCGTGACAGAGGTGTCTCCATTGGCTACAGACCTTGAGCATCTGTATGCCTATCCTGGCATGGCTATGTGTGAACGATACCTCATCTTTTACGTCACCCCTTTATCTTTGGGCAGCCCTCAGCTAATCGAGGTACCGGTGCACAAAACAGGAGCATTTCACATTTCCTTACCCTGTGTCCCATATTCTGGTATTGGCGATGCTAAACAAAGCATCCACTCATCATTAAGATAAGATTGTTATATCAGATAGCTTTTAGCAGCTGCTGCAATTACCAGGTCAGCCACTTGTTTTGAACTCTACATCAGTGCTAAGCATTTTTTAATTCCAATTCTTTTGGTCTGAAATGTGCATTTAGATGCCAGAATTATCTATTTTGAGATGTTTTACAAAAACATTTAAACACATTATACATACATTGTAAGCAATTCTTCTAACATGACAACCCTTGAACCTTTGGAATTGGAGGTAAAGGCTGATTATCATGATTAATTGCTACAAGGTGAATATAATCTTTTGGACAAATACATTTTGCCCACTGACAAAATTTATTTTGTAAAATGTTAACCTGAAATAGTACTAGATTAGCATTAGCAAGTGTCATTCATTTTAGGTCACATTTGTCATTTCGTAGGTTAAGAAATGTCTGATGCTGATATGTATAGATTTCCCTCGATATGTTGAAACCAGTATAATTGAAATTGTTAAACAAAATAACGTCTGTTTTTATACTTAAGCCGACGTTTCTGTTTTATTACCATAGGAGGTCCCAGGGCTCATTGAATCTACTTTATGCACAAAAGTGTCCGTAAAACATCCAGCATTCAAATATAGTATTTCTGTGTTTTTTCCATCTTTTCCGTGAATTAGATTGTTTTGGAGGCCAGGAGATGGAAATAATATCTTTTGTCTGGAAAAGCTAATCATGTTGTCAAGTTAATGTCATGCCTTTGAAGAGATGACTGTTCATGCGTTTAGATATTGTTGATGATTGATGTGGTCGTGGTGTTTATGTTGATGTTGTTTATATATGATTGATGACCTGGTCGTGTTGTTTATGTTTGTGTGGTTTATATATGATTGATGATGTGGTTGGTCGTGTTGTTTATGTTTGTGTTGTTTATATATGATTGATGATGTGGTCCATGTTGTTTATGTTTGTGTTGTTTATATATGATTGATGATGTGGGTGGTCGTGTTGTTTATGTTTGTGTTGTTTATATATGATTGATGACCTGGTCGTGTTGTTTATGTTTGTGTGGTTTATATATGATTGATGATCTGGGTGGTCGTGTTGTTTATGTTTGTGTTGTTTATATATGGTTGATGATGTGGTCCATGTTGTTTATGTTTGTGTTGTTTATATATGATTGATGATCTGGGTGGTCGTGTTGTTTATGTTTGTGTTGTTTATATATGATTGATGATGTGGTCGTGTTGTTTATGTTTGTGTTGTTTATATATGATTGATGATCTGGGTGGTCCATGTTGTTTATGTTTGTGTTGTTTATATATGATTGATGATCTGGGTGGTCGTGTTGTTTATGTTTGTGTTGTTTATATATGATTGATGATCTGGGTGGTCGTGTTGTTTATGTTTGTGTTGTTTATATATGATTGATGATGTGGTCCATGTTGTTTATGTTTGTGTTGTTTATATATGATTGATGATGTGGTTGGTCGTGTTGTTTATATATGATTGATGATGTGGTCCATGTTGTTTATGTTTGTGTTGTTTATATATGATTGATGATCTGGGTGGTCGTGTTGTTTATGTTTGTGTTGTTTATATATGATTGATGATGTGGTCCATGTTGTTTATGTTTGTGTTGTTTATATATGATTGATGATCTGGTCGTGTTGTTTATGTTTGTGTTGTTTATATATGATTGATGATCTGGGTGGTCATGTTGTTTATGTTTGTGTTGTTTATATATGATTGATGATGGGGGTCGTGTTGTTTATGTTTGTGTTGTTTATATATGATTGATGATCTGGGTGGTCCATGTTGTTTATGTTTGTGTTGTTTATATATGATTGATGATCTGGGTGGTCCATGTTGTTTATGTTTGTGTTGTTTATATATGATTGATGATCTGGGTGGTCCATGTTGTTTATGTTTGTGTTGTTTATATATGATTGATGATGTGGTCGTGTTGTTTATGTTTGTGTTGTTTATATATGATTGATGATCTGGTGGTCCATGTTGTTTATGTTTGTGTTGTTTATATATGATTGATGATCTGGGTGGTCGTGTTGTTTATGTTTGTGTTGTTTATATATGATTGATGATCTGGGTGGTTGTGTTGTTTATGTTGGTGTTGTTTATATTTCAGGATTTTGTTGAGATGATCATTCATCATGTGGTTACCATAGCGTTGCTGTCGTTTGCTTGGGCAGGTGGGATGGTACGCATTGCTTCACTTGTGATTGTTGTACACGATGCCGTGGACTATTGGATGGAGGTCAGTATGCTGGCGACTGTTGTTCTGTTCTTTATTCTTTAATATCGCACTTTAGTGTGTGTGTTGTTGTTGTGTGTGTGCACTATGATTTATCAAAGATAGCGTAAGAACACCTTTACATCTCTGAGAATGATACGGTTGATTTATTACACCTTCACACACACACACACACAAACAAAGAGGGGGGGGGGCAAATGTACTTTTATGTGAATTTGATTATGGTCAAATTATTTATATGGTGGGCTCAATGTACTCCTGACACAGTTATACATACGTGAAGGTTTTACTGCGTGGGTGCTGAAATAATAATAATAATAATGTATATTTAATAAAGCGCCCTTACTAGCAGGAGCCATTCAAAGGTCTTCCATTTTTCATTGTTTTCTCCCCTGAAAATAAAATGTATCCTCATGGTTGAGTGAGTGAGTGAGTGAGTGAGTGTGTGTGTGTGTGTGTGTGTGTGTGTCAGCTATAGGACATTCAAACCTATGAAGTTTAGGTAATAATTTAATGAGCGTGTGTCTGTGTGTGTGTGATGCCCATCCAGAGGCATTCAGTGTAATGCATATTTCAACATGCAATATCAAAATAGTGTATTGTTGTTAGTCATTTTATTTCGTTGTTGGATTCTAACGAATGTGATGAAGGTCATCACGCATGTGAACGTTACACATGGTTATTCATACATGGCATAAATGTAACGTTCAGATTGGTTCACCGATGTGGTCACAATTTGTTTTATCTATCTACCTTTTAGCCCCCTTTCACACATCGCCACATCGATGATTCAACAGGATGATAAAATCCACGTTTTCATATCCTTTGACAGCATCTTTCAGGCACTGGTAAACAACACCCTGCCAAAACTGTATTACTGTTTTGTTTTATGGTAACAGTCATCAACAGGTGGGAACTTCCCTACTGCATCACGCCTAGTTATTGGTATACACCTGTTTTATTGACTCACCTGTAGCTAAACCCCACACCCTAGTCTATTCATCTGTTTAGGCCAATATAAGAAAGCTTTCGGTTTATTTATTTAGACCACTGGCTGTCTGGCCTATAGCTAGTCGCTGATAATTGCTGAGATTTTTGTTCAGGCTCATGAAAGTCACAAAACCAGCCATATTTAGGTACTACTTGTGTCCACTCTTTCTACGTTAAGCACAAAATAATACCTGGGTTTTTCCTACATACAACTGTCTTACCGGTAATTGAAGGAAACGAACGACATAATTCTGTGGCCTATTATTTTGTGGCCTGTTTTTTTAATTTATTTTTCATGACTGATCATTATGGGTTTTGTATATATATATATATATATATATATATATATATATATATATATACACACACAAACACATGATGAAGCATCATATATTTAAACGTTACATGGCCCACTGTTATGTGGTAGTATCTTCCATTATAACAACAAAAGGGTGTAGCCGTGTGTTGTGTTTATTTCCGTAGAGAATAAGTACAACGTGATAAACAAACCCATTAACTTCGTGCTAACTATGTTGAATCAAAACCATCTTTAATTAAAATAGTTATCACAAATAATAGACTGTTATCTGGATGATCCATCAGCAATCATTTTTATCCCCGCCTTTCATATAATGGCGACTTCTTCGATATTACTAACTGTTAGGGGGTCACCTATTTTTATGTGGCTTCATTGGTATTTTCAGAGTCACAACAACTATAAAATAATATATGACAAAAATGGAATCACAAACCTCACCTTCACAATAAATAAAATCGAGGGGTCATCATCACATGAGACATTTATTTCTTAATAATTTCTCAACTTCTAATAGTTCTGTGATGTTTTTATTATTAATTTGTGATGCGTTATTTCAGATAAATAGATATGCACAAAGTATTTTCGGGTTTCTTGTTTTATTAACACCATTTGCACACAATATTCCAAAGTAATCTATTTTCGCCCACCCCCATTTTTAAACCCTGGAGTGCACCAGTCATTTAACAAGCCACTATTGCATATCTTGGAGAGAAAAAACTTCGGGGAAGAAATATCCAGCATAAAGTTTCTACATTTAATATGCATTAGAATTTATAGGACCGTGAGCTCCGGTGGCCTAGCGCTTTAGCACCCGCAACTTGGTGCCGACGGTCACAGGTTCGAACCCCGCAAGAGGTCGAAACTCCCCTGTGAGTGGTGGGGGAGGTGGTGTCTCAACCACTCCAACATAGAAGCTGTGCTGAATAAGCGACAGCCTGGGGATTCTCTGAGAAAAACAAAGCATAGGACCGTTTTAAAGTGTAAAACTGCAGTTTATCTGTCGCATAATTAATTATCCACATGGCTGCCAGCTCAAACTGATCGATGAAATACCAAACTTATTGCGACATTTCTACCCTCACAAACAATTTATGTATTATATGCAAGATAAAAGTGACAGAGTAACCAACCATTAGATTAAAGTGATTCCTATTAGATAAATATGAAGGTGATATTGGCCACCAAATAATTGTTTTAAACATAGTAGGCCTAATACCGTTGTCTTCATTTTAAACGCTAATCTGCATAATGTAAATTGGCTTAAATTGGCGATTATGTAATTGTGAACATATTGGTGACAGCCTAAAAAAACATATTTCAAATCACACCGTTCTTCACTAGCCATAGCCAAATGTAAAGCAGACTCAATCATTGGCCTTTATGTAACGGGTAGTTCCAACCTACACACACAGGCTGGTTGTTTCGTGCATTTGATTTCGCTGCTGGACAAACTGGTGTTCTCAAACATGGCTGGAAAAACCCAGGACTATTTATCGCCATTTAATGAGTGCTTGTGACGCGGACAGTATGAAGAGACGAACGAGTTTTAAACGAGTGATTGTTTTATTTTAAATTGCAATGTGAACCAATTGTTGAATAAATCACAATATTAGATTATTACACATTACATCAAATATAGCAAGTGACGTTATTTGTGTGTTTGTTATTTGACATGTCACAAGTTAATAACAAAATCGTGAGCTTGGCTATTCGTCGGTTAGCTACTAGAATTGGCCTGTAACTCTGTACTCGTTTTTGTCGTTTTGTCATTAAAATAGACACTAGACGGGTCGAGTACTCACAGTGGCACTGATACTAGACCGGGCCTTGAAACACTTGTCCCGGTCGAGTGGTCGAACATTAATGTAGCACACTGTGTGTGTATATGTATATATATATATATATATATATATATATATATATATGTGTGTCCACGTGCACACACACACACACACAAGAAACATCTCTGCATTTATCACATATTCTATCCTCACTCATTATCCACCACTAGAATCAATCTACGTTGTGTTTGATAGTCTTTGCCATTGGACCATTCCTAAGGGAGGTCCACTTGTATTTTGTTTTGACCATGAGACGAACAGTGAAGTTACACTAGAAACAGCCACTGACCAAGATCATGCCATGTTTGTTTATATCAATTGTGCATTAAGACTGACTCATACGCACTGGGGGGTGACAATGGCTTGCCAAGGTCGCTTACCTACCTTTGGTGTAGTGCACTGCGTTTAAGTAGTAAATTTATGCTAAGTAGGTTAATCTCAGTTAAGAAATAATCGTCAGCCATTTCCATGCTGTTTTGACTGAAACGATCATTTAAATATTGTAGAAATGTGTGAATGAATTAATTATGGAACCTTAAGTCATCTGAATTAATATTTACAAAGTGTTCAGGTAAATCTAGGCATCGTATATATATATATATATATATATATATATATTAATTATAAAAGTATAGTCTAGCCCGGCCACCCGCAAACAACAGTCAACCGCACCTACGCTAAAATTTGATAAGGAACCTATTTCCTGCCATTATAATGCCCCCAGTTATAACCTCTGGCCCATATTAAGGCACCACCTGAATGCGTATGGAATACGGATACCATATTTTGCCATCTAAATACCCCCTCCCCCCCCTGCTATTACTGCTGCACACTGACCCGAAATGTTTCTGGTAATCTGTGAATTGATTGACATAATGTCAAGGTCATTAGGTGGCGATCACGATGGTGTTGATCGTGTGATCGATTAAATAATGTGATATTTGGGGTTAACAGCCAGGTCCCAAAGTTGGCATACAAGTCAGGTTAGATTGTATATATTATAAAAATTAAGCTATAATTGTAATACCACTGACAAAACCAGTAATAGCAACTATTTCACTCGGCCCATTAATACCATGATTAATTTCAGTTGAAGAAATATTTTCGAGTCTATGATTCTCCTAATTAATAATAATAATAATAATAATTGTTATTAGTATAATATGGTTTGTTTATTTATTTATCTTCCAGCATTTATGTAATTGACTTCTGATTAAAAACATCTCATTGATTGTCAGTATGTTCGATATAGTGGGTCAGGTGTTAAATGTGAACTGAACAATTTCTCTATTTAGTCTGATTGATATTTGATCAATTTCAGTGTCTTTTTAGGTTTTATTACCATATAGCTAATTTCTTCTAGTACTCTCTGTTCTGTTGACCCTATGTTACAGATAATAATAGCTGGTTACACAGAAAACCTCCGACTTTATTTATAATTCATCCACTGTTTGCGTCTCGTATTCGGTTTCTAATAAAACATGCGATTTTTTGTAAATTTGGTAACAGGTGTACTGTAATAACTAGAAATGTGTGAAACTTTCTCTGTATAGCTGACGTATGATTAAAATGTATGCTTTATTATTATTTTAATTACCGCCGTTTTTTTTTTCACAGGGTGCCAAAATGGCTAAGTACTGCAAGTATCACAAGTTGTGTGATGTACTGTTCATTATCTTCGCCGTGGTATGGTTTATTACCCGCCTCGTCATATATCCTCTGAGGTGAGATATTTTATCATACAACTTTTATTAAAGTTAGCGCATTCGTTAAGCGTATTACTGTTGACTGTCTTATTTCTCGCCATTAATCACTGCACTGGGCACACGGATCGGTCATAAGTGTAAACCGTGTTAGAAGTGCTCATTGTGTCAACTCACCGACGGGTAGAATTAAAATTACTGTATGTTATTTTTTCACGTCTCTACAGTTGATAATAATGTTTTGTGCTATAGTCTGACAGCTATTTTTCACTTGATCGGTTATTAACGTGTTACCTGTTTGGTTTAGCTCCATCCGTAGCTCAAGAGGCATACGTGGTACAGACGAGTGCATACAAAGACAGCAGCACACACGCATGCCTGTGCACACACGCCGCCGGCGCCTACAGCCGCTCACCTACTGACACACATACACACACACACGCTGCGTGATGTAAACACTCCATGTTTTGCCTTCTTTTTACAATTGCAGACTCCTTCGCAGCACATTAAATGAAGGTCACCATATTGTCGGCTTTCCGCCAGCCTATTTCGTTTATAACATCCTTTTGATTGTCCTTCAACTGTTAAATCTCATCTGGTTTGTTGTCATACTCAAAATGGCACGTTCCCTCATTTCTCGTGGACAGGTATGCGATTCTTACACTTGGCGTAGGTTGGTGACTGCCGGCTACCTGTCATCACTCTTCATGGCATTTGGAATACTTTCATTTTATACATTTCAAATCAGTATTGGTATTATGCATGTTTTCGGTTTATGTCTCCCCCCCTCTCTCCCCCCTGTTTTAAAGAGCTCACTGGAAAGGTCACCGCTGGAAGACATACAGCTATGGTTTTGCCTCTGTTGTTTCGCTTGTGCAAGCAAAGTACCTTTCTTGGCATAGCTGCTTTCATCTATTTCACTGTGTGTGTCTGTGTGTGTGTGTGTACGCATACAGTATTTTTCATCTGGATGGAAGTCCCATAGAAATTGGTTTTCAGTAAATTTCGGCCCCCAGGCTAAAGCTGTTACCACCCTGCTTAGTCGCCACGAATCTAACCCTATGTGTGAAATCCACCAAATATAATCCGAAACACGAGTTCTCTTTTTTCTATTCACATTAAAATCCGAAGTTCTTAGAACCACACAGTAAAGTGGAAACAGAATGTCCATTGTAGGAATTGTGATTACCGGCACTATTTGTTGAGCCAGTTGAATTCGATGCCCTATTTAACAGAACATCATGTTTGCTTAACAGTGGTTGTTGATTATATGATAACTACCAATACAGTCAATATTCCTCAAAGGGCCCTCAGTGCCCTAAGCCAGGTACTGCTATATCATAACCACCCTCCAGAAGTCCTGGATTTTTTTATCGAGATTAATCTTGTCTCATCAAGTGATCCGTGTACATGCATAGTATTTGCGGAGGGGGGGGGGGTTACTGTAACAATTTTCCTTAAGGCTCAGAAAATATCCTTTGTGACCAAGTAGCTAATAATAATAATACAGATATAAATATAACAACACGCTCTTACTATAATATTCAATGGCACCGTTTGGCAAAGCCCCAATATAGTATATCAGCTATCTAAAAATAGAAATATTGATGGGTGCATCTTATTGACCAGAAACAGAAGATTCTCACGAACAGGTGAGTCTTAAAGAAGAGAATGAACGATGTTAAGAGATGGTGGCATTCTAACCTGTTCTGGCTTCTATCCAGATATCCATCCAAAGAAAAAATTTATTTAGATCAATGGATAGGTTTTTATGTGAATTGATGATGGATGTGTTCTTTCACAGACAGCTTTATCAATATTGATAAATCGTATACTTACAACAGCTCAGCTGAATTATACGAGCAGATGCCATCAAAGACAGTCTTATGTTCAATTATTTTGGCAGAGCATGAACCACTCCAAAGACTAGTAGTGAAGGGAGGGGATGATCTCTGTGTTATCATATATATAATGAAGCATATTTATGTAGCACCAGAACAAAGTAACCCTGTTCTGAGGCCTGTACAATATTATTATCCCTGATTCAGACCTGTTTCCATCAAGATGACTTCTCAACTCCCAGGGGAGTATACAACGCATGCTGCCATTAAAGGTGCAAAGCGTTACTCAAACACATAACCATCGCGTCCTGTCAGGTACTTATTTTTTATGGATGAGTGAACCAGTTGCTACATGACAGCTTTGCAGCTCCCGGAGCCTCGAACACACAACCCTTCGACTACGACTCCTATGCTCTAACTTACTGCGCCATCACCAATCTGTACATATATGTGTGTGTGTGTGTGTGTGTGTGTGTGTGTGTGTGTGTGTATGTGTGTTACAGTTAATCTGTATAATCAGGTAGTATGTATATTACCTGATTATACAGATTAACTGTAACACACACACTGGTACTGGGTTTGTTTCCTTTAGTACTGAGTTGTCCATAGGGTTATGGGGATTTAAGAGCTGTTGTGTATATACATACATCGGGCTGTCCTATTTTTTCCCTATTTTTCTGTCTCTGTTCTATTTTTACTACCTTTTCTCCACAAAATTCCTATTATTTTCTGCTTTTCCTGCTTTTTTGTTTTGTTTTGCTACACATAATTTAGAAATAACGTGAATTACTATGAAAATGTGCATTTTAAAATTCAGCAATTATGAGAACTTCTGTCTTTGCGTCATCACATATTTCACAATTTGGGTCACCATATGATACCAACATATACCGGTAAAAAATTTATACCCTCAAAATCTAAATGTGAGATGAAATTTAAATATAACATGTATAGGCTAGTGCCGTTCCAAATGAGGTAACTGAGAGAATATTACAATGGCATGGCAAAATATGAGGGACCACCTGATTTTGCAAGTAAATATACAATATATTAAGTGATATTTGTAACATTTTCATTTACAAATATTATCAATGTAGGCTCTTCATGAGCCAGTCACTTTGGGCTGGAATATCTGGTACTCAAAATTTGTTCCTTTTGTTATGTATGTCTCTCACTTCTGTTATCTCCTCACATCCTAACAGTACTCATCCACCTCATAACACTCGGGGGGGGGGGGGCTTTATTTACTACATTTTAATCCAATAAATGATTATTAGCAAATTCATTCTGAACTATATAACATTTACATTTCAACTTCTAACTGTAGTTATGAATGAATTTTTAGATGCCTGATTTAAATTATTACCATCCAATTTCACGTTGATATGGTTACATGCCTCCTACTTAGCTAGAAAATATCCTTTAATGCATTTTTATGGATGAGCGAACTGAGGGTCAAGTTTACGTTGCTCGATTGCTCGCACACATATTTAATAAAAGGCATACTATTACTTATTCAGTCGTGCCCGAAAGCCACACGCTATCGTCACGGTAGCTTTATAATCCCCGCTTAATGACAATTAGTTTGTTTTGTTTTATAGTAACAATTGCTGTCCATCTCATATCATGTGAATGTAATATGGGATGTAAAAGAACCGTTGTTCTCGCATATGTGAGCACCAGGGTTGCCTGCTTAGTTGTCTCTATTACTATTAGCCATAAATGAGCCGAGAAGGGACATCAAATCCGGTAAAAACATTTCTATGATAGTTGTTGCATCAACCCATGAATGCTTCGAAGAGTGTGGAGGGGTATAGAAAGAGGGCAAATTCAACAATGAGCATCATTAGGTAGATAGATAGCTAGCTTTATTGTGTACTTAAGAGGCCTTCAGAGGCCAAATAATAGATGGATAAACATACGAGTTCCAAATGACCACTTGGTGAACGTGTTATGAACATCTAGAACATATGTAGATAGATTACTTCACTATGGAGCTTGTAACTGTTTAGGGGGGTAAGCTATTATCAAACTCCCCACATCTGTTGACAAAGGGGTTCATTAGAGGGTAGGCTCTTATTACCTGAGATTCGTGATGTTTTGGATAACCAATATTGTATACAGGTACACACCGAGCACCACATAAAGATGTTTATGTATATTCTCAATGCTATCGCTTTTTGATTGCACACACTCATTTATTCTCTATAAACACAAATAATCGTGTTACACGTCCTACTCTTTTTCTTGGATTTTCCTACTTTTCTCCTACTTTTTCTAAATTTTCAGTCCGGATTATCTCCTACTCATTCACAAAGGTGTGCTGGACTGCCCCCCCTCTCACACACACATTACATTACATACAGACACCCATAAAAAGATTGTTGTTTTGCATAAATTTCTTTCTACTTATGTTAGGCTACATGAGCTACATGTAAGCAATCTGCAGAGGTGATGAGGCTAAGTTAAAGATGAAACACCCTTCAGACAAAGGTAGATCAGCTCTTTGGCTAAAAGTGGTACCAGTTTGGCCGTAGTGGCACCCCAGATATTTACATGAAAACTGCATTTTGTTAACAATTGTTTTACGCATATAGCATCTTTATCCACACATACACATAGATGCAGAAACATTAATATGGGTGTGTATATAGGTGTGCGCGTGTGTGTGTGTGCCCATACATAAAAGCTATCCACACATGTACACACGAAAATAAACAACCAAGCCATCCATACCTGAATCACACCCCTTTTAATGACCTATTAATATCTTATCTATATTTCAGTAGTCTTTATGGTACATCATTTAGCAGCAGTCAGATAGTGTCGTGTCATGTTTCTGATCTACGATGTATGTTTATACAGTTTGTATTTAGCATCATTTCACATAAGTATTTATCTCATTTTCGCCGTGTGCCTGAATGAATTATTGGTGTATCAATAATTTATCCCTCCGTGTTGCTATTGTTAGGAATTAACATTGTAGTCACTCATGACAATGGCATGTCTCGTCTCCCTCTCGTAAACTAGCCATCAGGATTATAGATGATGTTACAAGCATGCAACCAGCTAGCCAACCATCCCATCCGTCCATCCCTCGATGAGCAGTCAATATTTGGCATCTTTTAGTTTTCCTCTCTGACTATGATGGGATCGTATGTCATGATGATGATGGGAAGCTGTCTAGGATGATAACTAAGTGTCCTGTCTATTTCTGGATAACCGTACACAGTCTGATCTGATCGAATGGAGTGTTGACTGTCCAAACTTGTTTGATGGGGGGGGGGTTGATTGAATTTTCCAGTCTTGTATTCATCTATTATAAATTGTCCTGTTTGGTTTACCTGTCAGGATATTTACATATATATGTTTTTGGTTGGTTTTTGTGCCACATATATCTTATATCTGGCCGTGGAAGGTTACAACTTCTTGTTGTAATTAGGGCAACAGTTATTTGCCTTTGTATCTGATATAATCACACATAAAAAAGTTGCTTATATCTTGATCAGCATGTGACCCCTGTGCTGTGTGGCATGGTATTCTTCCGATATAACAACTGCGATATGTGAAATATTACAACAGAACGTGGTATAGAATCATTTCTTCCATTGTTTATGGCGGCAAATTTAGAGACAACACCAACATAATCATGTGACAACAAATCAAACATAATCGTGTGACAACAAATCACTAATAACATTAGGTTGTGTGACATGTTTAAGACTGAACGACTGTGACATTAAAGGATAGATCAGAGTGATAACGTAGTACATCAAAACAAACAGACCATTTTATTTTAATCATTATGTTTGAAACCATCTCAAATATTTGTTCTCGGACGCAGGTGGTCTTCTGTGGCAGATTCTCATTTTAAAATGGTTTCTCCCAGGAGGATACCGGCACCTTAGTGGTCTAGTTGGTAGCGCGTTGGACAACAGATCACTACCACTTGAGTTTGAATCTCGCCGTGGGCAAATCCGAAGGGTGTTTCATCTTTGACTTGAATTCTGTACCTTTGGAGGCCCATTTAGCCTACCGTGTACACAATCATCACCAATCCCAGGAGTATGCCAGGGCCTTTATTCGTTAATCTTCAAATCGCTATCATGCTGATTACATGTGCATTAAGCCAGGTGGTACACAGATGTAGTTTTCGTACCAGTGGCATTATTCAGATGAAGATAAATAATCAAAATTAAAGTTTCATCAGTTTTACTTTTACACATCGAAGTAAGGCTTAGATAAAACAATTGGTTTAATTCATTAACTGGCCTGGACTGTCCCCGTGTCAAAACATCTTTTGTTTAAATGGAGAAACTGATGCTCTGTTTCCTGTATCTTGCTGATGGTTCAGCCTCCAATAATCTAATATCTACGGTGTGGATCTTGACAGTATAGCACTGGGATTGGAATATTTCTTCCTGACTGTGTAGAGTATTTAGCCTCTCGGTCATATCGTCTAATTGTAGCCTGGAGTGATTGACATCCCACCTTATCCCACTAATCGTGATACTCTCGCGATCACGTGACTGTTTTATTAAATGTTGTATTGGTTCACATTTACAAGGTATACTTTGTGCACTTCTCCTTTGGCCTAACTTGTATCGCGGCTGGCCACCGGCCTTCAGTACCTAGATTCAAACCCTGACCAGGATATGTCCGAAGGGTGTTTCATCTTTCACCTGGTCTGATTAGCTGTGGAGACTGCTAGGCCCGTTGAACTTACCATATGCACAAAAGTGGCCTAGAAACAGCAACATGAACAGGATGTACTTAAATGTGATGACCTTGAAACAATATGTTCTCTGATTAGAATAATAAACAGATTATTACTATTTTGGCTGATAGTTATAATTATTATATCAGACTTTACCCAATAATCTAATTACTGTCATGTTTCTAATTTCTACCAATATGTCGAGGCGCCTCCGTGGTCTAGCGGTAGCGTTTTGAACCATAGATTACCTCACCCGTGTTCGAATCTTGGCGTGGGCATATCTGAAGGGTGTTACATCTTCGACTTCGCTTCATTACCTGTGGAGGTCGCTGGGCCCATTTAGCCTACCATGTACACAAAAGTGGCCATACAATACCGATCATCATCATCTACCAATATTTATAATTGGACAGTGCTATCATCCTACATATTATTATATCAGAAGAGGCAACTAAAATAAACCAATATTAAGTAACCCTTTTGTGTCGACTTACGGTCTCACATACCTCTATTGCCTCATCAATGATAAAGGCCTTTATGTGGGCCATATTAAATAGATGTACGGTTGATTAATATGCTGGTTAATTAGTAAAAGTGCTACCGAACCCCGACAACAGATGTCACTGTCGCTATGGTGACACGTATTCTTCACCTGGCGGTCGAAATCGATATTAGTCCTATTTTAAGCATTAATGTTTTACAGACGCGCGCGCACGCACGCACGCTCGCAGAGGCGCACGTTTCGAGTAAACAAGGCTGATATATTCCATGGCTCGCTATACATCACTCACTGATGGAATACTGGTGTGTAATAGGTTGTTATCAGTAGGGGCGGGGGGGTTGTTTGGCAGGCTGCGGGAGAGATTAATCCCGGGACATTTAGTCAACGTGGCACATAGAGTACAGTGTGTATCATGCTAAATTCTGGACGAAGGTGACCCTACTAGCACCAGGAGATAGAAGTAATGTCAGTTTACTTCCCAGTTGTATCTTTAAGTTACGATCATGCTTGCAATAAATATATAAGACGTATTGTCGTCCACCCTCCCCCCCCCAGATTTGTGGATCAGTTAGTGAATGAGTGAGTGTAAATGCTCTGTTTTGTGTTGGCGTCGGTCTTACGTGGGGTCATTTAGTTCATGAAAAATAGCACGTCAATATAAATAAACATTGATCAATAAATAGATACGAAAATTTGTTGAGTGAATGTGTTGATTATCACAACTGTTGTTCTATATAAATTATATATAAACCAGAAACGATATTTTACAAATATCCCAACCATTTGACGAACTGTAGCTGAACTTCCGTCAGGCTGTTCTCAGTAGGTTTCATTACAGAAGCATCGCTTAAGATATTATAGAACTAGATATATACCTTATCTAGAATAAACTTATAATGTAGAGCTCTCTAGTGAATAGACTCGTGATTTGTTTATTGAAAATAGACTGAATAAACCGATACTTTGCTCTTACAGCGTATTCAGCTATAAATGTCATTTGTGTTCTATTCAATAATACGGTTATTGTATCTGGCAAACTAATATCAGTAGATGGTCCTCGGTGTGTATGCGTTTTGTTCGTAAACGTTTAATCCTTATTAAAAAACAGGATATAGATATTTCACTCATTATTCGCCTGGTTGTGAAGTGATCAACTTTGACAAGGCAGGCAGGGGGGGTGGTGGCCCAGTTTAACCTGCGCCGAGGAATATTGCCAATTGTTTAGTATGTTTTCTTTCTCTAAAAACCATGATCACGACATCATTATTCCGGATCCGTCTTATAACGCCAATTGGTTTGTCTGGCTTTGGGATATTAATACTCCCGTTTAATCGGCTCTCCGATTTGACCAACGTTCATTTCATATTTGCAATTGGCTCTGGCAGCAAATGCGGACAAAACGAGTGTATGGGTTAAACCGAGTCCGGTCACAGTCACATGATATAGTGTAGGAGGAGGGGGGGGTGGTGGGATCCTGAATTGTGCTGAAATTGATTATTGTAATTGAATTGAACACGTTGAGTGAATTTAGTTGGATATCTCCTTTTATATCATTAATGCCATATAAGGTTACCTGAGGTGAATGAGGACGCCGTTGATGGTGGTTGTTTTGGTGTCGAGGAATGGGTTACTTATTGATTAATTAGATGTGAAGTTGATATTTCTATCAGTTCTGTGTTATGAGCGTTTCCTCCCGACAGTCATTAGAGGTCGTTTGAAGGTGAAAGTTTTCATGATCCCGTTACGGTTAGACGTGTTGTTGTTGGCCTCCTGGCGGCTGTAAGATTCCGTTGTCGTGATATTTTGTTTTGGCCGTTGTTGTGATTTTCCCAGTTATTATTTGTTGTTGTTGTTGTTGTTAGCAGTGATCACTATTTTATTAGTCAGACTTCCGGTTTTATATTCCGTGTGACTGTTTTGGGGGCAATGACCTGACCAATTTGGGTAGATTTCGAAGTATTTTATTGCTGGCAGATTTATTTGTCATGAATACAATCATAAGTTGGCGTGTGCACACGCATACGCACGCACGCACATACACTCATGGTACAATTCCATTGTACATCATACTTGCTTGTTGAGATATAAAAAGAAGGAAGCTGCATGAATCAGTCTCATGATCTATGTAAGCCATAAGTAGAAGGTGAATCATGATTTATTTCAGCCATTACACAAGACAAATCACGATACCAGATGATCTACAACTTTAGACTATGTAGATTAAATAGTAGATTAAGTGTTTTAGAATGAAGCATTGGCCGTGTATCTCCTGTTTATATTTGACACCTCTACCGTGTCGTAACCTTGCTGATATTTAACTGCTACGTTATTCCTGTGACCAGCGATGTTAAGAAGGCGCGGTTCATTTCTAGTATGCCTTCGCATAGTCTATTTTAATATTTACGCATCCATGCTGGTTCACATGTCTAGTTGAGTCATCGATGGTCTGTTGTTTAATCGCGGTGTGTCAAGTAAACAGTATGTCTCGTCGTTTGTGTTCAAGTTTACTATTTATTTCCTGGGTTGCTTGCTTGTAGTTCGGGGGACAATCCCTAGGCTGTCGCTTAATCAGCACAGCCTTCTATGTTGGAGTGGTTGAGAACCCACCTTCCCCACCACTGACAGGGGAGCAGTACGGAAAGATGGAGCCGAAATACCCTGAGGGTGGTCACTGCCAGAGTGTTTTACGTCCTGGGTTTACCTGTCTTCTTTTTTATAGTTGGCGAGAGGAGAGAGAGAGAGAGAGAGAGAGAGAGAAAGGGGAGTGCCTCGTAATAGGTGCTGGTGTTTGTCCGCTCCTGTTAGAAGTGGTTGTAGCAGTAACTATGATAATACATTATGCTTAATGATAATTTAGACACAATTTGCGTTTGTTTTCAGTCATAACGTCTACGTATGTGTGCGATAATGTTTATTTATCAGAAGGGTCACGTCTGAAAGTCGTTTTTAGTAAAGTTTATACATAAATAAATGGCATGTGCCATTATGTGAGACAGGTCAACCATGACACACGATGAATCACGTTTTATTTATAGGTGCTGAATTATAAAGTGGGCCATGAGTTGGGTAAATCACGAGACGGGACAAATTATAATTTGAGCATACCATAAGATGGTAAACCGCGATAGATGATGAAGCATTATTTAGGTTGATCAGAACACAGATAAACTATGTTACAGGATGAATGATGATCTGTGTAAATTCCATGTTGCAGCATAGCATGTCTATTGTAAAATAAAATAATTTCATCCATAGTGTATTGGCAAATAACTGTATAGGGTCATTGCTCATATAAACATTTTCCAAGATGGTGATGTTCAAGTAGGTTAATGATGGGGTTTTATTACAGTGAAAGATGGGACACCTCTGTGGTCTAGTTGGTAACGTGTTGGACCACAGATCACTACCACCTGAGTTCATATCTTGGCGTGGGCATATCTGAAGGGTGTTTCATCTTTGACGTGGCTTCATTACTGTTGGAGGTTGCTCAGCCCATTTAGCTTACCATGTGTTCAAAAGTGGCCGTAAAACGTCAATCATCAATTGCAGTAAAAGACAAGCTTCAATATGGAACATTCAGCATACAGTTGAGCATCATGGCAGCATGTGTATTCCTGAGCAGCTTTGCATCACAATTGAGTAGAGGTTGATGCAAACTTCCAGGTTGTGGGTTCGACTTCTACTCACACCTGTGTCTGTTGGTTGTTACTCAATAGAGTCGTGCCTCAGCCATATCGGGACTTACGCTGATTATATATTTGATCCGTGTAGCTCGCGTTTGTTTAAAAATTATACTTCATATCTCTCTATGCTTGAAATATTAGTATTCTATCTGAAAGTAAATTTTTCTGGTTGGTTTTGACAATCCTGTGATATAGCAACAGTAAAATGAACAGAGCTTTTTCCTCTGAAACTGTACTAAACTTGGGGATATTCTGTAGTGTGCCATCGAATAAAGTATTGCCCCGTTAGTATGGTGACCATGTGGTTTAAATTGAAATATATATTAGAATATTTAGAATAATACTAAATGCCTGACTCCGATAATGTATAGGATAACAAACGTAACTAATTGTAATTGGTATAAAGTGAATTTCTTCGATGAATCTAACATGTGAACTAATTTGCCAACTAGTGGTACGTTAAATTTCTCATACCTTATGATCAATCGTCAGAGCTATCATCGTTCATCCATTATGATGTAAATTTATATTATTGGCGGTTTTTGTAGGGTGAAATGTGGAGTAACGCCTGCCATGACCGAATGAGATATCAGTGTCGTTTCTAAGCCGACTGCCAGATTAACAATGTTTGATACTTATCTAACTATGTATATTTGACATATCTATGCTGTTTGCCTTGCAGACTTCTAAATAGTACATTTATCCAGTCAGCGGTGGTGTTGGGAGGCACGTTTCCCATGTATTATGTCAACAATGCATTGCAGCTGGTCATAGTGAGCCTAAACATCAACTGGTTCACTATCATTGTCGGGATGGCTTATCGTTGGTACACAGTTGGACAGGTAGTGTTTGGGCATCGTGTGGCGTCGGCGTGTCTGTCGGGTCTCCGGGTTCGGTGATCGTCTTGCCTAATCCGTCATGGTTCGGTCTTCTTCTTTTAACCCATCGGTTTAGAATTGGCCAGTTATAGCTTTACTTGTGACAAGAGACAACTAAAACAGAGCTACACTAAAAAAATTTTGGTGACTATGTGTCCAAGAGCTTCTCCACTCATTCGCTGACTTCAGTGTCATGGTGGTGTTAAGCTGATGATACCATTTTAACATTTACTATCAGTGATTATCTTGTCTAGTCTGTGTAGAATAACGCGTCATGTATCGTCTATATGTTTAATAATCCATAGCTATATAACGATCAGTCATAATATTTGTATGTTTGTGTGTGGGGGGGGGGAGGGAATTTATACGTGTATACTTTACCCACATAAATAAATGCCCTCTCTTCCACAAGTCGGGAATGGGTGGTTATTTTAATGCTGACCTAAAGCGGTGTTTGCTATCTTCCCTAATGAACTTGAAGTCGGCGGATGCAGAGTTACACTACCACGGTCTTAAGTCGGAGGCCGGTAGTCTCGAGTTGTGTCTGTCTGTACGTCTCTCTGTGTACTCTAAAATCTTTGACATGTTAACGAATAGCATGACGCAAATTATTCACATGCTGTTAAGCATAATGGCATTAGGACGATTACAAGGTTTTCAGAAATAATGCCAAATTCTTTGCCAGGACATTTAAATGGTGGTGAGTTGTTGATGAGAATTTAACGTTATCTAGATTAGTTGGTTTAGGTGATATCAGAGATGTCTGTTAACTATAACTAATAGCTAACATACGTAACTACTACTATTGCTACTGCCGCTACTACTTCTATCACTACTATTATTACTAGTATGACCATTTTACGCAGGCAGATTGGTTTTCCAGCAATATGGAAAGTTTATAATTTTCTCACATTATCAGGATTATTATAGCACATGCTGGAAACGCCAAATTTACCAGATATCTCCGTTCCCGTGCTGGCTTAAACAGTACACGCAAAGTTTTCCAGTTGACAGCCAGTTAACTACTATTACAACAATGTACTAAACTGAGATTCTGTGTAAAAGTGATGAGACATTGACTGTGGCCCCTACAAATTACTGATAAAGTCATGTTTCACCAGCACACACCACTAAATAGCTACACATATATTAATATATAAACAAACTCTCAGATAGAATGTCTTCTCTCTCTCTCTCTCATCTCTATCTTTCTCGCTCTCTTTGTCTTTTGGGGGCTCTCTGATGGTACACTTGGGTGCTCTGATAGCACAGTTAGGTTAGAGTATTGAACTGAAAACCTGCAGGTTGTGAGTTCCATTCCCATTCATGCCCGTGGGAGTCACCTCTCTCTCATAGGTCACAGGTGTTACAAGGTCTGAGGCTAATCAACTCGACTCTGATGGTGTACTTGATAGTGCAGTGTGCTGCTAACTTCCAGGTTGTGGGATCGAATCACAGTGTTGCCTACATCCATGTGATGTTTCCTTCGTCATTACAAATTTACGCCTGTTTATCCTATTGAGAGAGGAAATGTATCGGAGATGAGATCAGTGCAGTGGTTAAACGTACTCACCCATTCACTCACTCACTCTCTCTCTCTATATATATACATGTATATTTAAAGTAAATATTAATCAGCTTACTGAAATATTCAAATAATATATTAATTCACTCTTGTCTTTTCTCCCTCCATCAACACAGGTATATCAAAAGTATACTTCTCGAGTCTAGTATGATCGTTGGATACTTCCCAGCGTACTATGTCTATAGCACGCTACATCTAACCCTACAAGTGCTTCATATCATCTGGTTCTATATGATCCTGCGTATGGTGTACTCGTACATTATTGCTGGAAAGGTGATAGAGTTGTTTGTTTGTTAGTTTGCCATTAACTAATATTAATAATAATAATAGTAGAATATTAGGCTGTTTTTGTTGATGTTGTTGTTGCAGTGTATTGTGTTTCTAACGTCGTGTAGTTAACATTGACTACGTTATACTAACAATCTGACCTCACTCGAGAGCGGTCTTCATGTCTGTCTCTGTAGTTCAGCGTGGCTTATCTCGTATGTTGTCACTGTGTGTCTGGTTGAGTACGGGCATGCGTGTGTGTCGGGGGGGGCTTCTGTGTGTGTGTGTGTGGGGAGGGTTCTCTGTGTGTGGGGGGGTGATTATATGACCTGTTCTATTTTACAGTTCACCCCTCCCTCTCTAGTTTCTTCAATGATTTTATCTTGTTATCGCCATCTCTGTCTCTTCCTCCTGTTTCACCAATCTACCTCTGCCCTCTTCCTGTATTTTCATTACTGTCTCATCCGACTTTCCTCTTTCTTACTTTTGCTGTTCTCCCTCATTGTCTCATGGCGCCTCCATGGTCTACCAACATGTTCAATTCTCATCCTGGGCATATCTGAGGGCTGTTTCATCTTTGACTTGGCTTCATTACCTTTGGAGGTCGCTCGGCCCATTTAACCTACCATGTGCACAAAAGTCTCCGTAAACCATCAATCATCATCAATCATTGTTACCTGGCCATCTCTATCTGTCTGTCTGTCTCCTCAGTGATGCCCTCTCTACATGTCATATTACTTTCATCTTCTCATCCTCTATGTTCACTCACTGTATCCTTCGCAATCTGAACTATTCCCCTATCGTTTCCTATCTGCGTCTCTCTATATCTTGAATATCCGCTCATCTTCTCTTCCTCCACCCCACCCCCTTCACTCCCTCCTACATGACGTCATCCATTTTTCTGTTAGAATATTTACATTCACATCGCCATTACGTTATCAGTTTATATAATGGTCCGTGCATGGCGTGTTTGCGGAGTAAGCTTTGTGTTTTATGGTCAGCGTGGGCAACTAATTTATGTATAGTTCCCATTCAGCTAATTCACTATAATACTGTCTAGCATTAGTAGTTGCTTGGTACACGTCGGGCTGTTTGTGACTGGATAGACAATTGTCACAATGATAAATCATACAGTAATGTATAATATGTTAGTGACAAGATGGGTAATATTAAATAAAGTTATAAATAGGGATTGGTAAAGTATGAGTCGATATGAGAAAACATCTTTTCAACAAATTTAAACAAAAACTTGAAGGGCTAGAAACACCCTTTTCCGGTGTACTTTCGAATTGATGTTCAGTATTTCTCCAAGCCTCTTGTGTGTGTGTGTGTGTGCATGTGTGCATGGTACATTTTGCCTGCATTAAGCTATCCATTTCAGTAGTTGTGTTGTCTTTTATTCTACTTTGTCAGCAAGCACTTATGGCTTTTTCTGTTTCTTCATATCACCGTATTATATATTATCACCACTCTATCAATATGTGCATGCGTGTGTGTTTGTGTGTGCACTGAATGCATACAACCTGAAATCATGATTAAATGTTGGCCGACGATTGATAAGTGACACACGATTATGAATATTTCTCATTGATCATTGTTTCCATCTTAGTGCTGCGTACAGTTTTTGTGTGTTATAAGTAGACGGACGCCGAGACCTATTTTGGCCGAACGTTTTCGTCGTCGACTAATTCGACTTAGTTCTCTGATAGCTTAATGGGTAGATCACAGTATTGCAAACCTCCAGGACGGGATTCAAATCCCGGTCGTGTTTGTGGGACGTTTCTTTTAGAAGCCGTCCCCCGCCATTATATTCCATTCTTTGTCTCGTTCGCTGATGGATAAAGGCTTGTAGAGATTGGATCCGGTTTAACTAACTGGCTATTGCTTTCTCGCGACAAAAATAAGCGCTTAAAAATGTGTAATACTAATGGTGCATTTGGGGTAATTTGCCATTGACGCATCATGCATCCGGTGGGACTTTGTTAAATTGATGATTAAAATGAGATGATGATCTATTGTCTCTCTGTCTGATGTATCATTTTTAATCAGTGTTACTCCCCTCGCAGTTGATAACTAGGAGACGTCTGCCTGATGGCTCTCAGTTGCTGAGCTTTGTGCATTTTTCATTGTGTTTGTCTCTGAGTGTTTGTGTCTCTTCTGTTCACTACTAAACCTGATTTATGCATGGATTTGGTGTACTGTGGTGATGGATTTGTTTGATGTTCATCAACAGGGATGTTGATTGCGATATGCTAACCCTCCTAGGTGCATGTATGTATGTTATACACAGTTTAATTCATAACCAGTTTAGTCTTCTAGGCTAATTTGTAATTGTTTATAATCTTAACTTGGTCTAACCTTAATTTTGTCTGTTTTCTGTGGAAATGATTTAAGCGTATCCTCGTAGAATTTGAGTGTTAACCTATTAAGTAACCAATGCGCCTTTAATTCTTCATCTGTCACAGCAGTGTGAAGTAGGTGATCAGAATGAATTGGTTAGTTTGTTAATTTTCCATTTGTTGTATTGTGTTCAGGTAGAGAAGGATGGACGAAGTGACACAGAACTGGAAACAAACTCTGAGGATAACGACATCATCGTGAAGCAAACCGAGAAACCAGTGAAAGAATATCAGGTAAATAGAACGTTATGGCTGGCCAATTAATACAAGCTCGTAAATTAAAGGCGTTATGGAAGTTATTTAATTGCTCACATTATAATACTGTGTATCTTTAATCACTTTATCCACACGCATCTAATAATATAGAACATACATTAATATATTTGAAATTATCGTAATATAATCCAAACATTTAGCTCACGTTTTAGCTATGATAAATAACAGGAACTGGATATTCTAATATTACACTTAGTTCCTTAACTGGTGTTTAGAACAAAGGTTCAATATATAGGACCATTTGTAGTGAGAAAATTATTTGTTACTTTTTGTAAGTGATATTTCTTTCTTTTTTGTTTCTTAGTAAACATGAAGTTATTTTAAATAGCTTTCTGTATATTAAGTTTTTTGGGGTAGGAAGCTACCTTTTTATTTCACTAGAACGCCGTCTTCTGGATTCCATGAATCCATACGAGGCACACCTTATGCTATCATATGACTTACGCCCCCAATCCCTCCTGGGACATAGGCCACTTGACCACGGTCTTCCAGAGTTCTGTCCTGGGCTTCTTAGATCCTTGTAACAAAGACCCTTCCTCTTCCACTGTTCTCCATAAATTTGTTGTCAGCGTTTCAGGGGCACCTCCGTGCTCTAGCGGTATCGTGTTGGACCACAGATCACACTACCACCCGTTTTTTAATCTCGGGGTGGGCATATCTGAAGGCTATTTCAGGTGCTTCAACCCTCCTCCTTTCTCATCTGGGCTTTGGGCCAGCCAAGGCAGAGTTTATGCTAACATATAGCTATATTATTGAGAGTAGTAATTTGAAGCTCCCATTAAATTCACACTGGTAACAAATTATTGCACCGTTTTTCTCAAAAATATAATTTTTATTTAACAAGATTAATAAACTCGACAATTATATCAACTTCGTGATGTGTTACGTCATATTATAAGTGGCCTTGGATGGAACATTCATAAACTACTTCGCCATTTATTAAATTCTGTATTTGATGTAATGACCTCTCCTTAGGAGCTGAAATGCGTATCTTCTTCATCATTAAATAATAATACCTTTCTTTACACTAAAGTGCTGCGCATACAACTAATAATTACATTCAGGTATGTTTTCGTTTGTAGTTCAGCTAAATAGCTAGAAATGGATCTTTTAATCTTCCACTATAGTGTGTCCACGTCTCCTTTATTTTAAAGGATATCCTTTATTTCGTGATTCTCCTAGATCTACTTTATTTCCTCCCTTTCATGACAAGCATCCTTTTATACTTTGAAATTAAGCCCCTTCTGCAATAAAACACTGGTTTATAAGGGTGAATTGTCTATTCTCCTATTCATGTCACTTGGTTTTCTTCTCAGACATTTTAGCTCCTGAATGGGTGAACATCATCCCCCACTCGAACTCACCCACCTCCCACCAACGAGCTGCGTTCCAGCCAGAAATAAAGCCTACAACGTGATCTCGTGTATTTTATTTTCAAGTCTGTGCACACACTGCGCCATATTAAGTTTTCAGAAATAAAGCTGAGGGTAGGAATCTTCAGAAGTGGAGTACATTATTTGCTGCCATTTGTAAGTGATGCTCCGTTTATCTTCATTATTTCAGGCAAACGGTGCCAGACTGATGAACAACAACAAAACGTCTCGGAATGGTACACGGCCGCAGACGAGGAAACTGTAGCGAAACGATTCGATGAAGTGGTCATCGGATGAGGTGGTCGTCATTGTACATTTCTAGATTGAAAAGCCTTAGGAAAGATATGAAATGGATGCTGGTTTGGTCACCCGTTGATCATCAGTCATTTCTATCGTATTACACACAAGACTCGTCCGTAAAGACATGTTTATATTTATGTTTCCCAATATATCTGGTTCTGTCTCTGTCAATGAATATATATACATATATATATATATATATATATATATATATATACAAACGTGAACACCATTCACCCAAATATGGCTATTACTATTGACACTGGTCAAGTAGCAGGGTGAAGGCTCCAATGATATTATTCAGCACTTGTTTCATCTTGTACAGTCTCCACGTGTTATTATTATCTATTACATGTTACCTTTATATCGGATCCTGAACGGATCATGTCAGATAACCGGGATTGATTTTAAGTAAGCGCGTCTGTGTTCCTCGCATTGCGGTTCACCAGCGTCAGCTCACGTTTTTTGTGTGAATCAATGCTTTGATACGTGCAGCCGTGATTTTATGCTGTCATGTCAGCTGACTCATTTGCCCTCAATCTCCGACATGTTCATTGGTAGTTGACTCGTCCAACTGAAACACTCAAAACTGCAAGCATGCTTTGACTTAATGATCACTTTTTGGATACTCATAGAACAAAGATGCTTACAGTATTTTTATATTGGAGTGTTATCTAGTTATATGATAGTATGGTGAAGATCTCTTAATTTCCTTTGTTTTATATATATATATATATATATATATATATATATGTCAAAGGCTTTATTACAGATGAAGGTTCATGTTGTGCAAATTAATATCCTTGGAGTGTATGCTGATTGATTTGCAGTATTAATCAATAAGCCTTTGCAATGAGAAAAACAGGTTGTACTTTTATATAATATATATATATATATATATATATATATATATAACTTGTTTGACTCTATCTGTTGGGGCTAAGCAATGTTATCAGGCCAACACCTGTAAAACACCTGCTGATTGTACTACCACTGTCACAAAATATGTACTGTCTGCTCCAACCTACAAAACACTCCTCTATCTACCACAATAAAGCTGTGTTCAGCTGTTGTCGTATAGAAAATGTACACTATACCAGTCTGCTCGAGAATCCTCTCTCCTTAGCCAAATCTGGTGTCTGTGATTCATTTGGATCATCGTCGAGTTTCAGAGATGATGTTCGCTTTATTTTCTCCCTTTCTCAAGGTCTGATGCTACATGATGGCCATTGATCATGCTGTGAAACATCCGAGATTATTGCCATTGCTTTTTTTTAATTACGTGAGCCGGTGGACGGCAGACAACTCACTTATTTGTAACTTGCTTCTAATTCACTCGTCCTCGATTTTGACGTGATGTGACTCACATGAGTCACCGATTTTGTCCAGTCACAATCATCACAAACAATTTTTATTGTTAGATTTATTGGCCGACCTTTGTTTTATACAGACAGACAGACAGACAGACAGACAGATGGATGGACAGACAGACATTTGGTCAGATACATGAGAACTAAGTTTTCGGTTTAAGGTATAATTATATGCTGTAGCATTGCAGTCGGAGCAAATTGTATTTGTTAATATATTGTTAAATTTTAATATAATAGATTTTTCCTGGTGTAGTAATACAATGGAGGTAAAGCACATAGTTTCATGTGCAAAATGGAATGATGTTATATTATAGATTGGTCCGTTAATTCAATGAATAAGACATTTTACACACACAAACGCATAAAATAAAACCACACACAGTTTGTTGTCTGTGTCTCTATGGTATAAGAACAAACGGAGTTGTTTTCATGGTGTTTGCAGTGTGAGCTATTTGTATTTAGTTGGTATTGAAATAGGTTTATAAACTATATTCATGTTAACTTAGCCGTTGATTTCGACATTGTCTACATTGGATATTGTTTATATACGACAGCTATGTCGATCTTCGGGCGCTCATACTCGTATTAGATGAGCAATACTCATTAAGGACTCTTTCTTCTTGAATGATTTCACGATCTGTATTCTTGTTCACATAGCATCATTACAGTTGTTGGGTTTTTTAAATGCTCTATATTTTAACCAGTAGAACAATTTGTATTGATTTTTTTGTGTGAAAATAAACCTGACAGAGTACTGGAAAGTGGTACTGTGACATCAAGCTATTTTAAAAGTTTGTCGCGTATTAATCTTTTAGTGGTAGGAATACACTTGAACACCATCTTCTAAATTCCATAAATTCTTGCCCATTGTACATTTGATTATTATTCAGTTTAGTAATTTGTGCATTTGGTAAATGCACTAGTAACAATTGACTCTACGTTTATAAAAATGTATCTTGATTTTACGAGATTAATAAATCAAGTCATTTATATACAAACCTGCGATGTGTCAAGCGATATAGTCATAAAAATCATGAACTACTTATTTGATTCTCAGAATGATATAATGCCGTAATATATTTCTCTTCAGCATATATTTTGACTTATATATTGCAGTTTCTGGTTGTTGTTTTCCTACATAAAATTATAAACATATGTTTTGTGGGAAGATCCATAGAATGGATTTATCTAGTTTATCTTGGTGATTTTGCCTTTGAATAATTTACCAGATTTCAGTGAAGAAAGTCTCATTCTCAACCAGACATGGGGTCAATTCCATTTTGTCAATTCCAGTTCCACTGGTCAATTCCATGTCAAATTTATCAATTCCAAATTTATTAATTCCAGTTCCATTTTTTACCTACTCCAATCACTGATTAGAGTAGCTACTCCAAGAACCTACTTGGAATACCTACTCTGAGTAGTTTATATTCCAAGTAGAATTATCATGGAAGAAATATTTCTTGATTACAAAATTAAATGGTATATTAATTTTGGGCTTTAATTCTTTTTGTAGCAAATTCCAAATTTATCGATTCCTATTCCATTTTTTAAAATAAGCAATTCCGATTCTGTTATCAGGCTCCGACTACCAAAATTTAACTTGTTGTGCTGCTCTTGAACTCGCTGCTCTCCTACTGAGCCACTAACATTTAGTTTGAACTAATGATCTATTCAAGACATCAACTACTGGATATCAGGCCCGATATTCTGGACAGCAATGTTAGATAGGATTTAATAATTGGAATATTATTAAACAAGCTGGTTTTGTGTCTTTGACAGACAGGGGGCGCCTCCGTGGTCTAGCGGTAGCGTGCTGGACCACAGATCACTACTACCCGTGTTCGAATCCCGGCGTGGGCATATCTGAAGGTTGTTTCGTCTTTCACTTCGTCTCATTAACTTTGGAGTCGCTCGGCCCATTTAGCCTACCTTGTGCACAAAAGTGGCCGTAAAACACCAATCATCATCATTAAACAAGCTGGTAATTTCTAAAGTATCTATCGGGGTTCCCACACAACAATACTTTTGTTATTTTCCAGGTCCTTGATTTTGAATCAATATCCCATGTTAGTTAAAATTTAAATAAAAGTGGCTGGATCAGACAGCTATAAGTGGGGAGGAGAATGCTGTACCATAAACACGTCAATAATTGGCCATACATTGAATAAATATGCTATGCTTGTTCACGCCTATCTTGATTTATCACCTTTAAATCTTGCATACTTTGTCCTGGAAATGTTAATTTAGTCACGGAAAATAGCATCTATACCTTGATCAATTGACATCATAATATAATTTTTCACCCTAATCATCTATATAGTCTATCCTTTGAAGAATTTTCTGACCGAATTAGTAAATATATAATGCCATCTGGTAAGGTAATAATACTGGGAGACTTTAACATCTATTGGAATATACCCACAGATGGGTGCTGGTATAAATGTTAATATGTTGGACTTGGTGATCAGTGGTGAGGATGAAGAATCACTGTTACTGATTAGTGATACGATATATCTGATCGTGTAATGGTGGATATTAAATTAGTTATCACTAATCCAGAGATGCATTAAAGGGTCGATCGAGATTTTCCAGTTACGTACAGAGGTTCTGTACTCACTATAATCCACATTGGAAAACGTGGTACAAAAATATATCTGTCCGTCCCACATTATTCTACCGTATCTTCAGACTCCAACAGTGAGAGAAGACATGGGATGAATATTTGTAGGGCATAGTCCTGACATATTCTACTACCTCTTGGTTTCAGCATGTGAATAATGGCAGCACCATCCAAGATATTGGCAATAACATCCGGTACATGCTGCACAGATGGGGGATCCTTTGTTATGCAGTCCAGTACGTCAGATTTTGATCCTTGCCGAAGTTGACCCATGTCGGATATGGATCGAGGTGATAGCTAGTTTTCATGCTCAAAGAAGGTATCGAGGTTGTCTTGCCTAGCTTGACGAGCAATATACAGCATAGTAAATAGGGTACAGCTGTTCTTCAGTGATACAAATTGTAATTTGCTCTTTGATTTTGGTTTCTCATGAGGAGTTCCTAATAGTGGCAATTTGTTCTTTTTCACAATATCACTAAGGTACTCGTTTGCTGGATTTTTCAGTCATTCTGCTATAAAGCTATGATATTAATTGTCCTTTCCCAATTTCTCAACGTTGTACACGGTATGTATCATGTCTTTGCCCGTGATCATTTTGGTATCGAGACTAAACAGATCGATCACCGCTATTTGTCATATATGGGAATCCCAAGTCGTCAAATATAGACACCACTAGAGCGCCTTCTTCTCTGGCAAATTTATTTTGAACACCGGGGTATTGTTCATGGTGTTTGTGGAATTTCTCTCTATTATTGATTGGAAGCTCTTTTCAAATTCAAGCTACGACACGTACGTGATATCTCCGGCCACGCAATCACCCACCTTTCAAGACCCTGTGGATTCTCAGTGACCATGTCACTGTTGCACGGGATGCCAATCGAGAAAATTCTGTTTCACCAAAGTTCTGAACTGCATTTAGTTCAGGATGGTTTGGTAGTTCACCATTCACATTACCCATCGGCAGTAATCTGTGATATGCACAATCAGAATGAACAGCTTTTGGGGAAGCTGCTAATTGAATCACCCGTCGGGCTGCCAAAACTGGTCAGCCATTTCCCTGCAGCCAATTATGAGCAACTTGGTGTTCACATATACTGCAAATCGAACATCATTATTCCAATAGGCATCGTGTCAAGTCTGATACACAATTCTGTGTCAGGATAGACAGCTGATGTCACATTGTGTGAACGTCTGTGATGAAAGCGCCCATTGTTCTCGAAAAGGGTAGCAATGCTAACCCATGGTTCATAGATCAGCTTATATCTTTTTTACAGATATTTCTGGGGAAATCCAGGGAAAATTGGTTTGTTAAACTTTGTAAAGAATCATCGCTTGATCATCAAATTACAAGAATTATACAGGGTGTCAAATTGGGTTTTTATGATATGTTATAGAAAGTCCGGGGAACTAATAAATAGTAGATTTCATATACCTGTTTCCCCTCGATCAGAAAGGATGGCTCCGGGCCCCTTTGGGGATATTTAGTGCGTTTATCCACTGACCAATAAAGTTGATTTCGCTTCTCACAAATGTCCATTTACAGGTACATGCGTCTGTACAGGGTAAACTTAATCTTCGCTACAGTACACAAGCTGTCCTAGTTATGGTACAGCGTCTGTGCTTGGGAGAACTTCGGAGTACCCTGAGGATCCATTTTGGACCCTACACTATTCGTTTTGTATGTGATGCTACTGATTGGAATTTTTCGACAGCATGGCATATCCATGTGCAGTTACGCACAGCTTCATGTTGCATTCAACCAGAGACACATCTAGCATTAATGAAGCGGTAATGTCCGCGGAGTGCTGCTCGCATTGGTGACACCAGGATATGGATGACTAGGCTGAAAAAAATAATCGTTACTTCTCCCTGCTTTTAATATTACAACGGGTGCAGAAACTGACTTCAATTCAAGATATCCACGTTTATGGGATGATTTCTTAAGGAGCCACTCTAGTCAAATGTCTCAGATGTGACTAGCATCAAGGTTAAACATACGAGTCACTGACTCACCCTGTGGCCCATTAATTACACAACTATTTTATAGTAAATAACAATTTAGGGTTTGTATATCATCAAATACATATACTAAGTTATCTTGTTATTTTTTATCCTGCGACAAAATTCTTCGCCTGTTAAAGGTGTGATCTAAGCCAGCATTAATTTAATATTCGAACATTTTTATGAAGTCGCGTCAAACCTGTTTTTAAATCTACTTCCACGTGTGTTATTACTCAACTTGGCGGACTGTCAATATGGCTGAAACGTGTACAGCCAACAGCTAAATTACAAGAATATATCTACAATATAAAACGTGAACATCGGACAGGTAAAATGACAAGCATATATTTATTTACACTTTCTATTGTAACACACACACACACACACACACACTGAACGCCTACTTGTAATTCCGTACACTGCTGAAAATAGGCACAACCAATAACGATACGATACATTTAGCCAACTGACTCATGTTTGCCACAATATATACAGCTCAAAATATAGTACATTTTATTCATATTTCAGTCAAACAGATGCTGACTCGCGAGTGACTGATCATGTCTGTAACATAAATTGCAAACAGAGCCTGAAAGATATTATTCATGCACACAACGAATTAAGCCGCTTTTAATGGCATTGACACGAAAAGAACAATAACACTCAACCAACACACACACCAGATGGTATTTGAAAAAAATGTCCCAGATGTATTAGTCCAGCTGCACCATCAGTCCGGCCTTTAACACACACAGGTGAAAATTAGTAGCCAGAAAGTAGTTCACAGGACATAGATAATGCACATGCAGCACATCATTTCAGTCTTTGACATTACTTCTCTAGTGTTTATTAACATTATAACAGCCAGTTAACTGCCACAACTAATATTTAACAACTGACAATACTAAATATCAGAATTTTGCTTAAAAGCAGCAGTAACCAGCAGCAGCCACACTGCTCAAAAGCTGCAGCCAGATATAAAAAGAGAGGTTAAGTGTGAAACATGTTCATGCTTATATGGCTGATAGAGAAAATACTGAAAACCTTTTGTGGTAAAATTATCACAAAATATCATTTTAAATATGGCACTGCTTCGGGTTTGTTTCACATTTGAGATACATGTAGTGATACTATTTGTAGAGCAGAATTATACCAAAATGTGGAAACTTGTCTGGCCAATAGGATTTCAGTTAAATATGGATGGCCCCGAGGGTGATCGGCAAATAATGATAACCTAGATGCCTTGCAATTCCACATCTTCATTTCCACGATTTCCCTCATCATAAAGCCAACCATCACCTGTCTTTTAAATAAGTTTACCAACAAAGCAGAGCACACATTTTATTACTACTCACTTCTGTGAAATACAGCGATTGGTAATAAATACATAATAATCACCATGACAACAGACATTATATCTACTGTCCTGTAAAACCAATTCTTCAAAGATCAGATTGCAACAAAAAAACTTTACGAAACAGACTTCCAAATTCAAAATAACATGTTTTGAAATTTCTGTCGAATTTCAATGACGAATGATTTAAAATTGTTTGTTGATTGGAGACGGTTAAGAAGTTCATCCAAATGATCTACTTCTGGCTGACAATCTGAAACTAAAGCGTATGATTTTGTATTAGTTTAGCATCTAATATTTACACAGATACTGTATTGGGCAAGCTTCACCATTTATTATTTAATGTTATGTTTATAGACATAATGCAACTAAACTGAGATAAGAGAATAATGCATACACACAGACAAACACACACACACACACAAACAACCTACTTGTATAGGTTTTATCAGGATTTATCTTCACACAGAAGCAAAATGGTCTGTTTGGATCCTTGTCATCAATAGAGGTAAATACAAACTGCAAACGTCCACCTGTAAAGGAACGCAAAATAGTATTTACCTCAAAAACCTAACATATAATAAATCAGACATGGAGTCAATTCCATTTCCACTCATTCCATTTGGTCAATTCCAATTCCACATCAAATTTATCAATTCCGATTCAAAATTTATTATTTCCAATTTCGCTTTTTTACCGATTGTTTTTGCTTACTACTTTTTACCATGAGTAGATACTCCGAGTACCTACTTGGAATACATACTCCAAATAGTTTATACTCCAAGTAGGATTGTCATGGAAGATATATTTCTGAATTAAAAAATTAAATGGTAAATTAATTTGTGGATTTAATTTGTTTTTGTTGGAAATTTCAATTCAAAATTTATCAATTCAAATTTCATTTTTTTTAAATAATCAACTCCAATAGACCGATCCAGACGAAATGCGTTACATCAGTTCCCAACTGCGGTCTCTGGTTAGAGACAGCTATGGCACCCACTGTTAATAGGGGATGGCAACTTTTGGAACTATTGGAAACCTTTCAGCAAATTATTTCATATTAGACTGAGACTAGTATTTCAGCTGAATGATGGTGTCTTTCCAAAGAATATAACACAATACTCATCAGGATATATGACACAGCTAAGCCTTAGTTATTCATATTGACTTGTAGGGGATTTTGTTTAGCATGGGTTAATATGGATAAAATAAATGACTTTAAATCAAACTTTTAGCTGAATATAAATTGATTTTAATGAAGATTTTTTTAATATTTTGGAAACATAAATTTTACTTATACCTGGAAACCAATCATATATCATGTATCACCTGTATATTATTAAATTTTCTTTTATTACATTACAGTATTAACACCGTTTACATTTACATATAGTAAACATTGCACGAATGGCCGATTCAGAAAATAAAACAGTTCACTTTCAATACAAGATATCAAGCATAAATACCAATATTACAGTAATAGGAATCACCCATTAAATTATAATCTATGTGATCATTGATTTTATTCTTTTACATCGTCAAACATAAAATAAGTTTGAACTGGACAGGGCGGACCATGACAGCCACGCAAATCGCACTGAATGTTACTTAGTTTAGTGGCATATATCTATTCGATGAAGTCTATGCCATTCCTATTAAATTGCCATGCAACATAGCGATTCTTAGACTTCTAACCCGAGATGGTAGTGTGAAATTCAGCCGCATGGTGACGCCAGGGGTAATTTAATCAGTCTATTCCAATTCAGGAATTGAATTGACCCCATGTCTGTAATAAATATACTGCTACATACCTTATTACTTTAACAACTTATCTACACTTTGCTAAAACAGTACAGTTAATCAGGAAGAGGTTAAACGACACAGTTTGTTAAACTCCTTAAACCATCTTACAATATAAATGCTCCACCATATATATATATATATATATATATATATATATAAAAGCTTCATAATTTGGTAGATGAATGTAACAGTTCCTGTGTAGCATAGTTGGAGATTATAATGCTAAAGTATTTAAAAAAAATCAATTTTGCTGTTTTATCGAAAGAATTGAGTATCCAATTTAGGTATAAGCGGACTAGCTGCCTTAAATTACCAGAATAAACGTATACATATGTAAGTGATGAGTGGAGCAGTCACTCATGGTAGGATGACTTAATCTCAACTAAAGATGACAACAAAGTCAAAATCAATATGTCTGTGTTATATGGCATGGTCATAGCTGAAGTTGATTTACAGTTAGCTCTTGACATCCAACATCTAATAATTAATGTTAGATGCAAAATAGACAACTAACATGAAGCATGTGCAGTTCACGGCTACCGTGGTTTGCGGGTCAATGAAGCCACGTACACAGTGAAGTAGTGTGGAACAAGAAGTGTAATTGTTTCAAAATTAACATTTTGGGGTATTCACAGAACTAAATTGATCTACAAGTTCTTGTATCAGTTTCATTTTTATTAAATATAATGCAGATTTAGTTTGCTAATCGATAAGATTATTTGTATGGGGAAAGTCAACTTTCATCATTCGAGACGACTGAAGCTGGGGAGTAATGACTGTCGGACCGCAAGTCAGATCTTATGGCAATAAACTAAAAATATCTGCTAATGAACAATATGAATACAAACATTAGGAAAATATGATTATTTTAAATATGTAAGTTTCAATATAAGTCTCTTGTTCTAAAAAATAACAAAACTCGTGGAATATGGTTAATGAGCATTAATTTTTCTAATGGCTGTCTTAGTTACAACTTTTCACACTATGATGTCAAATATAACATATTAAAATTAAGGGATGGTCAATTTGAAACTATAGTTATGTATGCAATCAAATATAAAGTTGACAGTTTAATTTTGCATAAACAAAATGACATGTTATTGAAAATAAATGATCAAGTTGTGAACTGTAATAGACAAATACAGACTTTCGCTCATCGTCATGGAAATTGTCTATTGATTAGTCTGCCCATAGGATAAATAAACTATATATAATAATGAACCTGCAAATGTGGCAACAACAACTGAGTCACCATTTTTTATATTATTTATTAATCAACACTATCCTGTTAATTTTAATTCAAAACTGCTTATCCTCATTAATAGGATGTGACAGAACACATCTACACCAGAAATGGGGTCAATTCAATTTCAGAATTGGAATTGATGATCAATTTAAAAAAATGGAATTGGAACTGAGAAATTTTGAACTGGAACTGAAAAAGTTTGAATTGGAATTGAGAAATTTTGAATTGGAATTAAGGAATTTTGAATTGGAATTGAAGTTTCCTAAAAAAATATTAAATCCACAAATTAATTTATCATTTTTACCACATTAACAATGCAATATCTATGTGTACAACTCTCTTTAATTAATACGGGCAGAATACATTGTGTAAAATTATACATTAAATTGTTTAACCAACATACATTATGAAATTCTACACATTACATATTTTGTTTACAACATTTCTTTTCCAATCACCATTAGTATATAATAGTTATTAGTAGGATGTAGGGAGGCTTTTAGCGAATGTTGACGTTACTCGTCTTCTCACTGGAATTGATACATCAAGATATTTTTCATAGCAATCAGACCCCCAGCCCCCCCCCCATTAATTTTATCATCTCACCAGGAATGCCAATCCCGAGCATAAATCTTGCCCCTCTTCTTCTGAAACTGTGACTACTATAGCCTGTCCACAGACCTAAATGTCCTAATACCCCTTTGAGATATTTTGTGAACATAACATATGTAAGTGGTTTAGTACCCAGCAGGGTTGTGAAAGTAAACACAGGATCCGACCTCTGCTGGGCAGAACTAAGCAGAATCCTACTGGACAGTGGAATATAAACACATCTTTGATGATTACAAAATACACGTTTACATGGGGATACACTCAAAACTACGATTCACCACTTGATATCGTCAAATATCTCTTTAGCTAAAAGTGCTTTAATTTTGGTTAGGCTTCTGCAATTTTTTACCATGTTAGGCTTTTGCAATTTTTTACCATGTTAGGCTTTTGCAATTTGTTACCGCATTAACACTTACATGTGCCATCCCCCATTGACAGTGAGCACCATAGTTGTTTCTAACCTGAGACCACAGTTGGTAACCGATGCAATGCATTTTGCCTGGATCGGTCTATTGGAATTGACAAAATGGAATTGAGTGGAATTGGAATTGACAAAATGGAATTGAGTGGAATTGGAATTGACCCCATGTCTAATCTACACAGACTTAAAACATAGATCATAGAACAATTCAAATTTCAAACTGACAGGATAATATTTCAACTTGTGATAAATATATTTATAAGCAAATAAGGATACAAAACCGTATTTACCTGATACTTTTTTAAGTCTTAGACCAAGTCGGTTTCTAAAGAAATCCACTTCTCTCTCTAATGACTTTGCACACTGCTCTGCCGACTGAGTTTTGGTCTCGATAGCTGTAACAACAAATAACCTGGTTAAGAAAATACTAACACCATACATAGTGTCAGAAACCATATCACACTGTGTCGATGTTATCTATTTTACCCAATTTAGGAAATATAGTGAGCAATTACTTAGTGAGCACTGGTAGGGCCATTGAACAAGATATACCGTATACACTTGTGTATAAGGTGATCTCATATACAAGACGAGGTCAGTACATAGGTCAATATTGTGGAAAACTGCCTAACTTAAATATAAGACAAGGCGGAACCTAAAGTTTTGAGCTCAACTTATTTTATAACTTGAGCAGTTAAATAATATTTTTCTAGCCAAGGACATGATGATGGAATGAAGTAATTTATCTTTAACATTAAGAGTGAGGTTTTGGCTTATTTTCGTGAGCACACACAAAGAGAGGTCGTGGCATCTAATCAAGTCAGTATACCAGCCACCTGATGCTTTGAAGTAAGGGTCATGAAGTATCATTTGTGCCTGAACCAGTATCATCAAATGATAACCTCTCTATGTGTGTGTGTGTGTGTTTGTGTGTGTGTGTGATCATGAGCACCCAGTGGTGAAGGGCGGTCTCATTAGCAGTATACAGGGTGGACTGACCATGATAAGCTTTCTTCATCTTGGGCAATTTTTGTATTTGAAGAGCACCAATCATGCACAAGTTTTTCTGTTGTGTTAAACACTCTGGCCACTTCGTTGTTATCTTTTTGCAAATTGCACAACTTAGGAGCACTAAATTAAAGGCAAGAATACAATAATAAATATTTTTAAATACCAGTCTACCGGTATTTGGAATTGACCAAATTGATGGATGGAATATTAATATTATCACCTAACAACGAAAATGTACCTATTATTGCTCAGCAGGGCCAATGGACAGTCTCTGAATGGGGCCAATTTTCCTGCTAACTCATGTGTAAGATGAGTAGGAAAAACACATGCCGTAGGTCCCGGCCATTAAACCGAGGTCGTTTTTAGGCCTCAAATATAATGATTTATGGTGTTACCATCCAATAAGGTGACCCAAAAATCTGAACTTTTCCCTGCAGTATTTATTTCCAGGTGATGCTTTGAACGCAGGAAATAGTTTTGTTTTCATAATTCGTTATTCGTACCAATGTGTTTTGTATACTGTCAATAGATCAAGGCAAATATAATGATCGTTTACACAAACTGTTAGCGCATACGTAGGACCTCAAACTTAAATTAATGGCATGATTAACCATTCAATGAACCGTATATGACTTAGAAATAATTAGACATATTATCAATTACTACTGAGCCTTTGATGGTATGTTTTGGTCACTAACGCGGCAATAACCGAGACAATGTAAATTACCAGTATATGCGGTCAGTTAGCAACTAACTCTCTATTGAAAATAAATTAATTAATCAATAATTATCCCATTATTAGTATAAAAATGCCCAGACAAAATATGTATATGGGGCATCCTAATGTCTATGCCACCAACTGAATGAGATACGACGCTCTCGGGTACGGACTGTTGTGGGTACTAGTTGTCTTGTTACCGACGCTACCTTCGAATTGAAAGTCATGAAATGCGCTACTGAGTCCAACAAGATTTATCCATAATTACACAAATCTGATAATTCCATATATAAATATTGATTTTCATTATAAAGCCATGTATAATTATCATCAACTTGTTTCACTTCTATTTTCACTCCATGACTGCATGAGTTTAAATCAAAATGATGATTGATGTCTGTTTGCATCTAGATCTAGACTAGGTCACTATTGTCTAGACGGCTGCTAACACACTGACAATTTTTCTCCCAATGGCTGGTTTTCTTGACACTGAAATAGCACCGGCCATTAAGCCAACCCCCCCAAAATAAGGGCCAAAATACAGTCTCGGCTTAATGGCTGGGACCTACAGTATATCTACAAGGATTAGAACCACATCTTGTACACAGGTAAATGGGGATCAGTTTCCCTAGGGAGACAGTTCTCAGACATATGTCAAATTTTCTGTTTTTTAATTACAAACAAGAAGAAAAGTAATCTATTTCCTAGATTTAAAAAAAATTCAAGGATGGTTAGAAATCCTGATTTGCCTAAACTTTGTGTTTACTGGAGTTGCTTAGCCTCCAAGCTGGTCACAGCTCAACATATAGTTGAGGGGCAACTCTCTTGTGAAAAAAAATTTAAACACTATTCAGGGTAAAATCTTAGCAACAAATAATGTTAATTTTATAGTAAATGAAAAGTAAAATGGAAAATATATTTTGTGGACACTTTTAATTCCAAATTCATCAATTCCAAAATCTTAAAAAATTCCAATTCTGGAAGAGATCATCAATTTCAGAATTGAATTGACTATGGCTAAGAGGCTGACCATCCCTCATACAGTTTTCCAGTCTTTTTAATGTCTATATTGTATGAAATCTCTCTCTTACTAATTCCCCCCCCCCATGACAATGCTCACCATGCCAATAACACATGACATCAGTAACAACAATAATACCATACCTTCTTTCAGTTGGGCCACTTCTTCGCGCATCTTCTGGAGAAGTTTCTCTCTCTGTTCTTTATCCAGAAGCAAGCTATCTACCTCATCACTGATCACTTTTAATCTGGATTTCAGTGCTTCAGCATCATTGGCTTGCTTAGTGATCACTGGAACAGTGGAAGACAAGCAATATTATTATTAACTATTCAAACATAATCAATCAGAGGTTTAGGTTCATTTCACAGAAGTTTAATCACCTATAAGCTATATTCAACTAATCAAGTGACCAACAGTGAAGCATAATTTAATCTTGAGTTCTCTATCACAAATTGGAGTATTTTATGAGGAAATTGTTTGGCTGAAACATCAGCAGCAGGCCAGCCTTAATAAAATGTTTGTTAAGGGTAACATAAAAAAAGTTCACCAGGCAGCAATTATATATATATTTTTGTATGAAATTGTTGTCAGGAATTATCAGCATTTAAAATAAGAAGTGGCAGCAATTGTGTGAACTGCCCACTTGTACATATATTATGACGAACATGTCAGTTCATTTTAATATGAATAAGTTACAACATAGGCATCATGGAGCCCTTCTTTTGACACCTGCCAGTGGACCCCACACCGGGATCCAGGGTTCCAGGTAATATTTGAGGCTGGAGGGTCATCAGAAAAAAGAAAGAGGTTGATGAAAAATATAGCGCCGGATAAATTCTAGAAATTATTCTGTGAGAAACAATTCGAGGTATACTTCAATGTCTTGGGAGCACAAGAAGATATTATTTGTATTATATCACTAGGATGTATTGTTTTTGTATTTCAACTTGCTGTTGCTGAGCCATCTTGTCATGTACCTCATTGGTATCATATTATTTTCAGGCTTATATTTTCCTTTTCCATGTAATCCACATTATTCACAAATAGACTAGATCATGTAGATATTAATATTAATACATTATTATGGTAGACCAGTAATTATTAGTCATGGAACCAGTGATCCTGAGGGGGGGGGGAGGTTCATAAATTGAGTTTAGTGAACAATAGAATCCATGCCTGCGTGATATCACAGAGCTGGAATAGTGAGTTGTGTCAGTTCATTGGAAAGTTTAAGAACTTGTAGAACAAACAATACTAGATGTTGATTAGCTTTTGTGTGTGTTCTGTATTCAAATACAAGGAATGTTGTTTTAGTCATTGTCATCAAAATTATGAAAAATTTATATTAAAGTGGATTCTGCCATTTAAAGACTAAATATTAATTACAAATTTCATACTTTTTCGTCATAAATATATATTGTGATACATAGTATCAGCAATTCCCCCTCCCACGGCAACACTGAAGGTATTATTTTGACAAGTTCAGTTATTATGGTACTATTTTTACTAAATTAATCAATTATAGTGTGTTTTGCACAAGTGTGTCACTATTTCAAGGACTGTTTGAAGGATGTTTCTCATGTGTACTGTCCTCCTAATAGTAATAATCACCTACATACATGTACATAGGTACTAAGGTAGCATCATTTATGGTATGTAGATGAAACTTAATAATTTTCCCACCGATTTATAAGGAGATTTTAAGGAACCTGTTTGGTTCTCATGTTCCAAGTGATTTATTACTTTTAAAGGACGCCCAAAGCATGTAAATAAAAGAAATACTTGGTTCATTAGCAGCATCCAGGTGTTCAAAATTCATGAATGGGTTATATCGTCTTGATCCAGAGATATTCTTTCACAGAGCTGAAGGACAAAGTACCAGGGGCACTAGCACAAGTTACTCGTGCGTCACAGTAAGCTTGAAGTTCATAAGAACGTGTTCAGCCAAAGAATAGGCCAAGACTGGAATTCACTCTCTGAAGGAACTGTTGAGGCCCTTACCCTCAATATATTTAAAACTAGGCTTGATGAACAATGGCACACAATGAGTTATGTGGCGTAAAGAATGGAATATGAGACAGGCTCAGCCTTATATTCCATATTCTGATATCCATAATTCCATGCTGCTTTAAACACACCATCCACAGTGTCCATAATCCATGCTGCTTTATCCACACCATCCACAGTGTCCATAATCCATGCTGCTTTAACCACACCATCCACAGTATCGAAAAAAATAACCAGTTTATATTTTATTTAGGGTAAATAAATGACCAAGCAATTACTGGAAATTCAATCAATTTATGACCCATGCCACTCCCTCTGCAATCTCCCATTCCCTCTGCAATCTCCCATACCACATTTCATACAGCCTTATTGCTACATGTGACCTAGATAACTCACATTATCGCCCAAAGCACCGTGATTTCAATAGTGAAACTGAAAGCAACTTAAAACATACAACAATATTTGTAATAAAAGCATTCAATTACTAGGTCTTGAGTTGGCTGAAGACTTATTATTCCTCTGGTCCCAGGCCTCTGATAAAGACATTTTTGTGCACACACACTGCAGCTCTCACGTGGACACATTCACCAGACAAGATTAGAGGCATCAAGCAGTGCCATCCCGTGTGCAGTATGCCTTCTGTTTTGTTGTTCGGTGAGAATCCCCAGGCTGTCGCTTATTCGGCACAGCCTCTTGTTGGAGTGGTTAAGAAATCTCACAGGGGAGCAGTACGGAAAGATGGAGCCGAAGGGGTTTTGTAACGCCCCTCTTTATTTTAAATAATTCAGGGGAGACAGCAGCGCCATTTAACGTGGTCAGCCACCGACGATGTTGTGAGCCGAGAAATTAATCTCTGGAAAAGTTTCGACCTCTTGCTGGGTTCGAACCTGTGACCATTGGCACCAAGTGCTGGGGGCTTAACCGGTAGGCCACCGGAGCTCACGTAAATAGTAGGCCTACTGTATAAAGCCCCTCCCTCATGGTGTCGCTGGCCTGTGCTGCCAGGCGTATAAAACCACCACAGCTGATTGGCTGTTATGTGAGGTGAATTGGACAATCAAATTAACCTAATTAAAGTTCATTCATAAATTGATTCCAATGCATCATGCTAAGAACACCCTGTGAAGCAGCAGGGGTGATGGTCTGGGAAAGATTGCCATGTACATGGAAAATGAACAAATATCTCTGGCTTAGCAGACTACAATCTGTCGGGTCACAGGGCTGCCACTGTCGGGTCATTGACCCGAGACCTGTCTGTTATCTGGAACACTGGGATCTAGTAGCCCTCGCACAATATGGAGCACACACAGGTAAGACAGTTTTAAATGAACGAACACTGGTACATCCAAACTTGGAACTATAATGGCAGCACTCAGTCAGCAGGAGATTCCAAGCCTAGTGTATACTGTCAAAGTGCTAATATTAGGATGCTTTTTCTGCTTTCCTTTCATCATCATCAAGATAAATAAATTAGGCCCGAAGAAGCAGTTCATGCACTCTCATCAGATGCACAAAACCTAGGTGCGACCTGGTTACCCAGGAACTCACACTGATTGATTGATGTAAGACTAGTTGTAGTCAGTGAACAAGAGATTAACTTGATATATAGACAGAATACAAATGTGGCTTCGATAGTTTCTCTGATTAACAGAAAAGGTTAGTTCATTTAGTGCTACTGGGTCCTCCTGCTTGACAAACATGCAAACACTATTAATTGATTTACTGATGTAAACTATCATAAGTTTTTGGTCTATCTCAAATACACCTACCACGTGATTCTGAGCCAGACATTCCTCTATGGCTCAACAAAATGTGAAATGGAAACATTTCAGACACTAACATATTGCCGAATATTTATAAGGTCATGGTCATTAGCGGATGAACCAATAAAATAACTGCATACACGATTAGAGATGTAAGCACGTACAGATAAATGTAAGTTGTAAACAAATGCACATGGTCGATCAAAAAAAGATTACAACTTATTGGTGAAATTTTTTCTCCCGTCCTTCAGCATTTTTTTTTTTAACAAACAATACTCCACCAGGCATTTTTTATCTATTTCTCACATCATCCGGCCACATTACCTGCAATAATAATATTTTAAGGCAGGCCTCAGCTATGGTCAGTTGTGATGCACTCCAGATGGCTGAAATCCATGATCCAGAAATCATACCCTAAAATCATCTCCAAATCAACTATTGTCTCAATCACCACATTTCACAAGGAATCTAAAAACAATTCCTCCAATTTCTATGTTTGGCAGATCCGAGATATTGCCAGTAAATGCGATTCATAATTACATATTTAGTATGAACTCGATTCCTCATCAACAAGATTACCACAGTACAGGTTTACATACACATAAATTAGGGTAAGTTTTTTGTGGCTAGATCAAATTAAACATCATAACTCCATAGACAGTGTAACAATAAACTGTTCAAACCATTTTTGTTTGCTGACTGGGTAAGCATTTCATTCAGCTTCAACACTGGTAACACCAGGGACATATACGACCAAAGGGTAACTTCAACTAACACAGGTAAAAGGCCAGATTTGACCTCCAATATGAAGTTTGTAACACAATGGCTTAACCCCTGCGCTGCTGGAGAGCTCACTTTGTAATTTGTTTTCCAAAAAGCCCATATTATTCCATGATAACACAACATGAAATATTTATCTCATACCTTCAGCAATATCTTGTTTTTCCTCCTTCAACTTTTTCAATCTCTGCTCCAAAGAAATCAGTTCTTCTGAAGAGAATAAAAAAGAGGATTTGTCAGCAGGTAGGTCTGTCCCAGCAAATGTGGACAGTGTATCTAAAGAAGGGGCTCTGTACCACACAACAAAAGGCCTAATGATAATAATAACACAAACATGTTTGGTGTGTGTGTGTGCATCCCAAAAATTCAGGTCATACAGTTAGATATGATTACATCTACCTGTTTTATAATTCTAGACTTAACTCCTATAGCAACTGTCTTTTGTGTAACAGCAACAACTTTGTAGAGCCAATTACTAGCAGAGATTAAAAGTGAATTATTCCTTGAAAAGTTCAACCTGTTCTAAAAACTCTCCAGTTCAAGATTCTTGTCACTGGTAAATAATGTTGATTGTTCGAATTGCTTATTGAGTTTTAGATACTTTTCATTGGGGTATCACTATAACATTTGCTAACATGGTCACTTTATTAAATCTACATTGTTGTTAGTATGCTATCTAGAAAACATGCAATTATTTAATAAGTATCACAAACATTGATAGGTATGCATGACATGCAACTAATCTCACAGAATGACCTATAAACTGTCCCATATTACCTGTATATCTCTTTATGTCAGCCTGATGAGCTGTTGTCTTCTCCCGAATCTTCTTCTGGTAAGTAACACCAAGCCAGTTACCAATAAATTTATCCTGGATCTGTGTTATTAATGTATTGATATCATTCAGTGGCTTGTTAGTGTCCAGTTCTATGTCACAGAAGTCTGTATCCAAAGTAAGCTGAACCTGTTTTAAACAAAGACAGCCTTACAACAATTACCAATTGACAGCAAGCGGTCACACACACACACACACACACACACACACACTTATGTGTACCCAATATAAACATTAGATTAGATTCCTACTCTTTTGATAGCAATGAACACAAACTACCACTTTGTTAGGATTCCATATTCAAATTTAATCAGAATGTATGAACTTAACATGCTAATACTGTGTATAGTATAGTGTTTCCCCTTGGTACAAAGGAGCGCAAGGCGGTACAAGCAAGTGTCGAAGGAGCAAAGTCAGTAATGGGGGGTCTGTCCTATTGCTTCTCTACGCAAAGTAACATATACAGCATGCAATTTGTATGATTCCATATAAACGTTTTTTCCATGTGTTTTCAGTCTTTCGCCAAAGATTTTCATGCCAGGAACTTGGCAATACAATAGAAATACAGAATGGATAGGAAGGAAAAAAAACCAGGTCTGTGTGTGTGTCAGTTACTCCCCAAAACAGATTTACGCATTACAAATGCCAAAAAAAATAGCTACGAAATTATTATTAAAACAATATCCTGTTCAGGAATTTGCCACAGATTTTCATGCCAAGAACTTGGCTAATCAGTCCAATTTGCAGTTTTCTCTGTTGGAAATGGAGCACCACAACTTGTTACTGATTGCTACTGCATATAAATTTATGCAATTAAAAAACATAATAAGCAAAGAAAACACTGCTGGTGGGGGCACGACATAAAGAGGAATGGACTTTAACAAGGAGCATACCATAATCCAGTCAAGGAACTAGTTTGATGGGCAGAAATTCTAGCATTACTTCAAGTTGACCAGAGAATCTAAAATCCTGCCAAATTGTTCAAGAAACACCTGCCCCTGATGTCATATTTTGATACCCCCATCCGTTTTTCATGCAGCCGCAGGATAAATCATACAGTGGTGTAACGTGGGGTGTGCAGCCTCTTCGGGGTTTGGGCACCAATACAATAATTTTATTATTTTCCTCTGATTTTGAGGTATTTTTTTGGTAATGGCTGTTTTCCAAATTGGCACTATTTGTAATCTTTTATGTACAATGTACGTGTGTGTTCTGCTGTCAAAGATCTGTTACATAAAGGAAAAGGGTGGCTAATGTGGATACTGCACAAGGCGACCGCAACCCACGCTACTCCACTGAAATTGTATGCTGCATCCGGACATCTCGTCCGTTTACTTGCTTTTCCATTTTTGCCATATCCGCATCACAGGTATATGGAATCTTAGCTTAAAATACAACATTTCTAAATGGGACATGTTGCAGAAATGTGATTTTGTGGCATCATTTTATACCACCTGCTGACGATGAAACGTTGTGAATAAAAAATACTGTGTTGCCAATTTCGGGATATTTGCGCTATAGAAAATCAACAGGGCTAACCGTCTCGCTCGTTATATAGCAGGGGATACCCTGTAGTATTACTATACACGTTCATGATTCATGTAGTTTTATCAAGTGTAATTACTGTCCATTCATTTTAATTTCAATATTTAGACTACAGTTCATCTACAATACCTTTGACAGGCATGTCAACTACCAATACCATGTATACAAATATCACAATTACTGTATATACTCGTGTATAGGCCACACTTGATACCACAAAATCGCTGCCAAAAGCGAGTACATCTTATACACAGGTCAGACTAAAAGGGAAGGTAATATTTGACACAATTTAGGGGGAAATACAATATGAATATATGAACAAAAAACTAATTAATTAGGTGTGTTTTCGCTAATGTCTTTCGAAGCAAAAATGTACTGTGATAACTGCCATGTTTATTTAATCCGATGCTCTAATTAGTGAAGTGACCACAAAGTGTAAAGTTGACAGGCCTCCAAGGTCGCCGGCTTAACAGGTAACAATATCGGCCCATGATCTTTAGGTGTTCAGATTGATCCCGTGTATTTGGTTTTTGTAACATGTGACTGTTTATTCATCCATTGTGGAGGCATGACTACAGAAATAATTATGCGTTGATCATAATTCCTACATAGTTGCTAAGAGTATCCAACCAGGGTATCTGCCACGCTAACAAATCCCAGTCATTGTATGTTTAAGAATTTAGCGGACAATTTCCTGTTGAGTTGTTGCACGTTTGAAGTCTAAAGATGTAAGCATCACTAAAATGGATATTTTATGTCAAATGATCCGGATCGCAATTAATCTGTTTGATGCAAAGAAATCCAGAAAGCACAGGAATCCAGAAAAGTAGGACAGCCTGCGATACGAAAACGGCCGCACTATGACCAATACGGCTGCCTCCATAAACTAATACTATTAGAGGCATAAACGTACGGCCCATGTAGGCATAGCCACTGCCTTAAATAAATGGCGTTGACATCTGCACTTAATTAAATATAAAAGGGGACATTAAAGACCTCCTTAGGCTGTAATACACTCTGGCTGTAACCACTCTCAGACTCAGGGTAGACTATTTCGGCTCCATTTTACCATGCTACTTAATATCTTGAATATGTCTATGACTGAGTGGTAGAGGAGGAATTAAGTGTTTGAACTTTGGTGTCCTATCACCAACACCGTTTCATTATCATAGATCATAAAATGAAAAATATCGATCAATCAAAGTACTAGTAACTAGACTAATCTGAGAGTATTCAACATTTGCCATTTTATTCTAGATCTACTGGCAATATCAGAATAGCCATACAGTCATACTTCATTATCGCCCACTACTAACAATAATGACGTAGACTTGATTGATTTTCTTTCATTTCACGATCTGATCATGAAACACTCAAACAGGGATAGCAAACGAAAGCATAAGCACTTATTACCAGTATGATCATTTTTTATTGAGTGGCTGTTCATAACTGCTCCCTCCTCCCCATCACACACACTGACACAGGGGAGCAGTTTGGAAAGATGGGGCCGAAATACCCCGAAGGCGGCCACTGCCAGGGTGTATTACATCATCAGTGGGTCTTCATCGCCCCGTTTAATTTAACGTGGTCACGCACCCACGATGTTGTGAGCCGAGAAATTAATTCCTGGAAGTTTCGACCTCTTGCGGAGATCGAACCTGTGACCCTTGGCACCAGGTGCCAAGGCTTAACCGCTAAACCACCGACAATTTGCATAAACATCATAATATGCGCTATGATTTTTATTCCTAATACCTCATCTTCCAGAATATCTTCTGACATATCACTTAGCGACATTTTAACAATTTAGGTTTCCCGCTCAATGAAACTGCCCATTACGTGAGGAATACTATTTACCATGGTGTGTAGAAAGCCCGAAATGGATCTAAAGGTATAAAACTTTTCATAACACGAGAAATATATTGATTAGATATTGATTTTTAATTTAAACAAAACTCGCTTCGAAATAATTAGCCCGACATTAGATTAAAATATAAATCCAAGTCCTTTTATTTCAGTCTATATGATTAGATAATGGTTCGGTTCCATTTGGCGTTCAAGCGTGCGTGTGTTTGCTCTATAATAAATGTTGGTGTATATATATATTTTTTTAATAAATCAGGGTTAATCAAATATCAGCCAACCAACCAGTTTGAAATTTAATAATTATATTAGACTTGGAACTTTTCGGTATATTTTTTTCCTCAAAAAGAATATTTTATATTATAAATATTATAAATAAATTTATAAGTATTAAAAACAGACAGTCGATGGTTTGTTTACCTATTAACATCTATACCCCACCCTTTCTGTCTTGATACTTTCTAAATATTAGTTATATAATGTTAGCCATTTAGCTAGGCTTTCATGTAGATTATTTTAGCCCATAGATTATTTAAGTGTTATACATTGGATGTGTTTTTTAGAATTTAGGGTAAATAATCCTTAAATGCATGTTCATTCATCAGCAAAGTTAGTCTACATCGTGTCACGAATTTGAATAAATGGTTTAACTAGACCAATTATATTAGAAAATAAATTAATAGCCTAGCTATGTAATATAGAACATTTCTATTGACACAGACATGTATTACTTCGAATTGTTTTCATTTAACTTTCAACTCCAATTCAGTAATGAAATTATTCCCCATATGTTTGACATAGACAAACAGATAGATATTTAGATTAGTTTAACCATTTGTGCATTTTCGGCATGTTTACTCATTCTTTGTGGTAAATTGATTCACTCACATAGAACGCCCATAAGAGCAAACTGAGATATGCGGGAAATGATGACGTCATGAAAATACGTGTATTTTTAGCCAGCTTTCGACATTGTGGAGCAGACTGATTCAATTTTGACAACGTAATTTTATGACAGAAGTTATTATAGTCGCTGTTTGTTACGTTTAGCTTCAGTTTATTATTAGTAATGGACGACCAAGAAATTATTACGACTCTTAAAATACTTATTATTGGAGAAAGTGGTGTCGGAAAGTCCAGGTAATAACACCCAAAGTTTTTTGGCTCGTTTAGATCGAGTCAGGTGATTTGGTCTTGTCTAGTGCTAGTTCCTTTGTTTTTCTTGACGAATGTACACATTTTCTTAATGTTTTATATAGCACTATATTTAAATGTGTTAATGACAGTAGATCTAACTGGCTGGCTTGTCACCGGTCCCTTTCATCAATCCAAACTCCACATCTATTTTCAGTATTTGACGATTTGTCAACTCTAGAATAGATCTACTAGATGATAGATCTAGTTGATCATCTACTGAATTAGACTGGTTCTGGTCTAGGGGAGAAGTGGGGAACTTCGACCAGGCTGGGACAATCGACCACAAAATTAAAACCCTATTCATTATTTAGTACACTTAATAGTTTTAGGCTGGAACATAATATATTACTGAATAATTGGTTTGTGTTTTCTTTGAAACAATTTGCAACAATATTCAACCTAAAACAATTAGGCTATTAGCCACTGAAAGTGATCATGTCAAAATTCAAACTTTCATCACTAGGTGTCAACAATACAATTCTACACTATGTATATATATATATATATATATATGTGTGTGTGTGTGTGTCGTTGATCTGTCCGTACTTTGGTCAAACTTCCCCTCCTGTCACAAACCACACGATCAGTGCCTTATTACTATATATTAGGAACATTAAACATTGAGCGACCGGTAGAAAAGTACTGATTGCTGTGTGGCATATATGATATACTAAGATCAAATCATTGAAGTGTAAGGTGGTCAAACTTCCCCCCTATATTAGATTTATATTAACATTACAACATCTACTAATGTAAAAACCCTAACAGTTATTATAATTAATATTATTTAATTATACTTAAATTTATAAATAATACATAATGTTTTGCATCCAGTAACAACTCCTGATCAGCATTGATATACCCCCTTTGAACTCATCAGACTACGGTGATTCTTGAGTGCTAATTTGACTCAAGGCTCCTGTCCAGTAAAATTTTCCTTAATTTGAACACAACAATAGTGTTTGTAATAAGACTAAGGTTTGATACACATGATGTGTCTTAATGAATCTTGCATTCTCTGTTGACTGCAGCATAATTTTGCTTGGATTAGTTAATTTTTTAGGGCTAGGAAACTTTGTTGGGTTAGTAGATTTTAATTTTACTAGCCCAGGGGGTAGTGAGATGTAGAAATATATTTCTGGTCCTGTTAGGAATAAGTATTTTATTTGGTCTTGACATTGGTCATACTTGGGATATATTGTAGGAGGGCTTTGCTAATCAGATGAAACATGTAGACAAAGATAACACTAAAATTTGTACTAGATGACTGTGAAAGATATACTTGGTTCACATATAATAATAATAGTATTTTATATAGCGCCTTATTGAACTTTAATTGCTCTAAGACGCCTTATATTGAAAACTTAATTAAAGCATATTCTGAGCTCATACAGATAAAATATGTTTCTTATATAAAATAACATCTCTTTTTAATATTCTGCCCAAAATAAACTAAAACATTAATTATCATACGTGCAATGAAGTCAGAGGCGTGAAAGTGTAAGGGCTGTCAAAGCTCTTGCTGGGCTGGTATGATACAGAGTATATCAGCTTTACAGGCTGGTAAAGATTGTGAGCTTATTTCATACCCTAAAATTGGAGGTTTCAAATCATGCCCTACATTTTTGTCACTTTTAGCCTGTTAGTAATACTAATGAAAATATCTGATAATATCAGAAAAAGTATAGAATCAAAACCTATTTATAGATGATATGTTATACTCGTATAGGAATCCAAATATACATCAATAGATATGTCAATACTGAGTCAATGGTAGCTGATTTCTAGCATTGTTGAAATTAGTTATGGCTAATCTATATTTTAAGTTTATCATTTGGATTAATTCTGTTTTATATTTATAATTTCAGTTTGTTGCTACGATTTACAGATGACACGTTTGATCCTGAACAATCAGCTACGATAGGTAAAAAAGATAATACTGTGCCTGGATTTAGCTATTTCAAATGATATTAAGTACAGTTGGCGATGTGTTTATGACTTATAGTGGTTGTTTGTTCCTCGTACATTTTTTTAATTATTATTAATAATAATATATTTAACATTACTGATCATACAGATTAAAGCAATGTAAGGATATGATATAGAAGATGTAGGATTTTAATTTATAAAAAAGAATTAGAAATGGGCAGTTAAATTAGAAACAAACATTCAGATTTTTGTATGCATTTAAATATAAATTGACATCCTGGGGAAGGCTAGGAACACATTGTTCAGGAGCTAGACCATTCTAATTTATTATTGTTTATAAGAGCAACAAATCAGTTTAGACATTTCGTGTGGTATGATCCATATAAATGAAGATCACCCAGGGTTTCAGCTTAGTTTCTTACAGGGTTCCCCCGTGTTCTGGAAAATAACAAATTCATTTTCCAGGCTTGAATATGTCCTTGAAATTTACAAAGTCAGGAAAAGTGCATGTGAATAAATATTATGCCTATTATTTATATACTATTAATGTGACTAATATTAAAAATAATCCTAAATATATTAAAAACCATATTTGTTAAAAATATAAATAAAAGTGGGTAGATCGGACAGCTAGGAGGAATGAGGAGGTGGCCGTACCATACAGAATGTAAGCAAACATATATTGAATAAAAATGCTATGCTTTTTCACATGTATCTTGATTAATTACCTTTAAATCTTGTATACTTTATGCTACAGATGGTAATTTTGTCCTGTAAAATAAAATTTCCTCAGCTGTGGAAACCCTGTTCTTAGGTGTTGGAAGCAGTGTTGCTTATTTTAAACAAGTTCACATGATGTAACTTAGTTTGTAGAGATTTGTTTTGGTGATTAATGCCTACCAAAGCCTCTAACAAGACAGATGGATTCTGTCAACTAGAGTCGGGCATAATAACAGTAATGTTAGACTAGTCGGTGGATGAATTCTTCTGTCTTTGATCTCTGTCAATCTTTGTCCATATCCTCATCCAGTTGGTTTGAAGTATATGCAATAAAAGTGGGTAACTGGGTATTACTCATGGGGCATGCAGTGAGTAACAGTACTCTGTTGCTGGCTTTTATGTTGAGATAATATATCTTACATAGCTCCATTAATTAATATGGATGATACCAGCTTTTTAGTTGGATGATTTTTGGACAAACGTTTTTGTAATATGACACAGTAACATGTTAATAACGCAGGTGCTCTATCTATTTTACACGAGGCGCCTCTGTGGTTCAACCAGAGGACCACAGATCGCTACCACTGAGTATGAATCTCAGCATTGGCATATCTGAAGGGTGTTTCATTTTTTGACTTCGCTTCATTACCTTTGAAGGTCACTCTGCCGATTTAGCCTACCGCATGAAAAAAGTGGCCATAAAACATCAGTCATCTATTTTATAAGCTTTATCATTAGCATTAGATTTATTATCACTGTTTCCAGAATATCCATCACCCTAAAGATAGTTTGGTGGCATGCCCCATTTGAAGTGTGTTTTCTTTAACTAATTCTTATGTTGCGTGTTATGTTATATCTAAAGAAACAGATTTAATGAGGATTATTGGGATGTAATTATTTGAGTTTAACTACAATAAGGCCTTGAACACCAGTGCTGCCAGATTGTACTTTTGAAACAAAAGTATCATATTTTACATTAAAATATTATTTTATCTTTTTTTGGTTGTGCTTTAAAAATTTTTTTTATCAGTTTGATATTGGATAGAATCATTTATGATAAATTTGCATACAGTACAAAACTGATCTTTTTCATAAGTCTATTAGCATAATTAATTGGATTTGGATTAACTGGATGAAACTCCAGTGGCAGGAAATGTTGTATGTTTTCCTGTCTACACTAAGGCACATTTGAACAGGAAGCTTTGACCATTCATGACTAAGTTGTTAATCATGCAACAGTTGACTCCAGTTGAACCCACCCATCCACTACCATTTATGGGAGTAGTACAGAAAGGCGGAACTAAATTTCTTGTTGATCCCATATTCAGAGTTGGAAAATAACAAATTCATTTTCCAGGTCGTGGAAATGTCCTGGAATTTTACAAAATGTATAAATGTCGTTGAAAAAATCCCCGTAGAATAAAAAAGTCTGTGAATAAATATTATGCCTGTAGAAGAAAATTTTGATTGTAGAAGATATCCCATGTCAGTTAAATATAAATAAAATTGGGTGGAACAAACAGCTAGTAGGGATGAGGAGGAGGCTGTACCATAAAAATGTCAATAACCAATATTACATATATGGTTTTTAGCACATATCTTGATTTATTACCTTTAAATTTAGTATACATTGTCCTGGAAAAAATGGTAGTTTTGTCCTGGGAAATGACATTTCCTTGGCTGTGGGAACCATGTGTATTGTGATACATCCTCATTGGGTTTTTGACATTCTACTTTTAAGATACTTCAATGGTAGATTAGTGCTATTTATCATGTTTATCTACCCACATTGGTAGATATGGTGCAACATATTAGGGGCACTTATACTGTTGTATTAAATATGATGATGTCAATTGAAGTTACACTAAATGTACATATTCCTATCCTAGATATTTTACTTCAAAATTGAATTGTAGGTAGGCTTTATAGCAAGAAAGACAACCAAATACATGATCAGTCAAACTTAAATTTTAAATTAAAATTGCTAGAATGTGTTAATCTAAAGACAACTTTGTGCTTTATATATCATTGTACCAATTTAGTACAGTTGTACAGCCAACAAATATCAACACAAACTCGGATTACCATTAATTTCTGTTAATCCGTTAACTTCCCATTATAACGTACTGTATAGCTAGCCTGTAACAGAGTGGAGTTTGTACTGTGCTAATTGTTCTCATGTTTTACCTTCCAGGTGTTGACTTCAAAGTTAAGACAATTCAGGTGGATGGCAATAAAGCAAAGTTGGCAATATGGGTAAGTTCTCTGGTATAGATATATTTAGACTGGAGAGCATTCAGACTTACTAAATAACAATTCTCAGGACATTTCACACTATTGAGAGATATACAGCAGACTTTGCCCAGCTGTGATTTTTTCTATAGTTGCAAATAACAAAGCACATTCAGAGTTATTCATTTGAATAGGCTAGACAACATTTGACCAGAAGGCCATGGTTAATTTCCCTAACTTGAATGGGATAAATTTTCAGAATGCAAGTCAAATTGCTGTGAGGTTTTATAATAATAATAATATGTGACATTTATATAGCACCCTATTCGGCTAGATAGCTCCTCTAAGGTGCTTTACAGTATTATTATTCCTGACTCAGACTTGTTCCAATCCAAAACATGTCTCAACTCCCAAGGGAGCATACAACGCATGCTGCCACTATAGTCACAAAGCATTTCTCAAACACATAGCTAGCACATCCTGTCAAGTTCTCACTCATTTTTATGGATGAGTGAATCCGTTGCCACATAATATAATAATAATATGTGATATTTATCTATGGTGCTTTACAATATTATTTATAAATATTACTGCCATTATAGATGCAAAGCGTTACTCAAACACATAGCCATCGCATCTTGTAAGGTACTTATTTTTTTATGGATGAGTGATCCAATCGCCACATGACAGCATTGCAGCTCACAGAGCCTCGAACCTGTGACTGTTTGGTTACGAGTCCTACGCTCTAACTAACTGTGCTATCGCGGCTCGACATGAAGGCATTGCAGCTCCGGAGCCTCAAACCCATAACCCTTTGGCTATGAGTCCTACGCTCTAACTAACTGTGCTATCGCGGCTCGACATGAAGGCATTGCAGCTCCGGAGCCTCAAACCCATGACCCTTTGGGTACGAGTCCTACGCTCTAACTAACTGTGCTATTGCGGCTCGACATGAAGGCATTGCAGCTCGCAGAGCCTCAAACCCATGACCCTTTGGCTACGAGTCCTACGCTCTAACTAACTGTGCTATCACGGCTCGACATGAAGGCATTGCAGCTCCGGAGCCTCAAACCCATGACCCTTTGGCTACGAGTCCTGCGCTATCATGGCTTGTTTTAGTAGATTTCTTGGACTACTTGCCCTAAAGGAAGTCTTTAGCAAATTTTCACCAGAGGTCCTTATCCATTTTTTTTCTATTTATATCTGATGGCTTTAATGATGCTGTCTTGATTTCTACAATTTGATGTTGGCTGATGACAAGAGTATTTTCACCTTTCAGGATACAGCAGGTCAGGAAAGATTTCGGACATTGACTCCTAGTTACTACAGAGGGGCTCAAGGCTGCATACTAGGTATGTGAATGTGTACAAAAAAAACCCAGACATACTTAGTGTTATTTTCTGTTAACAGTTGGATAACTTCAGTTTTAATCCACTTCTTTAAACATATTTTTTACTTTTTGGACAATCTTAGTTCAATAATTCTAAATAAGAAATAGTATACAATATTTGTTCTCATATTTAATCAAATCTCACAGTCAGGGGAAATAGTCAGAGTAGTCATGAAATTTAGCTCAAGTTCAAAAATATGTTTTCCAGTTTTAAAAGTTTTAGTATGTCAGTCTTCCAATTTATTAATCATGATCTGCATAAATAGTTTGACTTCTTCTGTATATAATCATGCATGTAAACTGAACCATAGGCAAATATCTGTAACTCTGTTTGATGACATCAACAAAAAACTGGATCCAGATCTATGTATTAATTAGTGATGCTTTTTTAGACAAATACAGTCTTTGGTGGTAGATCATATCTTCTCGAATAGCCTTTAGCTGTCATGTTGGGCTATAAATCTTTCACACTAAACCTTCCTTATTTCCGGTTCATAACTAGTAGTGACAATAAAAATAACTGCTTCAAATTCCATCCAAAATATTTGTCGATCCGAAAGAAATTTATGCTGGAAGTAAATATGGTTTTATTATGTAACATAGAAGTTTATTTGGAGCTTGGGTGTAATATATCAGGACCCAACCATCTGGACACATGTCCTTTTAAAATGTCTTACCAACATTGGCAAATGGTACGCCTTGAGAAACACATATTTTTATCATGGAAAGTCATGAAATTTAGTTATAAGATGTCTTGTGGGAGCCCTGGATTTGCGAGTGGTTTGTTGGCTGGATATATTTCAGCATAGAAATCTAATTGTCCTCAGCATCCGGTCTTTAATATATTTTGATTCTGGTTTTAATTTTCAAGAAATGGCATGCATCGTGGTATGCTTCTCTGTCTTATTTGAAATGATGGAAGAATGCAGAGATGAACCAAACAGATCATGTGGAAATAGTTTGAAAGGTGTGCAGGGATTAGATTTTGTGTCAGAACTTCTGGAACATCACTAGTCACTGACAAATTGGTGCCCTGACTAGATATATTAGAGTACCTCTGTGTTTGATTGAGACTCCTGGTAATGGATTGTGGGAGACTTTGGAGGGGATAAATTCCATTTGTACAATTTTTATATAAATTGTTTTTAACAAGTCTTCTCTTCCATATGAAATATAGTCATATGATGCCGTCACTGACTTTTGTATTTAATTAATATTAGGTTGGTTCTTGCATAATTTAGGTTGCAATTTCTAAGTAATAGCTTCGCTGTTGAGTTAAGATGTTAGCATTAAGAGTTATCTGGTTATCTAAAGTTCGATATTATACATTTGTAACCCAGTTCATGACCTAATTTGTGACTCGGTCACCTCACCTCTGATTATCAAAACTTGTGTTTATTAACATTGACCAAACCAGACTGACATTTTGATCAATCACATCATGTGATTTACTGAGCTGCTACCTTTGATTTCACCAGATCCCTGTGAAAGTTATTAAAATGTCTGCTTAATTTATCATAGTATTTTATTTGTCTTCACAAATAAGAACTAATTCCAGTCCCATCATCTCTGTGACTTGGTAAACACATGACTATGTCCCTCATGTCTGTCTTCACTCTATTAAAACTGTGCAGATAAATGGCTAACATAAACTTAGGATCAGTATATTGCAATCAAACGCTTATCAGCACTTTACTTATGATATTTTGTCATTTTTACTGATGTATTTGTTTGTGTTCCATAACTTCCAGTTTATGACGTCAGCAGTAAGCAGTCATTTCAGAAGCTGGACAACTGGCTCGGGGAGCTGGAAACGTTTGCCACAAAACATGACATAGTTAAAATGTTAGTCGGAAACAAAATTGATAAGGTACAGTGGTCAACCTCTACACATCTGTAATTTGGCCTACTCATCGTTAGGTTTGTAATATATACAGGCACATAAGAAAGTTAGGGCGCCTCCATGGTCTAGCGGTAGCGTGCTGGACTACAGATCACTACCACCTGTGTTCGAATCCCGGCGTGGGCATATCTGAAGGTTGTTTCGTCTTTCACTTCGTCTCATTACCTTTGGACGTCACTCGGCCCATTTAGCCTACCTTGTGCACAAAAATGGCCATAAAACATCAATCATAATCACATAAGAAAGTTAGAGATTTTATGGTTCATCAGACACTTTCAATAATCTGATTCGGTTATGGATGGATCCTCCATCTACCTAGAAGAATGCTCTCAAGCATACACATAATTTGTTTATGAACTGTGTCCAATCTGAACTGTGTTTCACCTTTCATTTGATATGGTAGCCATCTTAGATTAAATGTCCCATTTAGTCAGCAGTGTGCAGAAATTGGCTTAAAAACGTGTTTTGTTCAGGAAGCCTTTGTAGAACAGAAATATGGAGCTATAGTTAAGAATCAATTAAATAAATCAGTCAGTTTGTGGTTTAGTTTTTGTTTTTCATTTTTAATAATAGATATTTTATCTGTGTGTGATATTGATATTAATTGTTTGCATGATCATGCGATTACATTAATTGGTGTGTGTGTGTGCGTGTGCGCCATAAGTATTTACTTGGCCTGAGGTCACTCAGGAATTAGAATGATTCAAGTGAGAGATTTTATGAGAATGTATCCAGCTGTCATCACCGTAACACAATTTTTCATTGTACTCATCAACCAGAACAGTTTAACTGAGTTATGCATTTGTTATAACTGTTTGGATTATTAGTGGGATAAGCATTTAAAACCAGTCATGTGGTCAGTGTTTCATTAAAATAAGTGTATTACAATTTAAAACTTGTTTAATATTTTGGAGAAAAAAACTGATAAAATGTCTCATATTATTCTAGGAGAGAAGAGAGGTCACCCGAGATGAAGGCCTTAAGTTTGCTCGTAAACATCACATGTTGTTTATTGAGGCCAGTGCTAAGACGCGCGAAGGCGTACAGTGTGCATTTGAAGAACTCGTCGAGAAAGTAAGTACCTGATATAACTGGCTGTAGTTGTGTCCAGCCTGTAGATAACCAGGTTTAGTCAATAGATTCTGTCATATCAATATTTATGGTGTTTATGTGTTACAATTGAAAACCAAATAAATACACTGCCATAGTTCTCTAGGCCGTGTTAACGCTGATGAAATAATTCAAACTGGCCAATAGAAAGCCATGATAAAAAAGGCATCTGATATTTCTCATAATTATGCTGTCTCAGATCTTAGATATATATTTCCGAGTCGTAGTTTTTGTCCCATTATCTAAACTGAACAGCTAGCTGGAAATACAGCATTTGTTAAATGCTTTACTGGTATTATTATTAGTTTTGACATTTAAAGTATTACACTGGGATATGTTATGATTAGTTCTGTATAATTTAAAGCAGTCACACAAAAAGCATTTTTTTAAATAATTGGGTCATATAATTTGCATATGAACCAAGATGGCTACTAGTACTTTTATGTTATTGTTTGTGTTCATTATGAAACTAGTATAATTTCAGGTATTTAGATGTTTAAGCTTTTGTAATAAAAGCTGTCAGATTAGCGTATGAAAAATAGTTTTAGGTGGTCAATTATAAAAGTGAGAGATCCAAATTTTTCTCATACGGAAATAGATAAGGATTATGCTTGTCTATATTTTGACAATAAAAACAAACAACTATTTCTTCTAGTCAACACATCTTTTTCTATGTTACATCAACAAATAATAATAATATTGTATATTTAATATAGCGCCCTTACTAGCATGAGCCATTCAAAGGCGCTGTACAATCAATATATAATATAATAATACCCCAAAAAAATATGTCTGTAAAAAACCCTGTAAGTGATTTAAAAAATAATTATTATTTATCGGTGAAAGCAACCTTGAACAGGTGTGTTTTTAGAATAGATTTAAAATTTTCAAGAGACGAAGATAATACAACTTTGACAGCACACTAACACACAGGATGTAAAATAAAACAGAGGGCTTGCCTTGTCTGTCTCTGGTTTCCTTTAAGTGTCATCAACTGTTTTCCTTTTATGACCATAACTTATTTGAATCATAACATTTATTGCAAAAATATCTGGAAATGCATCTAAATGTTAGAGACATATTGGTATATCTATATTTGTCTTGTCTCGCTACAACAAGCCATAATTTTGTCATGGCAAGGGTATAACCTATATCAGTCACCTGTTATTGGTAATACAGCGTATTATAATAGTTATTGTAGTTAGTACAATATTGTTTTATGATTGACGTCTGATGCCTCAGATTCTGTATTACACTGTATGACAGAGTTTTTTATTTAATTTTGTCTAAATTTTGTTTTAATCAACAGATTTTACAGACACCAGGACTGTGGGAGACAGATCACCGAGGTGGCTTGTCAGTCGGCAGGAACTCGAATCCTAATCTGAACCAATCCTGTTCTGGATACTGTACCATATAGCCACTAGCTGCTTCTAGTGACTGATATCATTAATTTATCATTATTGCATGTCTGTGTGTATGCAGTAGTTGTACGTTTCTTTCTTGGGGGGGGCTATCCCCTGACAGGCTGGAAAGTGATGCAAGACTTAATGTTCGATTTGTATCATCATATGCCGGACAGGATTGAAATTGAAAATAGATTTTCCGAATATGCTTCAAAATAAAGCGTACATGTGTGGATTAAGGACTTTTTTCATGTACAGCAGTATCTACTCAGCAATCCAAGAATTGATGCGAAATCATTAAGAAAATGTATCGAGTCTCTGGACACTGGAGCATATAGCACGCACGTAAATGATATAATCCCGTTGTAACCGAACCACGGTTAGAAAGCTACAATTTAGGACAAGTGATATTTACTGTTAGCATTTAAAATATCCTATCACTGTGCTTACTATATTGTCCGTGCGCAATTAATTGTCATGTTAACCAAATGCCAGAAAAAGGGGATGCAACCATTTTGGTTCTGTAATGTACTCAAACGTTATCTGCAGTTTGGTTATCGCAATAACTGGATGTCTTGTAATGTGTATAGTCAAGGAATTGAGTTATCCTAAAGATGATTCAGCTTAAAGATAGCAAGTTGGTTGATCGCAGAGGAATTATTCATCAATTTCGTACCAATACGGTTAAAGGCAAAGACACTAGTCAAGTGTTCGTTCGATTTGTTTCATTCACAAGTTCATCTTCGTAAAATAGCCGTGGTGTACATGTGACGCGTGTGCTGTACATAGGGTGTATATGAGCTTGAAGTTCCTGGGCAGGAATAAAACTTCTGTGGTCTTTCAGAAAACGTTTCGTGTTTGAAGAGAACGTTTTAGTACTAGCCATTGTAAACATCCTGTCTCTGGTGTGGGTCATGTCACATTATTCTTCTTTGATAAAGTTGTTGCTGACTATATTGCTGTTTGTACATTTTTGCTGTTTATTCACCGTTGACAGTAGTGGGGCATCTCTGCGGCCCAATAGGTAGTGTGCTTGGCCACAGACTTAAAACCGCCTGGCTTATAATCCAAGTCAGGTATGTCTGAAGTGAATTTCATCTTTCAATTTGTCTCTTTGCCTTTGGAGTTCATCCAACTAATATTTTCTTATTGTGTGCACCAAGGTTGCTATATAACAGCAACATTGACAGTGCTGCATTTTGGACCATGGTTTGGGGAGGGAGCTGTCTAAATATTATTCTGGCATCGTTGGCTACTTTAATGGCCTTGGAAAGCACCTTCAAAATTTAAATCATGCCAGTGTTCAAGTTGGCGGGTTCCAGCTCTAACCTCCCCCCATGAATCTCATGATTTGGTCTCTGATTTACTGCAATGCACTGATTTTTTGTGATCTATCAGAATCGCTTGCATCTTGTGTGCAGTTGCTGTGTCTGCACGACTGTTGACACTTTATCATCTCAACTACAGTTGTATTACTGACCTATGCCAGCATTTCAACTTCAGTGGCCTAAAACCAAACATGTTAATTTGAGGTTTTCAATATTGAGCTTATTGATAATATGTGGCATTCGAGGGCACAATGTTATGCATTTAAGTTTGTATTAACACAGTCTCTGAGCTTTGTGATTGGAAGTGGGAATCAAATTTACTGACACCCCTATCAACAATATCCATATGTACAGCTGTAAGTGTTGACACGGTGTTGAAGCCCTTAAGTTAATGGTTGCCTTGTATAGGCTTGACACTTGTCTGAAAGCTGTTGAAGAATTCATTGTGTGATGCTAATTAAAAGTTATATACTGCTTGTGTGTGTGTGTGTGTGTGTGTGTCCCCCCCCAAAAAAAAAATACATGTAAGACATTCATAAGTGGATACGATTCCTTACAAGATAGCACTCCTGAATATTATCTCAGCGTCACACGGTTATTGCTATGATCAAACATCACAATGATTATTATCCGAGTATAATGATTTCCACGTAGATGATTAATCTGTTTGGTAATTAAAAGTATCGCTGTTAGCCAGCAATTAGCCAAGCTTACAGAATTTTCTGTTCATTCTCGTTTGTAGTTTGCAACACCTGTTTTAAGTTGTCAGTGAAAAGATGCTGTTAGGATTGAGTATCATAATACTTGTTTATGACGTCTAACTGTCAGCATATGATACAATATCTCAATGGATTGTTGTGTGTGGGAAAAGTGGGCAGAGTTGAGCTTATTGCTTACTGTATGTAATTCAGTCTTAGGCTGGGATTGATAACTAATTGATATCAGCAAATGGTTGGATATTGAGAACTGTTCCCAATAATAGTCTTTCTTTTCTCTCTCTCTCTCTCTCTCTCTCTCTCTCTCTATATATATATATATATATATATAGCATATATATGGGAACACAACTTTGCTGTTACACTTTCTGATCATTATATAGGGTTTTTTCTGTTAATAATTGTATACTTATTTTTGCTGTTGATTTTATTTCTGGAGTAGTTGAGTTTTTCATGTCCAGGTAACTATTATTTAATATAAAATTAAATGAGAACTACTAAATATATACATACACACTTATATATCACTGTTCTACCAGAAATGTACAGTGTAAATAAAATATACTAAAATCACTGGTTTTATGCTATGTTGTACACAGTATGTTATATATGGTATGGTGTATTGTAGGATTTGTAGCTCTTGTCTAACTGGTAATCCATTGGACTACAGATCACTACCATCTGAGTTCGAATCTCGGCATGGGCATATCTTTAATGTCGTTTCATCTTTAACTTCGCTTCGTTGCCATTGGAGGTCGCTCGGCCCATTTAGCCTACCATGTGCACAAAAGTGGCCGTAAAACGTCAATCGTCATCATCTTGGGGTAGAATGAATGGTCTACATATTTCGCTGTGGTTGTTTTTTTTGGGGGGGGTCAATATTATAAACTCTTAGTCTGAAATTTAATTGGAAATTATTTGTGGCAAATCACAAACCACTCACGGCCGTCTATCGCACGTAACTCCGCCCATAAAATAAGTCCTAGTTTTTTTAATGAAAAGTCCATTTATTGACTGCCTCTGATTGCATTTCCAGCATATGAATAAATGTGAAGCGGCACTTAATTAGGCACCATTCTAGCATCAGCTTTAACTCGTACCGCAGTTCATCATTCTAACTGGATTAAATACGACGTAACATTGATTGGGTTTTCTAAATTTTGCAGTATTGTGGTTATACTCATGTTCTCAATTGCAGAAAAAACGTTAGGAAATGTTTCAGCAAAATGTCATTTCATGGCGCCGACCCCCTACTTTTATCACTAATTCACACAGACCGACATCGTGAAGACAGCCGTTGTTCACCTATAACGCGGTACATGGCCTATGTAGTCCAGTTACCGCGTTATATCGGAGTCAAACTGTACTGCGTTGCAAACCTCAAGATCACCTTGTTTCACGAAGTGGGGACATCTTAAACAAATTCACAAGCGACTGACATATGACTAGAGACGCAGAAAACTATATCGTCAGTGTCTGTTGCGTTTACTGTTGGTTTACTAATAATAATGTATATTTAATAAAGCGCCCTGACTAGCAGGAGCTATTCAAAGGCGCTATACAAATAATATATAATGTAATAATACCTAAAATATTATGTCTGTGAAAACCCTATAAGTTATTTAAAATAGAATTATTATTTATCTGTGAAAGCAACTTTGAACAGGTGTGTTTTTAGAACAGATTTAAAATTAGCAGGATACGACGCATTTCTAATATCTGCCGACAACCTATCCCACGAAGAGGGGGCTGCAACACTATATCAATCACCATATCGCGCCTCCGTGGTCTAGCGGTAGCGTGTTGGACCACAGATCACTACCACCCGTGTTCGAATCCCGGCGTAGGCATATCTGAAGGTTGTTTCGTCTTTCACTTCGTCTCATTACCTTTGGAGGTCGCTCGGCCCATTTAGCCTACCTTGTGCACAAAAGTGGCCGTAAATCATCATCACCATTATCGCTTGAGCCGAGACACTGGCAACTGCCAATAATATCTGACTGGATGACCTGAGTTTTCGGGATGACTTTCTAATGGACGCTAGTTCACACAGGTATTCAGGTACCGCAATATCATTGACAGATTCTAAGTTATTAAAAAATCTTGAAATGGATACGCTGTCTGACAGGTAGCCGATGTAGTTTTTGAAGAATTGGAGTGATATTGATCATATTTTCGAGTATTTGTCACTATGCGAGTTGCACTATTCTGGATTCGCCGAAGCCGATTGATGTTATAATCAGATATGCCATAGAACAGGGAGTTACAACAGTCTATACGAGATGTAACAAAGGCATGGACTTCAGTTACAAGTGCTTCTTGTGTCAAGAATGCTTTTAAACGGTGGACGTTCTTTAGATGGTAGTAGGCAGCTCGGCATATCGATTTGACATGTTAATACAGAACGCTGTGACCAAGCACGCTATCATTTTGTCTATGGGGACACTCTCACCGAGTAGCTGCCAGAAGAAAATAGCAGCAGCTGACCTCTATGCCGCATACACCTGTGGAAATTTACCGTTTACATTAATGTTGACATCAGGGAGTAAAGTAATGTAAATCTGCCTGAGACATTGCAAATAGGAAGTGCAGATCATCATAATCTTATGTTTACTCTTTTTATAATAGTTGGTTACATGTGTTAGCTCGATGGTAATGCATTGGACCAGAAAGCTGGACCTCCTGGGATCAAATCCACTGAATGGCTACTGAGCTTTAATAAGCTTAGCGGCCAATTTAGTCATAGTTCAATACGTAGGGAAATGATGATGGCTAACTAGATTATATTCCCATAATGAATGAATATATATATATATATATATATATATATATAAGAGAGAGAGAGAGAAGAGCGTACACTCACCGATAAGCTGAACATGGTACCAATATGTATAGGAAGATTTTGTTTGATGGAGGGGTAAACGAGAAAATCCTTGTTACAATGAAGAAATTGTTAGCGACTTTAAATTGATACATCTAAAATATAGTTTAGGTTTGGTAGAATATTTTCATCTCGTGTTTACAAACAGTCTGTCGTCTACGGATTAAGTGTACTGGACACTGAATATGCTTTTTGACGTTACACATATTACACCTGATTTGATATTCAGAGACGAGTAAATAAGCCTATCACATTATATGACTTTATTTTGAAGGACGTTATCCAGTTAATTACGTGTGTCATCAATCGTGATATGGTGACCATGATAAAGAAGTTGTTTGGTGATAAATCCTTATCAGCATCTAGCTCCGATAAATAACACCATCTGTTACGTTCACTTGCCTTGAAGTGTATTGAAGTTTGCCTGTGTTTTACATATTATATATATATATATATATATATATATATATATATATAGTGTGAGAGAGAAGGGCGATCTTCTGGTGACGTCACAATTAATTTAGCCCACCTTGTGCACAAAATTGGTCGTAAAATAGCAACATTTACATTTAAAATAAATGGGAGATGTCGATGTTTCGTTTTTTTCTATGTAAATTACCTATTTTGAAATAACAGTTAAATTGCTCGGTTTTTTCTATGTTATAGCGTCAATGTTGATGTTAATTTTCGAAACACTGACCACAGACTAAATTGTATGTATTATTCAGGCGATTAAATCATATATATATATATATATATATATATATATATATATATATATATATATATATATATATATATATATATATATAACACCAGCAATAGCATTTGTATAATTGCTTTATTGTAACAGCAACAACTTATAACGACTATAATTAAACTATTTCCAGATCTACGACTCTGTTAGCAATCACTCAACAGATAATCGGGATCTCTCTAAAGCTGTAATGAGGCCACGTCTGTATGATACTATAGAGCACATCTCCGGGACAGTCCGTACATCGTCCATCTCGATGACCAAATAATTCGTAGTCAGGAATTATGTATCCCTGAAAAAATTGTATATAAAAATATAATAGAGAAAAAACCCTATGATCAACCTTTAAAAATAAGCACACTTACCAAATCCAGACCACATTGTATCCAGGCTTGGGTGGTGTTTAAAGCTACCTCTTCTGGTGCCGCGGTCATGTAATCACCCATGATGCAGGTACCATGTGAGAAGTAGTTGTAGACTGGGGAATGGGCTGGTAGTGTGGTCCAGCCACGTCCTTCATAGACACGACCATCTTCACCGACCAGAAAGTTGTATCCAATATCATCCCATCCTGTACGGAAATTATCGATCAAACATTATTTTTCACTTGCACAGTCTTACAAACAAATTTAAGACGCGCCAGTCATATTAATATACTATTCTGTGAGTATATGTTGAGCACTTATTTATGCAGTTTGACCAGGTCGACCAACAGTTATTTTTTCCAGTTATACATTGATAATGAGGATTATATAATAGTTCATATACTAGATAATATACGATATCATTATAATAAATCGATCTTATTGTTATACCTATTAATCCATTTGACCATTTGATTTCTAGTAGCCAAAGGTATTGCAGAGTTAGGCAGCAATGTATATGGCAACACTGGTCTACGGTGTATACCGGTATCTATAACGTTTCCACGTGATATATATATATATATATATATATATATATATATATATACTGAAATAAGCAGAATTTTGAAGACAACAAAACCAATCTATCAATAGCGAAGATTTAAGTCACGATGTATGACATCTATTAACCTAAAGATAATCACGGATAGATTTTAGGGATGAAATGCCTATTAAGATGTTACGGGGACAAAGTTAAACAAACATCCTACAATTTATATTACATTGTCCACAATCCCATCGATATCCTCTAATACCGTCCATTCGACTGTTGAATCTGGTTACTCATAAGAAATAAGGAATAGCCATTGCTCGAAACCACATTTCTCTTTAAATAATAAATTCGTATTTGTTACAAGTACTTTAATTCCCTCTCCCGACAAACCGGTCATCAGGGTTAGGGAGTTAATGAGCAGGAAATAGAAACCGAATTCTAGAATACAATTCGCATGCTTCGATAAACGAAAAAAAAGCCACATCCCTAACTCGTTAGTTAACAATTACCATCGTCGTTAAAGGTGACGGGAAACAAAATTTGACATTTCGAAGTATATAAGGTAACAAACAATTATTTTATTCCCTATCTGATGCATTACCACACTCAAAACAATTCTAACCATCAGCTATCATATTTCCATTAAAATGTGCCCTAAATCCTTAATTTCTGAACTTTCACGAGCCATTGTTTACAAGCGTCAGTTGACAGACAAAATGTCAGATATCAAGCCCTATAACCTTGCATCACTCGCGAAATAGGCCAGAGAGAGTATTAATTGTGAGGAATTAGCCGCAGCAAGTGACACCCGATCTCGATCCACAGCAAGAGTTGGATTGGCGTGTATTTATTTGTGTTGGTATAAGTTAATTATAAGTCAACACAATGGGCCTGAATGCGAATACTTCCCTCTTCCTATCATATAACGTCATTTAAAATAAAGTGATATTTGTCAATACACGGGAGCCTGTGGATACATGGGGCTCTCCTATATGTGGCCTATACACCTGCTAGACTAGTTTAACAGTTTAGTGGTGTCTACAATACACAGACATAAGAAACTTTGAGTAGGCCTAAGTTAACGTTATTTTTTTGCGAATAAGTGAAATTTTACTTTATTCACGAATGTATGAACTGGTGTATGTCCAATAGTTTGCTCCCAAGATTACCCTATTATCGCTCATACATACCGGGTTTTCTATTCAGTTTCTCCATTAAAATGTTGATTTGTGTGGACTTAGCATTACCCTGTTGGAATGGCATCTTCTTTGAACCTGACATGTCCTATCCAACTGATCGTGTCATAGACGGCGAAATAACGAACATACGTTCCTCGAAGTGGTAAGTTGGCAAGTTGGATTCCACTGCACTCTGTTCGTGTTTCGCAGCCAATCGTGCAAACGATTCTTGTTTTGGGGGAATTAATGCTACTCCATGCACTGGCAGTTCCATTTGCACAATTATATGCGGCACAATACACCATTTTATACGTTTAACAAGGCCAATATAGAACACATAACCCAGGTTAGACAAGGCCACGTGGAGTGTTTACGTCTTTGTTTGTCAAACATGACGTCATATCCTGAAGATTCTCGATTAAAACTGTGAGATGTGATATGCTAGCAAAGCAAGTTTTAAAACCACTAACTTTAAGCGGAAGCACGTAAAACATAACATTTGACATCGCAACTCGCAGTAAACAACAAGTCCGTGTTGTTCAATGGTGAGTTACTACTTCAATAAGATAACTACTTAGTACTTCGACACCACAGGTTACACTCAACAGTAATTTACTGTAGTTAAAAGGAAACACGTACAAAGATGTTTTCGACACCATAAATGCTGACCTCAGCTTTATTCTGGATTCGAATAACTAAACAAATCCTACCTATATGAACCGCATCGATAGACGCCCGACAGGTTTAGGCCTTCCATAGTACACCACAATCTACAACACCTCCACATGGAAGCAGTGAAGTGATTTAGCTCCACAAAAAGTAGCAATACTACACAATAGATTATTACTGGACTAGAAATCACAACCAACAACAAATATTTATATCTATGAATTAAGGCCATTGGACCCTTTAGCAATAAGCCACACCGGTTGTCTAGGGTGACAATGGGGGCCTTGTTTAATAAAAAAATGCCACAGGGCTTAAATGCGTCCTGATGATTAAACATTTATTAATTAATGGTATTAAGACCACCCCTTTCTCTAATTTTACAGGTTTCTTTATCAACTTGACTGAAACGTTTCAGCAATGTGTTTATTCCATCACCTGTGCAATACGAAAAGTAGGCTAAGTAGATCGAGCAAAAAATGAAAGGTAATTAGTTAAAATGAAAGACCCTTTAGTCAGAGATAATCCGGATTTGAAATCGGGTACTACATGTCTGTGGCTAACAACGCTACGCTCACGGAAATGCGCTATTATTTCACTAGAATGAATTAAGTACAGATCTGCCCGAACGATCCAGCTCTAGATCTGTAAAGTGTACTGGATACGAGCATGTAGGCGTACTGTTACAGTGAAGTATTGCTCACTGCGGCTCTGGGTGTAGCATTTTAGTACACTGTAAATGGGATGAATAACCTACCATTAGAATCCATATGCATTCTTTGTATTGCTCGTACCACGGCACTACAGTCATCTAACGTATAACAGTGGGATCCAGAACTGTGATGTACAAATGACATGTTGACGGGTACTTCTAGAGGTGATGTCTCGACTGGAGGTCTGGCTCCCCATTCTTCTCTAGTTACCAACTGGACCGCATCACATTGTGCTACCGGGAGTATATATATATATATATATATATATATATATATATATATATATATATATATATATATATATAGATAATTATCACCTGTTATCTCCTTCAAAAAATTTCAATGGACTTCGATTAGAAAAAAACTTAACTCACAAATTTGAATAAAACAATACATTATATATATATATATATATATATATATATATATATATATATATATATATTGTGTGTATATATATTGTGTGTGTGTGTGTGTGTGTGTGTGTGTGTGTGTTGTTTTAGCTGTGTATAATAAGGCACAGGCACAGAGAATCTCGAATCGTGAATTCAAACTCTGGACGTTTCTTCAGGGGACTGAATCCAGAGTGGCGACTTTTCTTGCTGAGACACACATTGTTGTTTGCTGACTGATTGAAAAGCTATATAAAGTTGACTTTGCTAATATTGTTTTTATCTTTACGATAATTTCCCACCTTCGTCCGTATATTACACTCTAGTGGTGCACTCTATACATATAAATTGTAGAACCGAATCTTAGTCTTACCCGAATTTGTGGGATGTTTCGCCCATTTGAGAGTAATTCATCGGTCATATATCCCTATCGAGACCAGTATTTCGGTCGGAAATTGTCTCTCGGTATTAAGTCCCAGATACAACTAGCTCCGATACTAAACAGTGCACTCACTAGCTCACACATTAACTAAGTGTATTTGTATCCAAAGAAATTTGTTACTTCATAACTGATTTGTCCTTAATACCAAGACAAGATGGGAAAACCATGGGCAGTAATAGGGAAACAAGCTGAAATGTTTTCTAAGCCATACCTTCAACCTGTAAGACTAAAGCTGTCAAACACAGTAATATAGAAACATACATATCGTTGACGAGTTAATGACACGATTAGAAGAAAAAACCTGAGTGAGCTCACTGAACTATATAATATATATATATATATATATATATATATATATATATATATATGGGGGAGGTGAGAGAGGCGTATCATATGTTACTATCTCAACGTTCAAGAAATAAATAACACCCACTATCAATTATAAAGGTGTATTATCTGGTTCGATATCTTGGGAGTTCTAGGGTTCAAATTTACAAAGATTTTGAATGAGACTTTATCGAATGTATAATGTTATTATATATCTATGTATTGATAGAGATATTGTGACACACGTGGATCAACTAATCCTTCTGTACGTTTTGTTCTATAAGATCACATTCGTTTCAATGTGAGTAATCTGATAAATGAAAACAACACCAGCTTTTAACTTCAGCTAATAATGGCCCAAGTAATAATAATAGCCTCAACGGCATTTATTTTACGTGGCTTAGCTACCTGAAATGAAAGAGACTCGTATGGTCTGTAATATACTGCCTCACCACGAGGACTAATTATATATAAATTTAAAATTTACAATGTATGGCATATTCGGCGGAGAAAACCTTGCCAGTTAGGCCTTCCATAGTACACCACAATGTACAACACCTCCACATGAAAGCAGTGAAGTGATTTAGCTCCAAAAAGAAAGTAGCAATACTGCACAATAGATTATTACTGCACTAGAAATCACAACCAACAACAAATATTTATATCTATGAATTAAGGCCATTGGACCCATTAGCAATAAGCCACACCGGTTGTCTAGGATGACAATGGGGCCTTGTTTAATAAAAAAATGCCACTGGGCTTAAATGCGTCCTGATGATTAAACATTTATTAATTAATGGTATTAAGACCACCCCTTTCTCTAATTTTACAGGTTTCTTTATCAACTTGACTGAAACGTTTCAGCAATGTGTTTATTCCATCACCTGTGCAATACGAAAAGTAGGCTAAGTAGATCGAGCAAAAATGAAAGGTAATTAGTTAAAATGAATGACCCTTTAGTCAGAGATAAGTGAACTGAACTATATATATATATATATATATATATATATATATATATATATATATATATATATATATATATGGGGGGGAGAGAGGCGTATCATATGTTATTACGCAGAGCATGACCATGAGTCAGAAAATCCCATGATCTTAACCACTATGCTATAGAGTTAAGCATACTCGGCTAGTTTCCGGCACAATATCACATAGTGGAGCCATTCCCACTCCAATCACTTCCTCCATAAACAAGGCTGTCTTCAACAACGAGCTAAAAACTGTAAAATTAATACATACCAATTTGTAGTTTTGGAATATTATTTTTCGACAACACAAAAAAGGGAAACTCGCTGATTTATTGTAAATATTAGTAAGATTATAATTAGCTTGTTAATTACCTTTATAATTAATGTAGCTAGTTTGTATACCCCGCACCACATAGTTCTGTATTTGTCTAATGTGTAACTGATAGTTGTCAGTTTCATGTATAAATGGCGTACTGATGGGTAATTCATTGTCGTCATCCGATATCAAAACGATGTCTAAAATACATCGGTTCTACATCGGAACATCGCTAATGTAAATATGACGTAGCTATCAGGATATCTTTATTATTTAGATCTCTGGTTCGCAATATTTTGTTCAATGTTACGATCTGCAATAACCTTGACGTCATAACAGAGAAGAACAATACACAAATTTCCCAATACGCAACAGATTAATTGCATACTATCGCGAAACCGATTAGCTAGAGGGCACTGCTATGCAACTATGTCATAATTAGCCGATGGCAAGCTGGGAAGTAGAGGAATGTTGTTGATAACTCGGGGTTTCTTCCAAGTTATGAAACAAAACCAGGATCAATTGCGAACTAATATATCGTATACATGTAGGATAAAAGAATATAATCCTAATAGGATATTATTTAATTTAAAAAAATACTTCACAGTAAGCAGAGTATGATATGAAATTATATCTGTATATGTTGTAAATAAACTTGATTGATTGATTTATTGAGTGTTAAAATTCTATAGTAAATATAGGTTGATCGAGCAATGTAGTTTTTATTATTTTTTATTAAATAACCTGATTTTGAATACTAAAGTTGGAAAATACACCAATATACAATTATATAAATACCTTACGCATATTTAATAATCGATTTTAGCCTCACAAAATTCGTAAAGTTCACCCTATTCGAATATTAAGACGTTTAAAATACCTCTAGAATATATACTTTACTCACCTCAATATATTGGCTTAGACTGCTTTCAATTGTTCAACTCATTTCTTCTTGGACATGTCTGGATCTCATCTTTTTCTTTTTAGAAATCGCGATTTGCAACTAATATAATATTTCAATAAACAACTGATAACGTTTGATATATGAAAATAGGACGTTACCCCACAAAACCGATAGGTTGATAACGTTTCGTATGAATGTAATGCAAGAACGTTTAAGGAACATTCTCTGTAAACAATCTTAACGTTTATTCCTCATAATAAACGTGTTTTGTACATTAGTCAATAACTTATACAATACCTAGGTTTCGCAGTAGATTATTTATTCATTGTCTACTCACTACACTATACCATGTACTTGAGTTAAAAGTGGAAGAAACATATTTAGGGATTTAATTGGAAGAGATGAGGTGCATTTGTACAAAGGTCCCGTGCAAGAACATATGCGTGCTAGAATTGTAGTGGTATGTCATAATGTGCACAAATTAGTAGAAATTAATGAATGTGATCATATTATCAATATTTAAAAGTAAATTAATTAATTAACTAGTTCTTTCGGAAATTAATTATGGGGAGCACCCCCGTAACACCCCCCCCCCATACACAGTTAATGAGCAGATGGTAAGTACTGAACTATACAGCTCATTGGCCTAGCTAGAGTAGTGGAGTGTGGTGGCCGATCAGGGAACTAGACAAATTTCATTTTAAATGGCTTTACTTGCCATCTTTAAATTTATTAAATATTTCTACTATTTGTCTAAGACTATGTCGGTGATATTTTAAAAGGCCATCTAACATGAATGATATACCTTAAACAATATTACGTCGTTTTCTGTATGAAACTTTGTGTAGTCATGATTTTGTTTTATATCTGCAGTTTTCTAAATCGTTCTCGATCCCCGCGGAAGGAAAGTTCAACACTATTCAGTTTCGAGAGTAAGCGGATATTATATTGTTGTCATTGTGTATATTTAACTATCTTTTAAACATAATTTGCCGCTCATATTAGATTATCATCAGACAACGTCTACTATCCTCATTGAATATTGTCTGTTAGTAGTATTGCATATTGTCTAATAACAATCTGGTGACTGTATATTGTTGGTATTAGTCTTACACTACATTTACATTATTTTGGTAGTTATAGTTACACAGTACTTGGCAATAATTCGCAACTCTCAAGGCGCGCAAATGTAAATGTATACACGAAACGATATTGCTTTGCAGCCATTTTTGAGAGTATGGAAGGTCAGATGGACCAATAAATCTACAAAAACGATGAAATAGAGGATTTTAATAGTCAGGTTTTTAAGCCAAATCCTAGAAGACTGATTGCATCTGTTCTACTAGTTCCGAGGTGAAGTCCCCCTAATTGAACATTAGACAGAGCACTAAATGACAGCTTTTGAGCTGTATGTAGCATACTCCTGTGAGAGTTGCCGAGATACCGCCATTCGACAGGGAAGGAAGGTAAATTAATTGAAGTTCATATAATAACAGAGCTACTCGTGAATCAGTAATCAGTTTAAACTTACCACAGTTTATCTCGTTCACGCCAACAAACAACGTGATACGTATCATAGACGTTTAGACGACCGTTTAGGATAATTTTAAGGGTCTCTAATGTCACACCAATTACAATGCATTATACAATTGAATCATAGCCATTACTGTGAGACTTCATTCTAATGAATGTGTGTTTGTTTGTTTGTAAACGACATAATACAGTTTATACGTGTTTTAATAACATCAGTGACTTAATGTCTTTTGACTACAGTATTCAATCACTCAACAGATAATCGGGATCTCTCTAAAGCTGTAATGAGGCCACGTCTGTATGATACTATAGAGCACATCTCCGGGACAGTCCGTACATCGTCCATCTCGATGACCAAATAATTCGTAGTCAGGAATTATGTATCCCTGAAAACAATTGTATATAAAAATATAATAGAGAAAAAACCTATGAACTTGGCGATATGAACCTTTAAAAATAAGCACACTTACCAAATCCAGACCACATTGTATCCAGGCTTGGGTGGTGTTTAAAGCTACCTCTTCTGGTGCGACGGTCATATAGTTGCCCATGATGCAGGTACCATGTGAGAAGTCATTGTAGACTGGAGAATGTCTTGGTAGAGTGGTCCAGCCACGTCCTTCATAGACACGACCATCTTCACCGACCAGAAAGTTGTATCCAATATCATTCCAACCTGTGTGTGATTTATTAACGAAGTGCTATTTTTCTAATTTTGGAAATACATGTATATTATTAGGAATTAGTTGTATTGCGGCAGTGTATAAGAAAGAACAAATGAAAATTCCCCACATCGTTTACAAACGTTGTAAAATAATATGCTTATGAATAAGAAATAGTAATAATAATAAAAACAATAATAATAATAATAATAATAACAACAATAATAATAACAATACTACTACCACAACCACAACAACAACTATTACTACTACTACTACTACTACTAATAATAATAATAATACGTAACATTTATTTTCTGTCTTCACCAACTAGAAACCTGTATCTAATACCATTGGAACCTGTAGTAGTTTGCGGATGACACGAAACTGTTCAGGACAGTAAGTACAGAGAAACAGACTCAACAGTTCCCCAGAAAGACTTGATTGCACTGCAAGAGTGGAGTAACAAATAGTATTTGAAATTTAAGTTGAAAGTTATTGCACGTAGGAGGGAAAAACACAAAGCAAAAGTATTATATGATCCAATCGGGAAAACAACTAGAATTACATGATACCAAACTGGAAAAAATATCTAGGTATCCATATAGACTCTGAATTAAGCTTCAGTCAAACATGTCAATAAAGGAAGCGAAATACAGGACTTGATACGGAGGACACATTCCTATTTTGATGAAGATTCTGTGACTAGACTATATACGTCCCTGGTTCGACCCTACCTCAAATATGATAATGCAGCCTCGAGGCCCCTCTACAACAAAGACACCACTCTACTTGAGAATGTACAAAGATGCGCCACTACTGTAGTCCCGGGCCTGCGTGATATGGAATATGACGATAGGCTGAAACAATTGAAGCTACCAAGTCTTCACTATAGCAGGACAAGAGGCGATATGATAGAGCTGTGCAAACATACACATGGCATATATATCATAGTAGTAAAGTACATCAAATTAGATCAGTCACCAACCATCAGAGGACATGGTCAAAGAACGCGTATAAAAGGGTACGACGACACATGTTCCTCACCATAAGAGCAACTAATACATGGAATCAACTCCCCGCTAATGTTGTTAATGCCCCAAGTCTAAATGCCTTTAAAGCGAGGTTAGACGAAGTCTGGAGTCAATTAATTGAAATACAGCCAACAACCGGTAGACGTTTTTTTCTTTCTATTATGACAGTGCGACCCCTGATAGGTCACTATCTGCTAACAGGCTATAAGCCTAAACTATATTAAATGTAAATGTAAGTAAATGGCGGAAGGTATGACCCGTTTTCGATGTAATGGGACCGGATTATTTCTCGGATAGTTCACCAATCAGATAAGTTTGATATTATCGCCAACTCCAGTGTTTACGCTAAGAATCCAGTTTTTGGTTGTGTGTGTTAATGGTTGAGAGTTGTTGTTGTTGTGTAACCGCCAGAACTTCCTCTCCACTTGTATCTTTCTCATATTTAGATAATGAATTATAGTAAAGATCAGTTGCTTGCCATACAACCCCCAATGGTGATAATACCATTTGTTTTAACGATGCGCCCACGTGGTGGAAAGCATCCGAAGCAGATTGGGTCTTATGCACGTAATCTGATCACTGTGCCAATAACATCATATAATGGCAGAGCTATTCAAAATGAAAGTATTGGTCTAATTAATTGTCAGGTGATCTGTAATAAATCTGATGAAATATCTGATGTTGTTGGGATATGGATCTTGATACTCTTGTCATTACAGATACTTGGCTGACTGGTAATATTTAAGACCTGAAAATTGTTGGTGAGGTTTACTCAAGCTGGGGATATTCATTCCATCATGCAACTCGGATTCACAAAATGTGGGGGGTGTTGGCATTCTTTTGCAAATTACCAATTTAATTTTATATTTAGAGAATAAGTGTTGGCGTAGCTATTATTTATCAATTACACCCAACTACGAAAAAATGGCACGAAGGCTGCAGTTTTCTTCAAGGAATATTCGGAATTTGTTGACTCTCTTGCTACCAACAGTTGATATTAGGTGATTTCAATATACACGTGGATTGCCAGAGGAATGCAGATACATAAGAATTGGCTGACATTCTTAGATCTGGCAATCTCAGACAGCACGTCAAAGAAAGAACACACACACATCGTCACATCTTAGATCTTGTCATCTCCCTTGATGATGACAATTTGATCAGGGGTGTGTCTGTGATTTATATGCTGATCTGATCGTTTCCTTTCTCTCTCTTTGCCGAAATAATCTGTTTCAGCTAAAGTTATTTATACAAGAAATATAAGTCGATTGACAAGGATGCCTTTCTTGCTGATCTGGAGGTCTCTTCTCTGGTATTGGATTCACCAGATGATGTTGATCATCAGGTGAATCTCTATAATAGTACATTGAGGGATCTTGTAGATGAGTATGCACCTCTAATGAAAATGCCAATAAGACCACTGTATGTATGGTACAATAAGACATACAAGCTGCAACGAGACACAGATCGTATTGAGAGTGGGTGTGGATCAGGACCAGTTTGTATGTTCATTACTAAATGTTCATGGTCAATAAACGTCATGTTAAAAATTCCCTTGCCTCTGCCAAATCAGAATATTACAATAAAAAGATCAAAGCATCCAAGGGAATTCAAAGAAATGTTTTCAATGCTGTGAATAAAGTACCACGTAAAAGTCAGGCTGTTCTTCCAAATATTATCAACTCAAATAAAGATATGGCCTATTGTTTTAATAACTTTTACTATCAAAATATATTAAATACACATGATAAGTTCCCTTCCAGTATCTTATCATAGGGTATGCCATTGGTAGAAGAGTCCTGCATGTCCATGATGGATATATTTGTGTCTTTTGCAGAGAGTGATATCAGACATTTACTGAAAATTTCATCTAAAGCTTTCTGTGCAGTTGACCCTATGCCTAAATGGCTTGTGAAAGATTGTCTGGATGTTCTGATCAGCCCAATTACCAAGATAGTTAACAAATCATTGTCCCTTGGTGTTTTCCCTAGATTAATAAAAGCTGCCCTTGTAAAACCATTAATAAATAAAACAGTGTGGACCATGATATTCTAAACAATTACAGAACTGTTTCAAATCTTACATTTTTATCTAAAGATATAGAAAAGCTATTTGTTTTCCATCTAAGCCAATGTTTAATTAATAATAACCTTAATGAATCACTACAGTGTGCATATAAAAGTGGTTACAGCACAAAAAAAGCCCTATAATGTCAATTGATCAAGAGGTAATGCGGTATTACTTATTCTTCTAGACCTGTCTGCTCCATTTGATACAGTTGACCATACTGTACTTTTCTCTAGGTTGAAAGACATGTTTGTTCTGTCAGAAATGTACTTGAATGGTTTTGATCTTATCTGGAACAACGTTCCCAGAGAGTGTCTGTTCATGGTATTTTATGTGATGTATATTTTGTATTTGGTGTACCGCAGGGTTCAGTTCTTGGTCCTCTGGTTTTCAGAATGTATACCCGTCCTCTTGTGATCAGTATACAGCTATATTGGGTTAAATATCATTTGTATGCTGATGACATACAGCTGTATATATCATTGGATCTTGACAATCAGTTAAATTTCTGTTCGTCCTTGAATAATTTAGAACAAGTGTCTTGTTTCAGTATCACCACGTTGTGTTAAATCCCTAAAAAGACCAGCATTACAGATGGCTGCATCTTCAATTACGCCTCATGGGTCAGTAAAACATATAGGGGTTATTTTTGACCAACGTATTAACATGTATGAACATGTCACATCAGTATGCCGAGCTGCCTACTGTCACTTTAAGAACATCCACTGTTTAAAAGCACTTTGGACACAAGAAGCACTTGTAACTGTGGTCCATACCTTTACTATATCTCGTATGGATTATTGTTACTACCTGTCATATGGCATATATGATTATAACATCAATCGCCTTCAGCGAATTCAGATTTGTGCAGCTCATATAGTGACCAATACTCGAAAATATGATCATGTCACTACTATTATTCTAAAACTACATTGGCTACCTGTTAGCCAGCGTATCCATCTCAAGATTTTGTTCATAACTATCAATGACTTGGCACTTGAATACTTGTGTCAATTGGTGTCAATTAGAAAGTCATCTTGAAAACTCAGGTCATACAGTCAAATGCTATTGCAGGTGCCTGTATCTAGGCTGAAGTGATATGGTGATTGTGCATTTAGGGTTGCAATCCCCACTTTGTGGAATAGGTTACCGGCAAATATTAAAAATGCGTCGTCTCTTCAAACTTTTAAATCCGTTCTGAAAACACACCTGTTCAGAGTTACTTTCACAGATAAATAATGAATATCTTTTAAATCTCTTATAGACATATTATTTGGGGTATCATTATACAGCTCCTGCCTGTAAGGGCTCTTTATTAAATATACATTATTATTATTATTATTGTTTTTTTATATTGTTATTATTATTATCATTATTATCCAGCTAGATATAGCTATACTCCGATGCGTTTTTATAGTATTACTATCCCGGACTCAGGCCTGTTTCATTCCAACACACACCCTATCTTCCAAAGGAACATACAACAACACATGCTGGTATAATAGGCGATAAACGTTACTTAACCCATAACCATTGACTTGAAAGAAAACTAGACTGTGCACGCCCGCCGATTTGATAGCAAACAGGTCCCAACTTCCGGTGGTAGCAAAAAGAAAAGCAGACTGCTAAAATCAGGTTTATAAACATGGTGAATTCTTGTTGTGTCGTTGGTTGCTGAAGCCCTGGAAATAATACACAAGGAATATCTTTTCACCGGTAAGGAACACATTTAAAATAGCTGTTAAAGCTTTTGTTGAGGGGAATTAAGCTTAACTATTATTATAATTGGCCTGTTCGACCACCCCGTCTTTGGCGTTTGATTCAAATTAGACTAGATCTACGGACTTGCATTAAACGATATTTACATATTTGCATATAATAGGAAAAGAGTAACACATATTTTATCCACGCACACAATTATAATGCACACATCACAATAAATGTCCCTATTCATAGGGTAAAAACACGAAGTGCAGCCGATTTAGGCTTGCTTTTTGCCCCTACCGGAAGTCAGCGATGTTTGGTCATGGCGGCCCAATCAAACACCACTGAGTACTCGGTTTAGCCTTCTTTCAGGTCAATGCCCATAGTCATCACGTTCTGTCAAATGGAAGACGCTTTGGTCAAATCTAGGAAGGGGCTTGAATTTTGATAATTGAGATTGGCGTACAATTGCGTTGATATTTTAGCCACGAAGCCGCCCCATGTTTTTCAACACAAGTCCCGGTCTAGCCCTAGGTCTGTGTTGAATATAAACCATATCTGAATTGTTGGCTATATTATCTGAATAAGAATATTATATCTGAATAAAAAGTGTTTCTGAATATTTATTACACGCACGCACCACACACACACACACACACAAATACACACACACACACACACACACACATATATATATATATATATATATATATATATATATATATATATATATATATATATATATATATATGAAACAGTCATTTGAGCTACCCATTATTGAGAACATACAAATTTTAAATGACGCATTTTCTAAACTGGATTTCTTCCCCGCAATAGTCAGTGTCAGTTGAACATTGTACCCTATATATCGGGGTAAGGGTTCGAACCCTACCAAGGTACCTCGCACACACACACACACACACACACACGCACGCACGCACGCACGCAAAGACAATCACGTATTGTTGTAGGGCGTACTTCGTAAATAGACTGTATGACTTACCATTAGAATCCATGTGATAGTCTTGTATTGCTCGTACCACGGCACTACAGTCATCTAGCGTGTAACAATGGGAGCCAGCACTATGATGTACAAATGACATGTTGACGGGTACTTCTAGAGGTGATGTCTCGACTGGAGGTCTGGCTCCCCATTCTTCTCTGGTTACTAACTGGACCGCATCACATTGTGCTATGGATATATATATATATATATATATATATATATATATATATATATATATATGGATTTGTGTATGAGTGCTCGCGCGCATCATACACACATACCCACACATTACGAAACTGGTTCCAGAACGAGGGTCACCGATTTTGACTAAATACCAGAAAGAAAGAGGAAAATCATGCATAGTAATGAAACATTTTATTAGTCGTACCTTGAACTTTTAGCACTAAAGCCGACAAACACAGAAATAGGCAGGTATCCATGTTGTTCATGAGTTAACGATACGGCCATAATATCCTAACCGAGTTCATAGCAATATATATATATATATATATATATATATATATATATATATATATATATAAGAGAGAAGAGAGAGAGAGAGAGAGAGAGAGAGAGAGAGAGAGATGGGGGGGGAGCAGTATGATGGGGACCTTGGTCATATGTTATTTTCTCAACGATCAACGACCAATAAGTAAAGTTAAACTCTAAGCCTTTATATTCTGGCGATTAAATAGGTTTTGTTGATTTCCAATATTTCCTATATTTTCTAATATCTCCTATAGGTACACCATCTCCTATAGGTACACCATCTCCTATAGGTACACCATCTCCTGTACGTACACCATCTCCTATAGGTACACCATCTCCTGTAGGTACACCATCTCCTGTAGGTACACCATCTCCTGTAGGTACACCATCTCCTGTAGGTACACCATCTCCTGTAGGTACACCATCTCCTTAAGGTACACCATCTCCTATAGGTACACTATCTCCTGTAGGTACGCCATCTCCTGTAGATACACAATTTCCTGTATGTACACCATCTCCTGTAGGTACACCATCTCCTGTAGATACACCATCTCCTGTAGATACACAATTTCCTGTATGTACACCATCTCCTGTAGGTACACCATCTCCTCTACTTACACCATCTTTACGTACACCATCTCCTGTACATACACCAGGGAGACTATGTTTGTTATGTATTCTTTCTCAGCGGAACAGAACTCTATTAGAGGATCTCCAGCAGTTAAACTTTAATACAAAATAATCTCTCTCGTGTCATGGAATACTGCATCACAATTTACGATGTTGCTACAATAACAATTAGTTATATTGATAGGTAATATATCTGAATGTTGTAACTTATAGCTCTGACTATGATATGTAATATTAAAAAGATGTGTTACAAAGACTGAAATAATAAAGTCATATAACAACGTTTTGTATCATTAGACACTATAATTAAGGTAATATATATATATATATATATATATATATATATATATATATCAGGTTCTGATTTGGTGAAGTTTTCTTTATGATAATAAGCTTCGGATTATCTTTTATTAAATAATCACCAAAGTATTAATTGTTTATACAAGTTTGTTTTATTTCCCTTTCTCTAAAATATGATATCTTATTTGCACTCTACGGGTATCTTGTATAATGTACAAGATTTGAATATCAAACAAAATTTGTGTATTCAGCAAATATTTTCCCAATAACTCAATTCTGTTCCACCACATATTATATTGTCGCGATTCGACCATGAATAAACCGTTTTATTTAAAATTGAAAGGCACTAAAACCTTTATTATGAAAGATAATTTTGCTATCACGAAACTAAATGAGCTTGTTCGTGTCTTGAGCCTGTGACATTGCAGTACCTTTAAAATACTATTTTCCTTGCTTATTTCCCCAAAAATGTTATAATAATAATAATATATAATATAATAATGCATGTTTATATAGCGCCAGAACCAGGTGACCCTGTTCTGAGGCGCTGTACAGCATTATTATCCCTGACTCAGACCTGTTTCCATCCAGCACACATCTCAACTCCCAAGGGAGCATACAACGCATGCTGCCATTATAGGCGCAAAGCGTTACTCAAACACATAGCCATCGCGTCCTGTCAGGTACAGATTGTTATGGATGAGTGAACTGGTGGCCACATGACAGTATTACAACTCACGAAAATTGGAACTCGCGATCCTTCGGCTACGAGCCCTACGCTCTAACTAACTGCGCTATCACGGCTCGGTTATTCACTTGATTAGTGGCTGTTATAAAATAAATTTTGCAATTTCAGAGAACGCATTTATTGTATGTTCCATTCTACGGTGAGGTGTGTGTGGCTGAATGACATCAGCCATGGATGGATTCACCATCGCATTATCCCAATAACGTCTTATTTTGTTTAATAAAATGTACACTTGGTTAGTGAATTTAAGGTAAATTGTGAGTGATAGTATCCTTATGACAGTGCTGGAATCTTTGTTGATCTCTAACACACGGTGTTGGTAAATTGAGTGTGATTGCAATAAAAGCTCAATTTCAAACACGCATTCGAATTAAGTAATTTCTTAGCTCTTCCTGATGTATTTGGATCATTTCTGGAAAGTTTAGACAATCTCAGTACCAAATAATCGTTCATCTCTTTCGAAGATTACCAAAAGTGACTACAGGTGGCGTTTTGCAACCCTTTATTCTGAACTTTAGTAGTTGGTTCAACCTCTGAATGCAAGGTGCGCCCTTTTTAGCAGATAATCGGGATCTCTCTAAAGCTGTAATGAGGCCACGTCTGTATGATACTATAGAGCGCGTCTCCGGGACAGTCCGTACATCGTCCATCTCGATGACCAAATAACTCGTACCCAGCAATCGTATGACCCTGAAAAATGTCAGTAAATAGTGTCAAGACCGGAAGTCGGTGCATATTCAAAATGGCGACGATGTTCAGTCTTGAACTTAAATGTAAACATATACGTACGAGATCTACACCACACTGTATCCAGGCTTGGGCGGCATCTAAGGCTACCTGTTCTGGTTCTATATCCATAAAGGTACCCATTATGCAGATGCCATGTGAGAAGTCATTGTAGACTGGAGAATGCGCTGGTAGAGTGGTCCAGCCACGTCCCTCATAGACACGACCATCCTCACCGACCAGAAAACTGTATCCAATATCATTCCAACCTAAATATCAATTAGGAGTAACGAATGAGGTTTTATTACGATTTCTTCTATCACAGTGAAAATTAGTATTGAGGCATGTTCGTATAGAGAGGTTAGATTTAGTCCGTTACCATTAGAATCCATGTGGTAGTCTTGTATTGCTCGTACAACGGTACTGCACTCATCAAGGGAGTAACAGTGAGAGCCTTCACTGTGGTGTATGAATGACATGTTGACGGGTACATGTAGAGGTGATGTCTGGACTGGAGGTCTGGCTCCCCATTCTTCTCTAGTTACCAACTGGACCGCATCACATTGTGCTACGGGAATATATATATATATATATATATATATATATATATATATATATATATAATCCATATAATATATGCTTACATTAGAATCCGGTAATTAGTGTCTTCCTTCGAAATCAAATTTCAATGGACTTCGATTAGAAAAAAACTTAACTCACAAATTTGAATAAAACAATACATTTCACGTGCATAACATGCACTCACATACGTCTGCCCCCAAACAAACGCGCATACACACACACACACACACGCATATACACATGTGCCTAATCAATCTAACATTGACTAAAATATAAATATAATTGAAGTTCTTTCAGTTTTTAATGAGAGACGTATTAAGTCATCAAAGGTAAATCCACAAACGAATGTTAATTAGCCAACTGTAAACATCAAGTTAATAACACTACCTTCAACTTCCAGTATAACACTAGAGAGAAACAAGAGAATGACACAAAAGATGATCATGTTTGATTACAGGTAACGTATAAAAGTACCATCTCGGTATCTGGTGATTAGCTTCTTGTACACCTGAGATTAATTGTCACCTGGAAATGTTCTCAGATACCTTTGACCTTATTATTATTTATTATAATATATGTTACATATTTTAGCCATCCACTAGAGGTTATACTTGCTACTGACCATGTAACATTAACTTCTCACTTTTTCTATTCATCTGATAATATTTTTTTTTCTTCTTTACCGAAAAGAGTAGTAGATAGATAGATAGATAGATAGATAGATAGACATATATATATATATATATATATATATATATATATATATATATATATATATATATATACACACACACACACACATATATATATATATATATATATATATATATATATATATATATATATATATATATATATAAATAAAAAAAAAATAATAATAGATAGATAGAAAAGAGAGAGAGAGAGAGAGAGAGCAAGGGGTTAATGTTTACATTTTGTTCAATTTAATGGACATCTAGATGTTATCATTGCAAACAGAAACAGCTGTTTCGGTGAAATTTATCACTGTTCCGTTTTAAGTCACGTTTATGACTTAATTACAATTAGTTCAAATGACACGGTGTCCTTGAAATATTATTTGTTTGGTGATCACGTTAAATGAAAAGTAATATTTATAAACAATTGTTTATTTTAAATAATGGTAGGGGTTTATTTTCTCTCCCCCCCCCTCTCTCTTCCTCTCTCTTTCTCTATCTATATATATAGTACAAAGTCTCGTTGCTGCCAGGCCTGAACGGCAGCCAGTGCCTAAAATGCGGCCAGATTCTATGGTCCCCAACATCCACCATGTAACCATATAATACAATGCTATTTATGTTGCCAATAGCGGCTATGCCTCTAGTGCGTATTACGACCAGCACGTGTAGTCCCAAATGTCAAATGAAGTCCTTAAAGGTCACAGGAAAAGGTCCCCCAAATTAGTCGAAATGTCAGTGTTATTTATTGAAATCAATTTCAGTCACAAGTGTATTTTAATTATTCCTAGACATTAAGCTACAGTGGTTTTAAAACTTGCTTTGTTTTCCTCTCACATGGAAAAATATGTCACAGTTTTAATTGAGAATCTTTGGAAAACATACGCCAAACACTCGCCGTGGCCTAGTTTAATCTGTATTACGAAATCGATATTGTTATTGTTAAACATGTAAAAATGATCTATTGTGCCGCTAATACTTGTGCAAATGAATATGCCAGACTCGCTTCCGTGATTGGCTGCGAGTGCAGTGGAAGCCAACTTGCTAGAACAAGCTCTGCAGGGAACACTTTGAACGTATGTTTGTTATTTCACCGTCTTTGGCACAATCAATTGAGTGTGACATGATTGGTTGTCAGGCTCAGAGAAGATGCCGTTCCAATCATATTTGTTAAACAGCGAGCTACCAGTTAGACCACGGAGACGCCCGGGGAAATATTGGAAGTAAACTATTGGGCATTCACCAGTTCACACATTTGTCCACACTTAAAGCTTCTTATGGCTGTGTATTGGTCTTCAACGGATATGATACTACAAAATAATGTCACGAAATAAGATAAAAACTGAACATTACATTGCCACGACCTTCATTTATGCCTTAATAGGCCGAAATAGGGTTCAAAAGGGTACACGTCCAGGGTTACGCGTCGGCGGCACAAATGGATGATCTGGATCCACGTCTCCACTTCCAGCAGCTAATTCTTCACAATTGATACTGTCTGTGACTTTTTTGCGGGTGGTTCAACGTTTTAGGGCTCGATATCCCTGAGAAGGTCAAAACGTTTGTCTGAATCCGACATTTCTTCTATCAACTGGTCAGGAGGCTTGTAAACAAAGCTGTGGCACTATGCGATGTTTGTCAAAGATGACGTCACACGAGAATCAATAGCGAGTGTAGCAAGCATTAGGAATAGCTGGTGAATGTTTCGGAAATTAAGGATTTCGGGAAACTTTTAATGGAAATATGATAGCCTATGTTTAGATTTGTTTTGTATCTGATAGGAAATAAATTAGTTATTTCCCGTGACCTTTAATAATGGCCAATCGGCCTACAACGCAGATCGAGAGTGGTCAATCTCCATTTTCCCTGGCCGCAGTAATTCAAACGTGAGGATAATTCGCTTCTAATGGGACTTAGGGCAAACACACACAATTGGATTGATGATCGTAGAAAATGAATTAGCTCCTTGGTTTGTTGAAATTTGGGGTAGAGACCGCCTAGCTATCGCCTATTTGGCACAACCAACCGATTTTGATTTAGATAAGTCGCTTGTGGTTATAAGTATCCTTCACCGCATTGCATATGCTTCCGGCAGATCTACCTATAAACGGTTCAAATAAACTGTTTGTGTTCATTGATCGTTGTTTAATTACATTTATAGACACAGAAACTTGGCTGCTCACTCTCTATATATAAATGATACCACAATTTGCGGGGTGGAATCTTTGGCTGTGCCCAGTAGGCGACAGCCAGAGACCCCTACCCAAAATTTCAACAAGGAATGGAATCACATCATTCTAGATATTTAATCACGGACTTTCCCTCACTGAGAGGCCAGGCTCTGTTCTCGAGTATGCAGAGGACGACGAGCTAGAGTGTCTGAATAAAACAGCTGGAGATGCTCTGAAGTTGATATTTCAACATAGACAAATGCGTTAAGAAAGGAATTACTAAAAATTATAACACAAGTTACATTAGAATCTCGCTTGTAGGATGCGATCTCTTCATCCGCTATAAGAACAAAGGAAATCACCATCAGCTCATTTTTCAAAGAATAAAGTTAAATAATTTGTATGAATTTTTCCACTTAAATCGATGTATTTATTATTATTATTATTATTATTATTATTATTATTATTTTCATTCAATGAAGCTAAATTTGAATTGTCTTATATTGGAGCCAGTCTTCAATTACGGCCAGAAGTCACTAGTCTAAATGGTGACATTAATACAGGCGTTGTACCGTATAATATATATATATATATATTTATATATATAGGCAACTAATATGATAATAATAAAATTATTAAATATAAAATAAATAGATGAAAACGTATGTTTAACATTTAACAAAAACATCGCATCACCATTTTAGAATTAGAGGATATACGACACGAATATGTTTTTTATATTACGGCCTCGTGTCAATTACGAATTTTTTTCTGGTTCCACATGTGACAAAGATGTTATACTAAATGTAGACTATGAACGACGCTTTAAGTAACAAATAAAGAGAATTGCTTTCCCGATATATTCATAGGCATATTAGAGAAATTACGTAAGCCGATTTTAAAGTAGTCGGTGGTCTGTTTTGGTTTTAAAGATTAGATGATGAAGTCTCCCACCATGTGAGTTATCTTCTAATATTATTGTTTATGTCATGGTTTCTGAAAGTATTTCATCCAAGAAAAGACTGTTAGACAACTCATCCAACTTGGAGCTTAACAGCTTCTAAACATTCAGTTGCGGTGAATATCTAAGATACCACTTTTTATATATACACCGTGTGATATCTGTGATATCCAAGTATGTTTGTTATTGGTGGAAATTACATTACACCACCACGGAATGTTGTTGCGGGCTAGCTTTCTCCAAGTTCCCCATCATTTGCGTCTGGGTGGGAGATTTATAACTGCAATTAATAGGCAGTCTTAGAGAGTCTATCGGGATAAGATATTTTCCATCCATCGCGAACAAATATTATCTTAGAGCTTTTGAACTGTTTATTGTGTGAAAAAAAGTATTTGATAAGTTTCGTATAATAATAATAATAAACAACTAAGTTACTCTCTTTATGATATGGAGGATTAATTTTGAAACTATATTTGATATATTAAACTGAATATAAATGAACAAAATTACTAATTTATTGTGTGCTTAAATGTCAGCTGTCAGAATATATTTCGAATGTGAGTGCCCAAGTTTCTTTTTATGCATTATAATTATACATAATTAACAAATTATTCACAACTATTAAATATGTATTTAGTTAATCTGACAAATCAAGTAGAATTGCTAAAGATCAGTTTGCTTTTTCAAACAGTTCATCTAATTAATTGTGACGTCACCAGAAGAGCCCCCCCCTCTCTCTCTCTCTCTCTCTCTTTATATATATATATATATATATATATATATAATTTTGCAAGCATAAATATAAGGAAATGCATATATTGTCGTCGACCTTATTCAATTTATTTTGGCAATTTTCTTATTGTAGACTCTTAAAAAAAATGCAACAATAAAAATTCCTTAGGACAAATAATATGACCGTTTAAGATCAATTCCTGTCAGCCATATTGGATTATAGAACTGACGGATTGGCACATCCAGTTGTTGGTAATTCTTGGTTACGATCATCCTTTCTGGATGTGTTCTTGCTTATGATGTATTCACAAGATAGCAGAGTCGATGATAATGTAACAACACTGCCCCCGTAATAGAAACAAGTAGAATACGTCCCCGATACGTCTTTTAGAAAACCTAAAACACGAAATCAAAACAAGAAATGTCATTTACTTGAAGTCAGCTCGACTTTTGGAGTATCATTCCGCTGTCTGTTTGACTTTTTGCGACCAAAATCATTAATGGTGTTTTGTGCCGATGAGCACACGCTCATTGACTGACTGAATGAGTAAGTTAGTGACTGACTGACTGACTGACTCATTCACACCCGCTCACTCACTCACTCTCTCACTCACTCACTCACTCACTCGCTCGCTTCCTAACTCAACTCAACAACATATTCATTCACTCAATCTATTAATCATTCAATCTTTTTTAATACTAAAATTAGTCGTGAATATATTCATATCACAAATAATTTATGTACTCACAGACTCACCCATTCACTGCTATCTTACCTTGCAGTGTGAGCCCGACGAGGTTGCCCAATCCCTGGAACATGGTCATATAACCCAAAGCAGTAGGCACCTGCGTCGACGAGACATACTGGGATAGCGCCGTAGCTCTCTGACCCATAACTCCAGCTAAAGCGATGCCGTACCAACAACCAACGGCCGACATGGCAACGAAACTGCGAGTATTGGCCACGACCAGCTGAGAAACGCCCAACAACACCCCGAGGATGCTGTGGAACATCCTGCGGTGTCGTCGAACCAGTGGCACATCGAACAAGAAGCCAATCGCCAGCGTACCAACGGCATTAGCCGCCCCAATGATCGATATCAACGTGGCTGATTTTATGCTGGGAATCCCATTCTCTTTGGCCAGACCTGGAAGGAAAGTGAACGTCGCCGTGTTCGCCGACGGAATGGTGAACAGCAGGAATCCGTACAGCACGAACGAGAGGTTCTTAAAAATCGACAGATTTGGCTTTATTTTCTTCGCCAATCTCAGCTTGGCCGTCTCAGCCGATTTCCGACTTCCGCTGGTAGGTGTTTTATAGTTACTGATTGCGTCATCTGCCGCCCGATCGTTGCACAGCGATTTATTTTCATTGTTCGCCTCGAATCTCTTCCGGAGCTGTATATTCTTATTTGTTATATCATAAGTCTGTTGTACACCAGACTCTTGTTCGATGCCTTCCCGAAAACAGCCAGACATTTCCATCCCGACATCCTGGCTGATTTTCATGGTCTTGGATTCATTTTGAATTGTATGAAGGTTGACCTTAGATTCCAAGGATGTTAACTCACCATCCGACATCGTATTGATCCGAACTTTCTCAGCGCTAATAAGTTCCTTCTCCGAGAACCTTCTATTTATTTTATTGGACTCATTTTCAGGTATTATTTGACTTCCGGTCTCTGTGTCTCGTTGTGGCATTCCACCATTCGACAGACCGTCTTCTCTTTCGCCGCAACCGTCTGAACTGGCGAATGTTACTATCTCATTCTTGTCCTCCATCTCACATTTTGTTACGGAGATGCCACCGTTGTTGTCCATCGGCTCATCACTGGTGCTGTTTTGGGTACTGTCATCTTCTTGATAATTCGGATTATCGTAGTTCACGACCGTTTTCCCAGTAGCTCCCTCACCATTGTTACGGACATTGGCCTGTTCATCCTTCGGAGTTGGAACAGCCACTGCGGTGTCACAGATGGCATTCAGCGGTAGAGGCCTGTAGAAGGAGGCCACGAAGCAGTGATTCAATCCTATGGCAGCCATGATCATCAGACAGCCAATAAAGCCGTACTCCCTGAACAAGACTGATATTACCATCGGCATGATGAACGTACCCGTTGCTGCTCCAAGAGCCGCCAATCCCATGGCCTTACCTCGCTTCTTGTCGAAGTAATCTTGTACTATAATCACGATCGGTAAGTAGATCAATCCTGATCCCAAGCCTAGCCCGGGAAACCAAGATCCGCGTGGATCGAGAGTTGGGGAGGTAAATATATATATGTAGACGGAAAAGATAAAAGAAATTATTATGATTTGCTAACATCTTTATGCTGTCTGTCATTATTGAAATGTATTCGTGTCCTCTCACGATATTTACGTTGAGGATGCATACAAAGTTGTGTTGTTAATGCAATATGTTTTATGTTCATTCAGATGTCATGAGACGCATCATAACTATATATTGAGGATATAATTATATTCCAGAAATATTGAAAATAGGCTGCCTTGTTTTATAAAATGAATGTACGCGCATAAAGTTATTACTAGTGTTAGATGCATTACCTGCCTAGTCATAACGTGCGATATACGCATTGTATGTGTGTGTGTGTGTGTGATATATATATATATATATATATATATATATATATATATATATATATATATATATATATATATATATATATATATATATATAGAGAGAGAGAGAGAGAGAGAGAGAGAGAGAGAGAGAGAGAGATAGATAGACAGAGAAGAGAGAGAGAGAGAGAGAGAGAGAGAGAGAGAGAGAGAGAGAGAGAGAGAGAGAGACTAATAAATATTATAATTCATACCAACCTCCGACTACGCTGTAGGTGAAGTACATAACATAGATACTTGGCGAGAACGCTGTCATTAAGAAGGCGATAGAGAAGGTAAAACCTCCACAAATAGCCAGCTTACGACATGTAAATCGTTTGACAAGAAAGCCAAGGAAAGGACCTTCAGGCAAATAATAATAAAAATAATAATATTAATAAAAATAATAATAATAGTTATTATATACTACCTGTATCGTCTACGAAATGAACGAGAAGATAAATAAATAAAGAAGAAATACCTATTCCCAGTTGTTGTATTACATTAAAACTGGCGTGTATCCAGGTTATGGCGACGGGATTGGCATGATACCTGTCTAATATCTGTAGATATATCAAACCAAATGATCTGATATAACCTTCGAGGAGCAGATGGTTTACGAAGCTACAGCATACGATCACCCATCCCCAGCCACCGTCAGGTACACCAGTCTCCGGAATATTGGTTGTTATTTGGTATCTAATGTAAACAACGTCACCATCTATAGTATAATATGATTTAGAAGGTGTGTGTGTGTTTGTTTGTGTGTGTGTTTGTTTGTTTGTGTGTTTGTGCGTTGTGTGTTTGTGTGTGTGTTTGTGTGTGTGTGTGTGTGTGTTTGTGTGTGTGTGTGTTAGCAGCTAGTATTGTTGTTATTACTATTACTACTACTATTCCATATATTAGTAACGAATATAAATAGTAGTTGTTATGGTAGTATTGGTGGAGTTGGTTGTGTTGGTTGTATTGGTACTACTACTACTACTACTACTACTACTACTACTACTAATAGGTGCTGGATATTGCCAGAGCAGATGAAGCAACTAAAAGTCGAGTTGCTGACATGGACAGTAAACAGGTTCATGCTGCTCATTTTTCATTCAAGTGGTCAACGTAACCAGCATTCACAGAAAGGTAAAACCAGACATCAGGGCAAATCACCTTCATCACACAGACAATGTGATAAATGTGATACATTCATGCTTCATCACCACAGAAAGCTTTCCCAGCATTTGGTACCACATGTGATGGATGTGGCAAGAATAATCATTGGCGCCCAGTCTGTTGTTCTAGACAACAAACACCAGGATCATTGTCCATGGATTCGCATCGCTCACATTATCCAAGGAAAAGGGGATGTGAGTACGGTAAACCAAAGCATTCTCTGTACCCACACTAAAAGCGGATGCAAATGATCCAGAAACGCTATATTTTAATACACTGAAAATTGACAACATTAGTCCAACTGATCGCGTCCAGCAACCAGAACAGGTAGAAGCACTTGGTAGAATCACCGTGGAATCCAAGCACTGTCGAAAAAAGCTGACCTTTAAAATTGACACTGATCCTGGTGGTGACGTCATGCCACTAAACAAGTTCACGGTCATGCACCCAAATGTTCCATGTGACAAGTTTCGTATTCCGATAGGATTGCGTCAATCCAACATACGTATTACCGCATATGGAGGTCATGTGGTAACACACTATGGATTATGCATATTGAAACTGAATTATCATAACATATCATGCTCAGCTAAGTTATGAATTGTGAAAGCTACTGGTCCAATCATCCTGGGACTGCCAACAAGCCTAAAGATGAAAATTGTAACGTTAAACTATGGGCCAAATGTAGCATCAGGGAGCACTGAGAATAATACACCAACTGATATTCTGCAGCTACCAAGATCTGTTAAAACAAATTCAAGATATCTAAACTACACTACCTTCTCATGGTAACAAGGTGATAAAGGAGCAGATTCTCAGAGTATGCAGATTGTTTTGGTGGAATAGGTTGTTTCCAGGGAGGGTACCATATAAAGCTGGATCCCACCATTCCACCTGTTGTACACCCACCTAGACGGATTCCTGCTGTATTACGTGACTCACTTCAAGTAGAGTTTAAAAAACTAGTACAGCAAGAAATCACCACAAAGGTTGATAAGCCAACAGATTGGGTTAATTCATTTGTCTGCATGACAAAACCTCGAGTTGGTCTACGTCTCTGTTTGGACCAAAAGGATGTGAACAAGGCAATCAAAGACCTCATCATGTTACGTCGACGCTGGATGATATACTCCCTAAACTAAATGGAGCAAGATATTTCTCAATCCTAGATGCACGGAGGGGATTTTGGAATATAAAGTTTGATGATGAGAGTTCCTTCCACACTACCTTGAACACACACCATTTGGAAGATTCTGTTTCAAACGTCTACTGTTAGGACTGATATGTGCACAGGATGTATTCCAGAAAAAGGTTGACGAAACCTGATGATATAATTATAGTTGGCTATAAAGAAGATGGTTCAGACCATGATGCCAATTTGAGAGAGAGAGAGAGAGAGAGAGAGAGAGAGGGAGAGAGAGAGAGAGCTCGTACCACATGACTTAAGCTGAATGAAGAGAAGATGATTGTCAAGCATGACCGGATCCCATTCTTCGGTAACATTATTGAATCCCAAGGCCTAGAAGCAGATCCAGCAACAGTGGAAACAATTCAGAATATGGATGTACCTACTGATTTGAAGGAGCTACAGACGTTTCTGGGACTAGCTAATTATCTTGGCCGATACACACCATGTCTTTCATCAATATCAGCTCCTCTGCGAGATCTATGCAAGAAAGAGTCGGAGTTCCGATGGAGTCCTGAACATACAGAAGCATTTAATGCACTTAAGGAGGCCATATCTTCACCACCAGTACTAAAGTATTTTGATGGGAAGGAACCTGTTACTATACACGTTGATGCATCGCAACGTGGTCTTGGAGCAGCCTTGCTCTAGAGCGACGGCATATGGTCGATCAGCTACCATCGAGGCTGATCATAAGAAAAATCACCATTCCACCCCATTACCTAGAATCTAACGGGTTCAGTGAAAGGAATGTTCAGACCATCAAAGGACTTGAAACTGGTCCCGTTCCGCATTTATCTATGCTATGCTATCGAGCTACACCGATAGATCACCAAACACCATCACCGAGTGAACTACTTAACTTTATAGATCTATCCTACCAGTGGTATCACGTTCATTGAATCACTGTTACACGGATGGTGATATTAATAAAACATTACAGGAGCGACAAAACAAGCAGATCACGGTGCTAAACCCCTAGCACCTACGGATCCCGGCGAATCCATCAGAACATACAATCCAAGAAATAGATTATGGGAGGCATTAACAAACCCGACACAACACGATCTTACAGCATTGAAACAGAACCTGGTGCAACTTACCGCAGAAACCGCAGACATCTTCGTAAAACAGGAGAACTTTGGAGAATTAATGTCTGTATCTGATAATGTCCGCACAGCATCCGTGCCAATTACCAAAGCGTGTATAGGAAGCAACCGTATCAACACAACCGGCAGATCAACTAGTCACCCAAAATACACCCATCAGGATACCAGATACACCCATCAAGTTAACCGAAAACAACCTACCTGCTCCGCAGTAAAATGTTAATCTAGTCATAGTCCGTATTCCATTCAAATTATGTAATGTATTTCTTTAATTCAAAAGAAAGGGGATGTAACATATTGTATCCGATACACCCACATACAATATGTGACTAGATAATGATCGTAATTCTATATTCATTCGCTATGTGTCGCAATTGTAGTTCACCTTGGAGAATAGGGTGTTACTAGAGTTACAATCAACGATGTTTCTCATCTACTTTCAGTTTTGGTATACCTGAGCATGAGTGACAGTGTGATGCGCGTGCAACATAACAAAACATCATCCATAATTGATAGAGATCGTTCTTATGGATATGGATAGATACAGGTGAAGTGGCTCAAGCTGACCGCAAACATTGAAACAACGAATAGGAATACCCAAGCTACGATTATGCACCTGACCTAGTTAGCTGATGACCTATTAATACTTCTATTGTCAGACTTATATTTAGTTTTTCACAAACAAGCAAAAAGTCGTTTAATTCCTATTCGTACCAACTTACCCTTTTGACCGTGAGATCGCCATTTTGAAGAATCCCCGCAACAGACACCGCTAAAGAATGGTGGAGCGGAGAGGCGGCGCCACTAGCTAGTTCGCTATTTACATTACAGCCTGTAAACAAAAAAACACCGCAGCGTCCTGACTGGAAAGTAGAGCAAAATAGCTGAATTGGATATGACAGTAAACCAGAATACCTGAGATTCTGGGTTCGAATCACGCTGAATTTTCCAAGTCCTCAGTGATCCTTTCATTCATGGAGAACGATATTTGTGTAAATAGCGCACTCGACGGATTCCCAGCAACGACTGGTTTATGGCGACATCAGTTCGTCACTGTCCATGTACCAATGTAAACCTTCGTTTACCTGAGGATATTAAACTTTCATTGGTTAGACTTGCCAAATATCACCAAAAATTGTCGAAGAAGGTAATTTTCTAAGTAACTTTTGTGCAGCAGTTTTATGCAACCTCAAATCTTTTTTTCGTAAGTGATAGTGAGAACTGTGAGATTGCATGAAATTTTATAAGTCGACACATCTATAAATCTGCAATCTTCTTGTTATACATAATGTTCAGTTGTCATCCAGGCTTACTGATACTCGGATGTGGTCAGAATGGACATACTAAATGAATTAGTCATCGTAAACTAGCTGTCTTTTCTAAAATGTTTGTTTCTAAGCTACCTCCGTGGATCAATAAAACAGGCTTCTTATTCCATAATCTCCACCAAAGCTTCCAAATACAAATATTACAATTGTTTCTCGATGTTATGATAATTATTTATCTGTGTGTGTGTGTGTGTGTGTGAACAGGATTTGAATGGGTACAGACACATACACCAATGAACCATGAACATAACCTGTGGATGATTCACCATGGGACTGAATCTTAAAAGCCATTTTTATCCTATATATCGCCATTTTATATACCTTTATAAGCACATGACAATATTTAACAGCAATCAATCGGTTGTTTCTTTGATGTCTGTGTTTTTTTATACAAGATCAATGATTAGTTTGAAGTATACGTAACATATTACAAGTCTTCTCTGTTGTAAATAGACAGCCAAGTAAACATCAGAGAGAATATATGACTATCTAAATAAACAAATTTATATGATGATCTATAAGTACTTGTTGACGACGCAGTAAGTATATTGCTATTCTGGGTTTTATTGACCAAATAAATAAATCGACTTAGTATAAACGGTAAAGAGTAAACCATATTTAGAAGCTACATTTATATAGCTAAAATTGGGGCATCGGCCTTTTGAAGGTCTTGCTCTAGATAATATGAAGGTCAATCTTTCTCTCTCTCTGTGTGTGTGTGTGTGTGTGTGTAAAGATGCAAGCACAGTCTTTTCTGGTATCCGATGCCCTACTTGTTGAATTTCCTATGTCAACATCAGAGGCCTTTTCGGCAAGCGAATCCTTTTCTTCGCCGCTTTATTGTTGTTTATAGATAAAAAGATGCAATAATTGTAGCTAACTTGGGTTCTATAGAGTAACATCTTGCTCACATTTCAGATATAATTAGGCAGTATAAAGCAGCTCGACCTGATCTGACAGCTACCCGAAATAAATATGAAATGTTGCTGCTTTGTGACACTTTTACGATTCGTTTTTACATCGAGTATAATATATCAGTGTAATCAACTTGTTGTTGGTGATATAATAAGAGCTTGTAAACATTCCTACAGGGTCATGATAGCTAACAGATGTGATATTAATCGGAATGATCTGATAATATTGTAATGATTGAATTCACTCGGCAACTGTTATTCAGGTGTAATTCAGCTAGGAACATAGGTGTGCAAATACACAATGCCTATTTCGCCACTAATTGATAATTTCATATGGAATGTGTAACTAACTGATAAAATGTGAAAAAATATATATATATATATATATATAAAAATAAGGGCGGAATCAAGTTTGTGATATACGCCAATTGTGCATGGTTAATTCCCAATTCTCACCATAGTTCTGCAATATTGTTTGTAGTTTTGTATTACCCATGTTTAATTCTACAGAATTTGGCATTCCATCTACTACTACAAGAATCATAGGTGCATTGTATTACCACCTTGGGTGTGTATATATTGTAAAGAAAACCAATGATCGCAACATCACTAAATGCGTTTCGCGTCTCGCAAAATTCGATTTTGCAACACTCCTTTATCCAACTGCGTCAAGATCCCTGAAGTGTACATCGTAGTTAATTAACTTACAGTCTTGTCCAATCAGAATATACTAGTTTAGGCCTGAAAACCAATCATTATAAAAACTGGAATTAAATTATAGTAATATTTATTAAATAGATTTATGTTTCCTGTTTGTGTTAGTATGGTTAAGTACCGTTCTAGACCACATGAACAGGTTACGACTGTACCTGATCATTGAGGGATTCACAGTAGTTTGGGCACCCTCTCCGCCCAGTACTTCATCTCCCTTTACATAAAATATGTTTTTATCAGTATGCATGTATACAGATTTAAATGAAAAGCAAAGAATATATACATGTATAAGGATCATCAAACCCTACAAAGTGTTCTTCTAGTAAACCAGCGACAATTTGATAGAAAATAATTACATATCTTAGCGTCCAAAAAGACATCCCTAGGTTTCGAACGATACGATTTACACCGCCTTGCACGGTGACAGCAGAATAATATGCAAAGCCTGTTACCAGACATCGAGCGATAAATGATAAAATGTGAAAGGGGAATAGGCGATGAAATTTGCTTAAATGTTGAAATGGCTTACCATCTAACACACTAAACTAAGGATTCGAATGACTTATAGTTGGCCAGAAATCATAGCGAGAGTGACGCAGCGCATAGTTAAAGAGCAAGATATTAGTAAAACTATCAGGCCACCCAAAACATGAAGTTTATCTTATTTGTAAAATTGCTTATTATAGAGAATCATCTAGATGAGAAGAAAAATACATTAACTCAATCGTCCATAATTTTAAACAAGATTTGCAAGAATCTCAGAAATGACCGATTTGAAGAATGTAAATAGTTTCCTGACATCGTCTAAATTAAGAATAATTATATTGCCTATCCATTTTAATTAATCCCACAGAAAGATTATTTAAAAACATTATTTCAACAGGTGGCTAAGCTGAAGGATAGACCGATATGCTGAGGGTTAAACCTATGTACTGAGTGAAATTGATGTGCTGAAGTGATAAACTGAAGTGCTGAGGGATAGACTGAGGTGCTGAGGGATAAACCTATATGCTGAAGGATAAAGCTATATGCTGAGGGATAAACCTATACGTTGAGGGATAAACCTATACGTTGAGGGATAAACTTATATGCTGAGTAATAAACCTATACGTTGAGGGATAAACTTATATGCTGAGTAATAAACCTATACGTTGAGGGATAAACCTATACGTTGAGGGATAAACCTATATGCTGAGGGATAAACCTATATGCTGAGGGATAAACATATATGCTGAGGGATAAACATATATTCTGAGGGTGAACTAATTTGCTGCGGGATAAACAGATTTGCTAAGGATGAATGAATGTTATTTAACGACGCACCGGCATAATTTAGGCCATTTAGTGTCCTAGAACGTTTGAAAATAAAACAGTATCGGATGTGCTGAGAGATAAACCTACATTCTGTGCACAACATTTTGGTGAATTGGGCCGACAATGACTCGAAATGTGATGTCTGAAATCACTAAAACTAACGGTTAATAATTAATAAAAAAATTAATATTCCCAACGGGAACTAACGTTAATTGAGGGGATGTGGGTGGGGGGTGTTCATGGACCACAAATCACGTTGAGAAAAAAAGCTTTTCACATGTCACAGGGAAAATATATTAATCCGTTTCACAGTTCACAGCTATAATCTAAGTGAAAAATACCCAATATTAATAAATTAACAGAGAGTGAAAATAAGATATTCAACACTGAGAACCTCAAACCTGTACTGGTCATTATAAAATAATATCCGACCTACCCTTCCCTTTGGGTAGTGTCAATTATAGTAATATTACCATATTATACACATCTGGATTTTTGTTAAATCTCGTCTTGTTAACTGTAGCCTAGTCTACGTATTGTGAATCTATGATACTGTATAACGATTAACCAGAAAAATTTATGATAATAGCATAAACTTGTGCGATTTCAGATCACCAGTCTCACTAAAAAACGCCCGGTCATCACACTAGCTAAATCAATATGAAGGCGCCATCTATCGAATGAAAGTTGATTTCTATGTCGTGTAAAATGAAACAATGCTTTGCGTTGTAGTTCATTGAGAACCGAGAAAAGCGTAAATCTGATATAATTTCACCAGGAAAATAGGGCATCAATCATACATCACTAAGAAAATATAGATGATCTATATGAAATAACGCATCACGAATGCATACCGGTCAACCTCTGATCGAGAAATGAAATAGTGGTTCAGGATAAGTAAAACCATGCAGTGATACACGTGTCAACAAAACCGTAAGTTCACCGAAAACAGGATCACAATCATCGGTATCAGTTATTATTTATGTAAAAGTCCACGTTAAGGCTCTGACGATACGGTGTATAGAGTTTCCGGGCAACTTAAAACGCTTTCTCACAGTCAACATTGCTAAGTGAGCTCTGGTGCCTAGCTGTTAAGCAACCGGCACTTCGTCCCAAGGGTCACAAGTTCGATCCCAGCAAAAGGTAGAAACTTTTCCAGAGATTAATTTCTCCGCTCACAACATCGTGGGTGGCTGAACACGTTAAATGGCGACACCGTCTCCACTGAATTATTAAAAAAAAAAGGGGGACGTTAAAGAACCCCTGAGAACGTAAAACACTCTGGCAGTGACCACCCTCAGGGTATTTCGGCTCCATCTTTCCGTACTGCTCCGCTGTGAGTGGTGTGTGTGTGGGGGTGTGTGGGGGGTTCTCAACCACTCCAACATAGAGGCTGTGCTGGATAAGCGACAGCCTGGGAATTATCCCCGAAAAACAAAACAAACAAACAACAATAGCATTGCTGTGTGGCAAACTGAGAACAGTGACCATTACTTGTACAGGTGTTGGAAATCGTATCTGTCCCGTTGCCGACTTTAACTTCATCATCATTTTACCCCAGTAACGGTCAACAGAATTGTGTAGACCATCTTCTGTCATGCCGATCTCAGTGTCCTCCATCCGCTGGTAGTCCCCAAATTCTTCTTTGAGGACCTCAAGAGGAGTAAATCGTTCATACGTTAGTATAATTCATCTCATTTGGTTGTGTTGTTCCACCACAGCCAAGTCATTTATCAGGACGCATTTACCACAATTACAAAAACATTTAAAACAAAAACAAATAGCCATCAAAAAATTTAAAAAGCGTATGGTTTTTCAACTATACACCCATAGTCGTAATTTTATTAACAAAACCGTAATCACTAACTACGGCTAAACCGTAGTACTGTGAATGTATGTATTTTAATGGTTCGCGCGGATAATAAATTTTGAATCATATTTCACAAAGAAAATTTATTGCCGATTACGAAAATACACCTGCGTATTCCCTCTTAATTAAATTAGAATAAAAAGGTAACAATAGCCATCCATTATGCACCCTCTTTTAACTTATATATATATATATATATATATATATATGTGTGTGTGTGTGTGTGTGTGTGTGTGTGTGTGTGTGTGTGTGAAGCATAACCCGTCCATTTAAAATATACTGTCCTATGGAACATTAAGTTAGCTTACCGGTACTTATTTTACTGGATCAACCCACGTCATTATTGTTTCTAGTTTGGGTGTTACATATTTATTTACATGCGTATTTTATTCTGTAATAAGTTTAACGTGATCGAATCAGTTATTAGTTTGTTCTTTTACTACTTTATAATTCTACTAAAGACGTGTATTATATCACGTTCAATTCGTTTATTTCAACATTGATAATACATCCTTTTAATGAAAGCGAACGCATATATAGAATGTTGAAAAGGAGGATGCTTGAAGCATTGCTTATATAATTCTGGGGTGTAGGTCAAAATCCCAAAGCCCCCAGATTAAAAGCCCTCACCTTTTATTTAGAAATAGGTAAAAAGCCCTCACTTTCACTTTAATACCCTAAGCCCTAACCCTAAATTTTTACTTTTATATGCCACTATTAAAACTTTCACTCAAGTATTAACACTAAAATAACATATTATCCAAGTATATATGAGGGCTTTTGACCTAGGTGGCTTTTGACCTACTTAAATGTGAGGGCTTTTGACCTAGAGGGCTTTTGACCAGAACCCATAATTCTGATATACACCATCCCCACACATGATCTAAGGTTGAACTATTTATTATACTGTACAGGTCTTATTGATATACCTGTTTAGGATGTCTCGTACGTGATTGTATAATGTACGGGTGTGTGCTGTAAGCTGGATATGCACAATTTTCAACCAAGATGAAGATATGTTTATAAAGAAATTAAGAAAAAAACGGCACTGATCAATTAGGTTAACTTTCGTTAATCTCCGTGTGTATTGTGCATTATTGGATTTATTTATTTGATACACCAGTCACTTATGTATTAAACAGAGAAACAATTATTTTCAGCAAATATTATACTGCCTGCTATCCTGCACTTAACTTGTAATGAATGACACCAATTAAGCAATAAACAAGTAAAACTTAATTGAAACACAGGTTATAATTGGTGCAATAAACACATTTTACTGCTATGCATGCATGTTAAAAAGGAATAATTGGAAATGTCAGAAAGCATTTGAAATTTACTGAGCGTTGGTTGGTCAAGTGTGTTTTTTTGTAAAAGGTTTATAATTTCTTGGAACTGATATAGTTGATGAACTTTAACAATCTTTAAATATAGAAAATTTAAACAATGTCCATGTTTTGTTATGTATTTTATAATCACTTAACACTAAGAATATACTTCTCATCAGCTGTCCTATAAATTGTTTTACTATTCAAGATCATGTATGGTATTATATATATATATATATATATATATATATATATATATATATATATATATATATATGCCAGTATAATCCTCTCAATTATGTATTATAAATGTAATCATTTAACCTAAATTTGATCCACTTCTTTGATCATGCTTCATAATCTATAATAAGCCAGCATGTATTACACATGCATGCAGACACGCTTACACACACACAAACACACACATAATTACAAAATAGATTCTCACTTTGATTAAGACCTGTTCTAAGTAATAACGGATCATCTCTAAATCGATAGTTCACCCATATTTACAAATTAAGTATTATAACATGTACAGCAATGTGTATTTAACGTAAATATATTACGTGTAATGAATTCCCATTTTAATTAATATATTATCTTCGTTGTTTTAATTAAGCTTTCAGAGGGAATATCTGGCTAAAGTCCCGATAAAGAGATAAAACACTCTGGCAGTGCATGACCCATTTCCGAGTATTTCACTTCAATTTTTTTCCACACATTGGTTCTCTATGAGTGGGAGCAGCTGTTTTCAGCCAGTCAGTATATTTGTATTTAATCAATATTAACAGAAGTAGCAGACAGGGGTAATTTACTAATTATGATATATTTCATAATTATTCGTTTTCACCCTTGTAGATATAATTATCTTATTTAAAGATAATTTGTAAAAATGCAACATTTAATTTTTTTTTGGTCCTTTCAGCCTTCACCTTGTCAGATGCTTGTGTCATTCTCTGTTAAAAATAAAATTTAATAAAAACAGCACTAATTATTTCTTCAGGATCAGTAGAAGTTCAGTCAAACAATATTTCAAGGTATGGAGAATAACTAGGATTCATCACAGTAATTATCTGTAGCACGGGAACTATCATGAATTGTCACTACCTGTTATCGACTGGAATTGTTATTTTTTACTTTCAATGTAATATTTATGTTGACCACATAACATATACTTAAGCACATATGTATAGCTATATATACAAGATGATGGAAATATCTGCTTTAGCTCTTGAAACAGGCAATTCATGCAAATCATTTGTACATCTCTCTCTCTCTCTCTCTCTCTCTCTCTCTCTTCTCTGTGTGTGTCTCTGTGTGTGTGTGTGTGTGTGTGTGTCTGTGTGTGTGTGCAGAAACAGCAAACATTGAGAACAAAACATAAGCATTTTGGTAGCATTATTTTATCTGGAATTTTATTTTTTATTTTTATAATTTGCAGGTTACTAGGGATTCATATATTGAGTCATCTATGTTAAAGTAACATTCATTTTGTCAATAACTAACAACACACAGTATTAAACTGGCACAATTCCACATACACATAACTGTAGTTAATTATTTTTGGAAAGATTAATTAAACATCTAAAATATAACTGTGCAGTCAGTAATGTGTTTTGAACGTCATTGGAACTGCCCAAATAATTCACACCTAATTAAATTAAAGGTGAACATAATTTGTTTGTGAAAATAATTTCTTTGTGTAAAAGACAAATAATCTGTATGTACATCTATATATCAGTATTATTGTCATCAGGGTGAACTACCTAAGGCTAACTAATAGAATTATCATTTTCCAGGGACATAAATAGGTCAGGTTACCATCATTATAATCATCAAAGACTTCAATAATTATGTTGCCCTGGCTAGGTGCCTGGTGCCTGTGAGGTGACTTCACCTTCTGGAAGAGAAATGCATTAGCATAAATATTTAGGCAATATAATTGATTTGATGAAATGTATTATCTCACCGATTCCTGCAATGAGAGATCTCTCGCTTTAAAAGTTTATCAAATTGTCTTCCCAAGTCGTTTCAGCTAGGTGCCTATTCGAAGCTCAGAGCAGGCCTTAGAAGAAATTAATGTGTTTCGATATAAACGCAGTACGTAGGCAGCTAGAAGTTTCATTTACCTTCCTTGACATTGAAGATAGTAATTTGGGTGAACGTTTTAGGTTTATTGATAGATTTACCTTCACTGGACACACAAGCCTCGCATTGGCAATTATCAAAGTGCATCACCATAACTGAAATGGAATAGCTTGAGCCTTCTTCTCCGCACAGTAGATCCTGGCGCCTATAGCTTCCTGATCCAGTGCAACATTTGCAGTCCTTTTCATGTTGGATTATCTTGCCAGTATCCAGAAGCTGTAGCGGACTTCTGTCGTAGCTAGGACAAGCTCCAGAACACTCAGATATAGTTGATCCAGTTGGGAAGGTGCATATTTCACCATCGCCCAAATCAACCTCTTCACCTTCCATTGGTCTAGTTATCTTCTTACAAGGCGTGTATCCTGTTAGAAAAATGAACGAGAACGTGCATGTTATTGTTAATACTTTGATCAATCACCAAACCAACAACACCAACAACAACAACAACAACATCATAATGACCAATCATACAGTCAATGATCCTGTTTATTTTCTTCATCAGTTTGGAAATATGAGAATGAAATTAAGACGTGATGCTTTATGTTAACATAATAAAAAAAAATCAAAGCATTATGAAAAGGTGCAATAATTATTATGGATCATAAATCTCTTTCATGGTATATGTCCTCAAGGCTGATTTAAGTACATCAGCTTTTCTATATAGGAATTCAACAGATTCAGATGAGAACCATAGCACCACAAGGATGTGGTACCTTTATCCATCTTTATCATGTTAATGGCTGGTATTGTTTGTTGAAGTGTCAATCATAGTTTGAAGAAAAGGCTGTTTAATTTAGGGAAACCCCTTATTGTTGTAAACTTTAATCATCATTGTCATCGTTGAGTTATTTCAATGAATTAAAGTCAACCCCCCGCGCCCTTTATGCTCTCTCTGATAAGGATATATTTTATTTACCTTCAGTTGTAGTTTCTGTCAGAGTATTTGATGTAGTCATCTGATTGGTGGTAGAGATAGATCCAGACACAGTGGTGTTAATTGGAGCTGTTGTTGGTTCTGAAAGAATACATATACATTTAATAAAGCAAATAAGGTAGGTATAATTAATATAATATATATATATATATATATATATATATATATATATATTTATTTATTTATTTATTTATTTATTTATAAAAATAAAAAGGGAGTATAAATATTTTGTATTTAGAGACATTTTAAATGACAATTATAGAAACAAAATAAAGTGAGTAATATACAAATATAATGAAAGAAAAATTAAACATTATATGTAACAGCATATATACATTAAGTAAATCACAGTTAGAAGCTAATTAGAATCCACTAATAGTCCACAGGACTAGTAACTCGGAAAATATATATATTAGTCCTGAGAGTAATTCACTAGTCCTAACTACACCAAATAAAGTTTCACATAAATGCACTTGATGAGTTTATCTCATGATGTATAACGCTAAATGGTGTTGTAACATTTTAAATGCACTACAAGTCATTGGTAGCTGATCCCAAAAGAGCATCTGGTTTCAACTATTGAAGCCTGGACGAACCTACGGGGTAAGTTTGGGTCTAATTCTGTTTCGATATGAAGTCATTGAGAACAACAAACCCGGCTGGGAGGGTTCCATGGACAGAATATAAAGATTAGATGATGAAGTCTTGCATCATTTGAGTTAGATTCTAATATTATTCTAAATATTCAATTGGCATGAATTCTAAGATATCAAGTACAACCTTTTGGTATCTACATCGTTTGATATACTTGATATTGAAGTATTGTTCGACAAAATGTTGTGTGATGAAGATGAAAGCCACGGCATTTCATGCCACTGTGTCACACATTTTATCTCGGTGTGCACCACCCATTAGCTGTTAAAAACACACACACACACACACACACACACACACACACACACACACACACACACACACACACACACACACACATGAGGACACGTATGAAGACAATAATGTCTCCTTCCTCACTTCATGATTACACATATTTCTAGAACTGATCAGCTCTCCTAGGTCCATCCAGTACATGGTGTCTAATTTTAAATGGTTATTATTGATTAGCATGCATGAGATGCTATCAGTGTTTTGATGTTCTGATATTATTTCTCGTGCAGAAATGACCATTATGACACTTGTTCGGCTCATCCAACAGGCTGCAGAGAGTTTCTGTGGACACAGGACTTTTATCCGTTACTAGATAGGTAATTGTTAATATACGTGCAAAGATATCCGTTGCTTTATTGATAGTGCAGTTCAGCACTAACCTGTAACATTGTGCTTGAAATCTGTTAAAACTTTCATTTCACCAGAGCACATTATCGTCTGGGATTAATTAGGCCATTTAGGCTGTGATTATGCATAGAACCAGCCATAAACAATCTATATTTCTATGACTGGAAGTGTTCTCTCTCTCTCTCTCTCTCTCTCCCTGTCCCTCCCTCTCTCTCTCCCCCCTCTCTCTCTCTCTCTCTCTCATTAAACATCTTATCCATCCAACTTACGGGTAGTTACCGAATGATTTAGTTTAGATTTTACTCGAGTGATACAATGGTGTCATCTAACATCAGGTGATGAGAAACAGAATATCTCAATATGACGTATCTGTTTCTATTGCGAGAAATGTTGGTCATTATTTTACTTCAGCCCTCTGAGTGTGATCATTGACCTATTACATTAGCTGTACATATACATACTAACCTGGACAATCAGTGCAAGGTATGCATTCTTCCATTTCCGTGTCTTCCCCAACACAATTAATACCACCACAGCGCGGTTCTGGATTGGCACATTCCCTGTATCTGGATCTGACTCCTGGACTGTATCCACAGGTCACACTACACTCACCCCATTCACTCCACATGGTCCAACCACCGTCTTCTTTATGGTGTTACAACATAATATCAACATTAACTGCTACGTTTTAATAGTTGTCATCGTAATATATTGGCTGTGAATAGTTATACAGCTAGCGGTGAATAAAAGATCAAAACAATTTAACACAATTAGTCATATATTAAAAGTTTGCATGTTCTGTTATATAATACTATACAGCTACATACCTACTGCACCCGTTTTATTTATGCAGACAATCTCTGCGTGGTGGTTACAGAAACTGAAGAATATAAAACAATTTGATGATTATCAGATGTTCTGTAGTATTTATTTTGCAATCTGGCATTGTGTTCATTCATCTATTAGTTATATTAGTTCAGTTTTCCCTATATATATATATATATATATATATATATATATATATATATATATATATATATATATATTGTTTATGTCTTATTAAGGCTAAGCTGCATAAATGAAGGTTTTGAAGTCCAGAATATGTTTCTCACACATTGGTATTCAAATAAGAGACCACCTCGTTAAAAATGGTTCATGATATTATGCTTAAAGATGCTGCATATAAGGTCAGACCGCGGTTCTTGTAAAGTATGCACAAAAAACCATTGCATCTGGATGCACCCTCCTAAGGTCAGTGAATCCTATTTAATGATGGAAAACATGCAAACATCGTTCGTGCAGCCTTTATGTTCCAGCAGTAGATACAAACGATGACAATATCGATATTTGTTTAATATTTTCGATCAGGTTGTCAGTATCAACTAGTTTCCTTTGGATAAAACTTGCAACATTAAATAACACAACTTACTGCATGTTATTGCATTGCCATTGTTTACACAACTTATTAAATAAAAGAAGAAAAACATCACTTTAATTATTCAACTGTTTGTATACCTATAAATAGTCTGGAATGATTGTATTTTTAATAAACATATATATATATGGGAAATATAATAGGATCTGGTTACCAGATTTGGCAACTGGTTTCATTAATGAGCTCTGTTATGGCATAGATCCCATCTGGTGTAGCACAAGTTTCACAGGCAGGTACATCACAGGCTCTGGTCTCTGTAGATTCTCCAACACACTCGGCACCACCATTTTGGGCCTCAGGATAACCAGGTGACCTATTGATATATGATATGCATTTGTGAACATTTGGCATTTGTGAACACTTGGCATTTGTGAATATTTTGCACGATTTCATAGATAGCTTTTCTATGATTAATCTATGCCATCTTATGAAGTTTGACTTTCCTTATTGTTCAGGCTTAATATGGCAGTACATTTCACTGCCTATCTTTGCATGATACAAAGCTGGACCAATTACCTGCTTCTTGTTTGGATCCCTTCTGAACCACACCTCATGGAACAGTCTGTCCACTCAGTCCACTCACTCCAGCCACAGTCACCTAAAGCCAGAGAAAATTGCATTAGAAAGTTTTATGCCAAACAAAGAATGATATTATAACTCTTGTATATTAAATAAAATAACTATTAACTGATATATATACATATATACTGATATATATTTATTTTAAAATATTTTATATTTATTTTCGTATTTGCATCAGGTGCACATTGCTTTTATATATATACTTGCCATTGTTTGGCTGTGGATCATTTTGTGACTGCAATGATGGATTGAAATTGCACAAACACATACCCAAAATATATTTATATTCATTTACTAAACATCTCTATGAAGACCGCCCATTAAACACTTTCAGGTTTTGGAACCCTATATAGGTCAAGAATCATTCATATAATGTATATTGTATTTTGAAAAGTTTATCATACGTGTGCAAGGCTTGTCCTGACACTTCATCATTCCATATTCACATTTGCTGAAAATAATGAAGTGAAGAATTGTTATGTTTAGTAATAAGTGAGCATTCTGATTCATGGTTTTGTTCCCAGGAAAGGAGAAATGTTATAGATATTCCTTTGTTAAAGGTTCTTAACTGGCTCATTTGAAAGTGATACATTTTACAACGTTAAGTGTAATCAGTTGTCATTACCTACCATTGCTTACAGCTGTCACCAATATCTACTGGACCAGATTCATATGCGTTGCCATTGTAAAAACATAGACACGTGTCGGGTGCTTTACACAAGCCATCCGCATCCAGAGCCATGCCAGGCTCACACCTGCACTCATCTCCACAGTCCTCATGCAAACATTGGGTGCTAAAGTCAAATCCATCCAAAGTGCCATTGTTATAGACTTCTAACTCTGACATGTCCGAGCATTTCATTGTACAAGAACATTCAGTGTAGGGCATCTTACCATTTGGACAAGAATCTGAGGGCAACGCGTAAATTATTAACTGATTAATTACAAAGTAATATTCTATGATAATACTGATCAGGGGGTTAGTATATTTAGTTATTTTAATTCTGTGTGATAGCTATCGGAATAAGTAAAACCAAATCAATTTCTTTAGATTAGACCTTCATACTTCAATGTACAATTAATTGCACGGGGCCGCTTAAGTCAGCGTCAGCGTGATTAACCAATTTCAATGTTGGAATAAGAAATAGATATGGCACACCTGTAACCTGTCAATGATTGGTTTTAAACCAATAGAGTCAGTGTAATCGAATTACTCACTTGAACTACAGAGATGAGTATTACAGGCCTCATAGTCTCGATCCTCTCCTGAACAGGAAGCACCGCCATTTGATGGAGCTGGATTGGTACACTGGCGTTCTCTTTTGCGTATTCCTCCCCCACATGTTGCCGAACAAGTACCCCAGCTGCTCCAGAAAGACCATTCCCCGGGAACTGTGGGAAATAATAATAATGACAGCACATGGTAGTATTATGTGGAAACATAAATTAGCTTTCTAGTAGTTTTCTAAGCCGACGTATTATAAATAAATTCTTTCATTCGGTGAACGCCATATTAATGTAATCTTAAGGAACTTCAACTGACCAGGGCATGGATCAGGATTGCAGGTTGCTGCTTCCTGAAATCCTGGGTTCATGTGGCATGGGTTGCCGCCATTCCATGGTGGAAGCATCTCTCTGGATCTGGTCCTTTCACCTAGACCACATTCTTTACTGCAAGCCGACCAGCTACCCCATTGCTTCCATTTACAATCCAGTTGGCACTGGACGTGAGAACATACAAGTCCCAAATGTGGCGTACACGTGCTAAATAAACACAGGTTTCATTATTTCTGAATCAGTTCAAAGAGAAATATCAACACAGTCCAGTCATAACACTTACTGTCGTTAATAAACCGTAATGACAATTACCAGTTATTGCAGTCTATGAATACATTGACATCCACGTCTGTCGTAGAACCGATAACAACTTCTTCTTCGGGAGATGTCAGACCATGTTGACCGTCCTTCTCAACCCATATCTCCCTGTAGCTGGACAGTCCTTGCTGTGCTAAAGTGCTCGAATCTACCTGGCAGAAACAAGTGATGTCCTCGCCACACGGTTCAACCTCTCTGCTGACTCCTTGACAAATAGCATAACCGGGAAGGCATTTTCTACACAAACGACAAAACCCTAATATGTAGCCCCCTTTTGTTTATCAACGAACCATTCCACATTGAGCGAAAGAAAACGTGTCAGTGGTGGTTATTAGTTTCATAAATGGCAGTACCTGCTACGCTCTCTAGTTCTGTGGCCACATTCATCGCACGAACTCCATTCACCCCAATCAGACCAGTGACCTAAAACACGAATACTCGTTTTATTCATTTATAAAAAACAAATATGTTTAATTGATCAATATAAAGGAAATTAAACTCAGACCACTAACAGGAGATTTTTCATAATAAAAACCAAATGTAAACAACAACAGCAACAACGGTGCTACTTGCCTGGCTCACACAATCCGAAAGACGTAGTGCTACCATTAAAAGAGGTCGGTGTAGTCATGGGAACTAAAAGTTATTTTAAAAAGAAAGAGGGGGATGCATTATATAAGCATCCTCCTTTTTAACATTCTGACTGTGTTTGATTTGATCAAAATTATGTATTATTAATGTTTAAATAAATGAATTGAATTGAAACAGACAAACTAACGAAGTAATACAAATTAGCACGTAAGCAACAAATTAATTAATAATTCCACCATAATTAAAATTAAGCATTACTTACCACTAGATAAAGTTAGCGAAAATTCCGAACTAGGAGATCCTGTTACTTCACTCGTCGTTGAAGATAGATAACTTGAAGGCTTTCAGTAGAAGACGGCTGAGAAATGGTACTTGTTGATGTTTCAGATGACGAAACAGTACTTGGCGTTGTCGTTTCCGATCGGGTGCTTGCAGTAGTTGATGTGACAGATGTCTCCCCCGAAGTACCAACAGTCGTGGTCTCTGTGGTTCGAATAGTTGAGGAAGGTGAAGATTCTGACGACATAGTTTCTGTTGCTGATGTTGTAGAAGGTGTGGTGACCGATGGCACCGATAGCGTCTGAGAGGAGGCAGTTTCACTTGGACTGACTGAAATACTAGTTGTGGTGGTCTCTGATGGTGCTGATGTTTGTGAAGAGACTGTTGTACTTTGAGTAGAGGGTGATTGTGAAATAGTAGTCACTGATGTTTCAGAAGATGAAGTACTGCTGCTGGGCGTTGTTACTGTTTGTGATGGGATGCTTCCAGTTGTTGAGGTGACGGATGTGACCTGAGAAGTACCAACTGTTGTGGACTGTGTTGTACCTATACTGGAAGAAGTGGCAGATTCCGACTGTGTTTGTGTTAGAGATGTAGTAGCTGTTGTGGTTATCGAGGGCACGGATACAGTCTGAGACGTGACAATTTCACTCGGACTGATAGATGCACTAGCTGTAGTGGACTCTGAAGGTGGTGTAGATACTGTTGTGCTTTCAGTAGAAGACGGCTGAGAAATGGTACTTGTTGATGTTTCAGATGACGAAACAGTACTTGGCGTTGTCGTTTCCGATCGGGTGCTTGCAGTAGTTGAGTGACAGATGTCTCCCCCGAAGTACCAACAGTCGTGGTCTCTGTGGTTCGAATAGTTGAGGAAGGTGAAGATTCTGACGACATAGTTTCTGTTGCTGATGTTGTAGAAGGTGTGGTGACCGATGGCACCGATAGCGTCTGAGAGGAGGCAGTTTCACTGGGACTGACTGAAATACTAGTTGTGGTGGTCTCTGATGGTGCTGATGTTTGTGAAGAGACTGTTGTACTTTGAGTAGAGGGTGATTGTGAAATAGTAGTCACTGATGTTTCAGAAGATGAAGTACTGCTGCTGGGCGTTGTTACTGTTTGTGATGGGATGCTTCCAGTTGTTGAGGTGACGGATGTGACCTGAGAAGTACCAACTGTTGTGGACTGTGTTGTACCTATACTGGAAGAAGTTGCAGATTCCGACTGTGTTTGTGTTAGAGATGTAGTAGCTGTTGTGGTAACCGAGGGCACGGATACAGTCTGAGACGTGACAATTTCACTCGGACTGATAGATGCACTAGCTGTAGTGGACTCTGAAGGTGGTGTAGATACTGTTGTGCTTTCAGTAGAAGACGGCTGAGAAATGGTACTTGTTGATGTTTCAGATGACGAAACAGTACTTGGCGTTGTCGTTTCCGATCGGGTGCTTGCAGTAGTTGATGTGACAGATGTCTCCCCCGAAGTACCAACAGTCGTGGTCTCTGTGGTTCGAATAGTTGAGGAAGGTGAAGATTCTGACGACATAGTTTCTGTTGCTGATGTTGTAGAAGGTGTGGTGACCGATGGCACCGATAGCGTCTGAGAGGAGGCAGTTTCACTGGGACTGACTGAAATACTAGTTGTGGTGGTCTCTGATGGTGCTGATGTTTGTGAAGAGACTGTTGTACTTTGGGTAGAGGGTGATTGTGAAATAGTAGTCACTGATGTTTCAGAAGATGAAGTACTGCTGCTGGGCGTTGTTACTGTTTGTGATGGGATGCTTCCAGTTGTTGAGGTGACGGATGTGACCTGAGAAGTACCAACTGTTGTGGACTGTGTTGTACCTATACTGGAAGAAGTGGCAGATTCCGACTGTGTTTGTGTTAGAGATGTAGTAGCTGTTGTGGTTATCGAGGGCACGGATACAGTCTGAGACGTGACAATTTCACTCGGACTGATAGATGCACTAGCTGTAGTGGACTCTGAAGGTGGTGTAGATACTGTTGTGCTTTCAGTAGAAGACGGCTGAGAAATGGTACTTGTTGATGTTTCAGATGACGAAACAGTACTTGGCGTTGTCGTTTCCGATCGGGTGCTTGCAGTAGTTGATGTGACAGATGTCTCCCCCGAAGTACCAACAGTCGTGGTCTCTGTGGTTTGAATAGTTGAGGAAGGTGAAGATTCTGACGACATAGTTTCTGTTGCTGATGTTGTAGAAGGTGTGGTGACCGATGGCACCGATAGCGTCTGAGAGGAGGCAGTTTCACTTGGACTGACTGAAATACTAGTTGTGGTGGTCTCTGATGGTGCTGATGTTTGTGAAGAGACTGTTGTACTTTGAGTAGAGGGTGATTGTGAAATAGTAGTCACTGATGTTTCAGAAGATGAAGTACTGCTGCTGGGCGTTGTTACTGTTTGTGATGGGATGCTTCCAGTTGTTGAGGTGACGGATGTGACCTGAGAAGTACCAACTGTTGTGGACTGTGTTGTACCTATACTGGAAGAAGTGGCAGATTCCGACTGTGTTTGTGTTAGAGATGTAGTAGCTGTTGTGGTTATCGAGGGCACGGATACAGTCTGAGACGTGACAATTTCACTCGGACTGATAGATGCACTAGCTGTAGTGGACTCTGAAGGTGGTGTAGATACTGTTGTGCTTTCAGTAGAAGACGGCTGAGAAATGGTACTTGTTGATGTTTCAGATGACGAAACAGTACTTGGCGTTGTCGTTTCCGATCGGGTGCTTGCAGTAGTTGATGTGACAGATGTCTCCCCCGAAGTACCAACAGTCGTGGTCTCTGTGGTTCGAATAGTTGAGGAAGGTGAAGATTCTGACGACATAGTTTCTGTTGCTGATGTTGTAGAAGGTGTGGTGACCGATGGCACCGATAGCGTCTGAGAGGAGGCAGTTTCACTGGGACTGACTGAAATACTAGTTGTGGTGGTCTCTGATGGTGCTGATGTTTGTGAAGAGACTGTTGTACTTTGGGTAGAGGGTGATTGTGAAATAGTAGTCACTGATGTTTCAGAAGATGAAGTACTGCTGCTGGGCGTTGTTACTGTTTGTGATGGGATGCTTCCAGTTGTTGAGGTGACGGATGTGACCTGAGAAGTACCAACTGTTGTGGACTGTGTTGTACCTATACTGGAAGAAGTGGCAGATTCCGACTGTGTTTGTGTTAGAGATGTAGTAGCTGTTGTGGTTATCGAGGGCACGGATACAGTCTGAGACGTGACAATTTCACTCGGACTGATAGATGCACTAGCTGTAGTGGACTCTGAAGGTGGTGTAGATACTGTTGTGCTTTCAGTAGAAGACGGCTGAGAAATGGTACTTGTTGATGTTTCAGATGACGAAACAGTACTTGGCGTTGTCGTTTCCGATCGGGTGCTTGCAGTAGTTGATGTGACAGATGTCTCCCCCGAAGTACCAACAGTCGTGGTCTCTGTGGTTCGAATAGTTGAGGAAGGTGAAGATTCTGACGACATAGTTTCTGTTGCTGATGTTGTAGAAGGTGTGGTGACCGATGGCACCGATAGCGTCTGAGAGGAGGCAGTTTCACTTGGACTGACTGAAATACTAGTTGTGGTGGTCTCTGATGGTGCTGATGTTTGTGAAGAGACTGTTGTACTTTGAGTAGAGGGTGATTGTGAAATAGTAGTCACTGATGTTTCAGACGATGAAGCACTGCTGCTGGGCGTTGTTACTGTTTGTGATGGGATGCTTCCAGTTGTTGAGGTGACGGATGTGACCTGAGAAGTACCAACTGTTGTGGACTGTGTTGTACCTATACTGGAAGAAGTGGCAGATTCCGACTGTGTTTGTGTTAGAGATGTAGTAGCTGTTGTGGTTACCGAGGGCACGGATACAGTCTGAGACGTGACAATTTCACTCGGACTGATAGATGCACTAGCTGTAGTGGACTCTGAAGGTGGTGTAGATACTGTTGTGCTTTCAGTAGAAGACGGCTGAGAAATGGTACTTGTTGATGTTTCAGATGACGAAACAGTACTTGGCGTTGTCGTTTCCGATTGTGAAGTGACAGATGTCATTTCTGATTACCAACTGTCGTAACAAGAGTAGTAGTAGCTGTTGTTGTTGTTGCAGGAATGGTCGTACTTCCTATAAAGTATATTAAACTGTGTTTTAAAATATTTTTTTGATAGATCTTTAATTACTTTTGTTTGCTCATATTTCTTTTTTAAGTTTGGTATTGTTAATTAAATTTGATTAATATATTGCGTCATGTTAAGATATCATACCTAGATTTTCACAATAATACAATTCCAGATTGCTAATATCAACTGTTTGTTTCGCCATGTTTTCTTGGTTGAAGAGGAAGTCAATTGTTTTTGATACAATATTCTGGTTACTGATTTCTATGTAGTTCGGCCCTTGGACGTGTTCCTAGAGATAAACAATGTACAACTCAGTGTGAGAAATACTGCCAATAAATTTGATAGAATAATTAAATATAGGTATATGTAAGTCATACTAGGAGCAGCCCTTTAATTCATTATCTATAAGTATTATACTCACATTCTGAATTATTGAGTCACCATATGTGACTTTTACATGGTTGGCATTACTAACGTAAACTCGGTATCCGATTAACGTGAAAATACCATCAGTCAATATTGAAAACGTAATGTGGGTTTGTGAATTGAAGACGGTTCCATTGTAAAATGTCCTTGATCCTTTTAGAGTATTTCTTGCATCTCGCACCAAATCACCACTTTCATCATTCCCTTCTATGATAAACTGAAGTCCTTCGGTATCATAGTTTATAACGTAATAATCAACACACGGTGGCACTATAATAACAAAACGTCCTTGTCAGTAATAAAAAGAAAACAGTTATATATCAAAAATGGAAAGAATACAATAATTAGACTAAATAAATAACAGAGTATCTAATATTCGTAAATTTAATTTATACCAGTAGATGTAGATTCCATGCTAGTGACAATTATTTCAGACGAAAGGGAACCGCTGAAAGTTGTTGATTGTCCTGAAACAGGTGTTGTTACTTCAGACGATGACACTAAAGAGATGAAGCTACTTATTTCTGATGTAGGGCTTGTCACAGAAGTAGTCTCTGATGTTGTTGACGACTCGGTCGTACTCAAACTTAACGTCGTCAAAGACGATGTCGTTGACTCGTATGATGAAACTGTACCTGTGGTAACTGATATTTCTGACTCAGAGGACACGGAACCAGTGGTGCTGGATGTAGTAGGTGCCGTTGTTGAGATAGAAGAAGAAGATGATGATGATGATACTGATGGTATTGTGATACTGGTAGATTGTGTTGTTTCAGATGGCTGACTTGAAAATGAGCTGCTGAGACTTCCAGTCGGTTGCGTAGATAAAGTTGTAGTTATTTCGGAAGATGGTGTTGTTACTTCAGACGATGACACTGAAGGGCTGAAGCTACTTATTTCTGATGAAGGGCTTGTCACAGAAGTAGTCTCTGATGTTGTTGACGACTCGGTCGTACTCAAACTTAACGTCGTCAAAGACGATGTCGTTGACTCGTATGATGAAACTGTACCTGTGGTAACTGATATTTCTGACTCAGAGGACACGGAACCAGTGGTGCTGGATGTGGTAGGTGCCGTTGTTGAGATAGAAGAAGAAGAAGATGATGATGATACTGATGGTATTGTGATACTGGTAGATTGTGATGTTTCAGATGGCTGACTTGAAAATGAGCTGCTGAGACTTCCAGTCGGTTGCGTAGATAAAGTTGTAGTTGTTTCGGAAGATGGTGTTGTTACTTCAGACGATGACACTGAAGGGCTGAAGCTACTTATTTCTGATGTAGGGCTTGTCACAGAAGTAGTCTCTGATGTTGTTGACGACTCGGTCGTACTCAAACTTAACGTCGTCAAAGACGATGTCGTTGACTCGTATGATGGAAACTGTACCTGTGGTAACTGATATTTCTGACTCAGAGGAAACGGAACCAGTGGTGCTGGATGTGGTAGGTGCCGTTGTTGAGATAGAAGAAGAAGAGATGATGATGATACTGATGGTATTGTGATACTGGTAGATTGTGATGTTTCAGATGGCTGACTTGAAAATAAGCTGCTGAGACTTCCAGTCGGTGACGTAGATAAAGTTGTAGTTGTTTCGGAAGATGGTGTTGTTACTTCAGACGATGACACTGAAGGGCTGAAGCTACTTATTTCTGATGTAGGGCTTGTCACAGAAGTAGTCTCTGATGTTATTGATGACTCGGTCATACTCGAGCTAGACGTCGTCAAAGACGATGTCGTTAACTCGTATGATGAAACTGTACCTGTGGTAACTGATATTTCTGACTCAGAGGACACGGAACCAGTGGTGCTGGATGTGGTAGGTGCCGTTGTTGAGATAGAAGACGAAGATGATGATGATGATACTGATGGTATTGTGATACTGGTAGATTGTGTTGTTTCAGATGGCTGACTTGAAAATGAGCTGCTGAGACTTCCAGTCGGTTGCGTAGATAAAGTTGTAGTTATTTCGGAAGATGGTGTTGTTACTTCAGACGATGACACTGAAGGGCTGAAGCTACTTATTTCTGATGAAGGGCTTGTCACAGAAGTAGTCTCTGATGTTGTTGACGACTCGGTCGTACTCAAACTTAACGTCGTCAAAGACGATGTCGTTGACTCGTATGATGAAACTGTACCTGTGGTAACTGATATTTCTGACTCAGAGGACACGGAACCAGTGGTGCTGGATGTAGTAGGTGCCGTTGTTGAGATAGAAGAAGAAGAAGATGATGATGATGATACTGATGGTATTGTGATACTGGTAGATTGTGATGTTTCAGATGGCTGACTTGAAAATAAGCTGCTGAGACTTCCAGTCGGTGACGTAGATAAAGTTGTAGTTATTTCTGAAGATGGTGTTGTTACTTCAGACGATGACACTGAAAGGCTGAAGCTACTTATTTCTGATGAAGGGCTTGTCACAGAAGTAGTCTCTGATGTTGTTGACGACTCGGTCGTACTCAAACTTAACGTCGTCAAAGACGATGTCGTTGACTCGTATGATGAAACTGTACCTGTGGTAACTGATATTTCTGACTCAGAGGACACGGAACCAGTGGTGCTGGATGTAGTAGGTGCCGTTGTTGAGATAGAAGAAGAAGAAGATGATGATGATGATACTGATGGTATTGTGATACTGGTAGATTGTGATGTTTCAGATGGCTGACTTGAAAATAAGCTGCTGAGACTTCCAGTCGGTGACGTAGATAAAGTTGTAGTTATTTCTGAAGATGGTGTTGTTACTTCAGACGATGACACTGAAAGGCTGAAGCTACTTATTTCTGATGAAGGGCTTGTCACAGAAGTAGTCTCTGATGTTGTTGACGACTCGGTCGTACTCAAACTTAACGTCGTCAAAGACGATGTCGTTGACTCGTATGATGAAACTGTACCTGTGGTAACTGATATTTCTGACTCAGAGGACACGGAACCAGTGGTGCTGGATGTAGTAGGTGCCGTTGTTGAGATAGAAGAAGAAGAAGATGATGATGATGATACTGATGGTATTGTGATACTGGTAGATTGTGTTGTTTCAGATGGCTGACTTGAAAATAAGCTGCTGAGACTTCCAGTCGGTGGCGTAGATAAAGTTGTAGTTGTTTCCGAAGCTAATGCATAAGAAATTATGATTGGTACTCTTTCATTTGGTGCTACATTCGGTTTAATGAATAGCATAAATAAGAAAGTTTTGGTTTTACATGAAAGTTAGGTAGTTATAATTATAGTTGTCTTCGAATATCCTGGCTAGTTATTTTTATTTCGCATGTTACTAATCGTGATGTTTTTGACGTCGGTGAAAATTTTATTTTATTATTGTAAACTCATATCTAAAGGCACTGTTCTACAATGTGTTCCCGTTTTGTTTTCGCTTTATAAATCTTATATTTTGTTTTTAAGCTGAAGTGTTTCTAAGTTCGAACCAAGCATTTAAGTTGTATTTCTTACCTGTGATTGTGACTGATGAAGTCTTTGGCGCGGAATTTGTGGTACCTGAAAATATACGTTCAAAACATTGTCAGATGCGATGTAATCAGTGTTATATCTCTATGCTACAGTATGATTGATATTATGTTGAACTTTGTATGTGAATATTGTTGTGCAACTATTTACTTCATTTAATATACTGTTTTATATATATATATATATATATATATATATATATATCTTGCACCTACTAGATGGGGTATAACATGCATCAATGATTACTCGTTTGAGAGATGGCGTGTGACTTCCTGTTGGTGTGAAGTATACAGTTGCAGTTTTTACACGATCAAACGGTATATAGATGGTTTCTGGGCGCCAGTAGGTGTTGGCATCTGTGCCGTTTGGCTTGTAAACCTAAAACATGCATTATGAAATTCTACGTAATCGTCTTCTTTGATGTGATACACTTTAATATGTTTTATTTGTAAATCATTAACCCACACACGCGCGCGCGTTGATGCCTGTCCAGGATGCTTCATCCATCAGTAGTAGACTTTGGTTCGAAAATGTTATTTCCGCAAGGATCAATCCCCTGATTAAATTTTCCAAGTAAGACTAGTACCGTATTTAACAAAATTCCAACCTATCCACTCAGTCTTGTGCTCGTTCTTATTCAAGCCAATAAAAGCCACCAAGCATTACATTAGCACATATGATACGACGAACAGTAAGCAAAGTATGATACTTTTTGTTCCTGCATACTTAAAAGTACATCCGTTGCTTTCAAACTTCGAAAGAATATGGCGGATGAACTCTACCCTACCTTCTTTACTAAGACATTCGAGTCCCCAACAAGGGCGTAAATCGTAACATCGTCGGCGTTGGCCACCATGAAATCGATGCTGTTAACATCCATGAAACCATTGGATAAAGAAATCTGCCACCAGGAATTCTGATCACTGAAGGCCGGACTCCAGTGCGATTCTGAGCCTTCCATCGCCCCTCTGGATGTCACGCTGTTTGACGAAGAGTTGGTTCTATACTCAGCCAACGGGTTATTTAACTCGGTGTCGTAGATCAGGTCAATACATTCCTCTGAAATGTCGCACATCGTAAAGTTACTTTCATGAAAGATGTCCCCCATCATATGTAAATACGTGATTAATGGAATTATTCCACTGGCTACTATGATAAATTGTGCTAATTCGTCATATATATATATATATATATATATATACCTGCAGTTGTTGTTGTTGTTGGTATTGACGTAGCTGAAATTAAAGCATACACAGATACATGCTATGATCTATTCGTAGGGAGTCTTAGAGAAGTAAATTGGACGTATGTGCCATATATCCTAACTAAAGTATTGTTTCATCATCATTAACTGGACTTAAAGAAAACCTAATCTAACCTATAGCGTAACCTACTCGTTATCGGATTAATACATCCGATTATTTCAAGCTCATCCAATGTGATCAGGGTTCAGTTCCAATGGTAGGAACAAATGTGATGTATATCTGTCTCGCTGATGGGCTGTTCGTAAACGTCACGTCGGATACGTTAAATGTGCCCTGAAAATAGGAATGTTCGCGCGTTTGAGCGGCCGTGAGTCATCTCGACTTCATTATCTAATCTTCCAAGTTACGGATTTGTCGCAACGCCCGCACACACGCACGCACGCACACACACACACTATTGTATTGGTTTGTTTATTATAAGGGCCATATCTTCTTACATCAGGATGAGGTTTCCCCTCGCTATCCAGAAGTTCCTGTAACCGATTGAAGCCGTCATACACTTCCACGAAGACGTAGTCAACGTTGGCGACGTCAATGAAGTTAACAGATATCAGAGGTATAGTTGTCTGGCCGGGTATCATCACTGAATCGGGTACGGATATGCCGATTGCTGGCAGTTCGCTGTCAGATGGCTGTAAGGCTGACCATACGCCGTCTCCGTCGGGCATTATGTTGCCAATGGTGCTAAGGTTAACATTCGACATGAGCGTGTCTCCTGGCTGTAGCCGAGGCATGATGTTTGCTTCGATACATGGCTCGGCGGTATCTATAAAGTGATGGATGCTCTGATTACGTTATCCGATTGATATTATGTGACGTAAACGAATTCAGCTGATTCGATTAGCGATAATATGAAACAAAAACGTGTTGTAATTGACATACGCAATTCGGTGGTTGATGAGAAGCTTGTTGTGGTTCCTAGTGGAGATAAAAATAATTAATTTAGTAATCCTAACCGAACAATTATCATTTAACGCGAAGAAATAATGGAATAAACTACGGAGGAATCTACCCGTAACAGAAAACAAATGCCGTTTTAACCGATTAGATAAAAACAAATTGTGGATTTATAGATTTGTGGATCATAGTCATATCACTTAATAAAACTAATACCTGATTGGTGACAGACATCTATCGTCATTCCTCTGACGTGAGCCGGATTATTTCCATTCTGAGGTTTAACGGTGATGTATATTTTCGTTACATCTGATATTCCATCACCAGTCATAGGCAAATAATGTATAATCCAATCATCTGTTGTTGGCGGTACCTCGCCGGATATCTGTTTTGGATCCGATATAATATTGTCTATTGCCAGATTAATCGATATAAATCGGTGATTGGATGCACACACAAAGAAGTATTATTATGTCACTAACTGATTTAGCCCGTATCCATTTTTCTTTTCATTATAATAATTATTTTTATACAAATAATTTCCTGTAAAAACATTAATATTTGCTCAAACCTAATTTGGATAAATCATTATCATTCTTATGAGGCATCATCATCTTTATGCCATTCATATTCAAGTTACTGATGATTTTGTATAATAATTATATATATATATATATATATATATGACCTTTTGTAACATTTTAAAACCTTTTGAATGTGATAGGATCAATGCGATAATGCATAGCAATTCTAAGAAACTTCCTAGGAAAGCAGGGCGCCTCCATGGTCTAGCGGTAGCGTGCTGGACCACAGATCACTACCACCCGTGTTCGAATCCCGACGTGGGCATATTTGAAGGTTGTTTCGTCTTTCACTTCGTCTCATTACCTTTGGAAGTCGCTCGGCCCATTTAGCCTACCTTGTGCACAAATGTGGCCATAAAACATCAATCATCATCCTAGGAAAGCAGAGAGAACCTGGCACCGAACTTCCTTAATGGTGCACTTTGAAATACACACACACACACGAGCGCGCGCGCGCACACACACACACAGCGCACACACACACACACACATATGTTACCTCGTACACTTGTATCTGACCATCCTTCGTTTCTAAAGAAAGCGTTATTTTGGCTGCATTCAGGGTTTCAATTTCAAAATACACAAGCTTGAATTCCGTGGGTATCAATGTGGATTCAACCAGTACAAGTGATCCATCCTCCAAAGCCAATCCAGTATCGTGGCCCAATATCGCTTCTGGATTAGTTATTGCGTTGCCTTCTTTGTTGTAAGCTCGTATGTCGAACCCATCATTGGTTCCATATTCTATCTTCTTTAGCTCTTCGGGTTCCTGACATACGGAATCTATGATACAAAATAATAATTAAAATTTCGAGTGCCATCTTGATTCATCGCAGCACGAGTCTCGCCAATCGAGGTCCGGAAGATGCGACGAGTACTAACTAAAGCCACATCGTATAAGAAACAGCGTATGACAAATACACAAAATGTCCAGAAACACCACTTTGTACCTCAGATACCTTCACAATTCACTTTCCTTAAACTTCGGCACATTTAAGATATTACGGTATTTAGGCCAGTTTCTATGTGTGTGTTAGTGAGTGAGTGACTGAACGAGTGAGTGTATGGGTATTGTATTAATGCTGCGCGCTGGTCGCACCTGGAATATAAGGCTATTGAGCGATTCCCTATGTAAACATCCCACATATATAGATGCGAGTCGGATTAGAACTTTGCAGCGTAGTGCTCTAACTTATACGCTATTGGAGTATCATTGCATCTGAGTGAGGGGATGATTTTTACGTTGTATTGTCGCGATGCTATTGATGCCTAGAAAATATGGCTGATGGCCAGACCCTTAAGGTAAAAGCATACATAGATGAAACATCCAACATATGTGGATACCAATTTGCGTGTCTTTAGTAAATGTTTTGAGATTTGGGATTGGCGAACTTCCTCCAGGAATTACATTTATCAGAATTCGAGATTGCTTATCACGGAACTGGATTCAATAAGGTGTCATGATTCGTCTAGCAGGAGAAAACTTATCGCAGGTCATTTGGTAACAAGAAACGTTTATACTTACCACATATATCAATAGTACATACATATACATTTCATTACACCTACATACAGATACTGGTTCACATTAAAAAGAACTGTTCAATGCTTCAAGACAAGAAAGGTACGTAATAGTTTCCTTCATAAAACACTTGGGGGAGGGGGTACGAGGTGACTAAGAGGAACAGATATCGGATGATGTTTTATGCCAATATTTCATAAAACCATGCTTACCTAGTCCATCACTGGAAGCCAACAAATTCATAATGATAATAATATATATTTAATAAAGCGCCCTTACTAGCAGGAGCCATTCAAAAGCGCTGTACAAATAATGTGTAATATAATAATACCCCAAATAATATGGCTGTAAAAACCCTGTAAGTGATTTAAAAGATAATAATTATGTATGTGTGAAAGCGACCTTGAACA